>CAUOFW020008336.1:0-17911 GCA_963454935.2 Ilex paraguariensis | reverse complement strand
AGCTTCTTTGTGTTGTTTTTGTGTTATAGTATGTAGTGTTTATATCATATATGAACGAGATTTAAGAGAGGAGATGTCGATTACATGTCGAAGATGTATTAAATTTTATTACGAGATCAACCTCAAATATAATTTATAGGGTTAATCTCATTTTGCACCTCGAAAGATCGTTCGAATCTCAATTTACATCCCCAAAGATCAAAAATCTCAATTTGCACCTTCAAAGATAGAAATTTGTATCAATGTGCACCCCCAAAGATCAAAAATCTCAATTTGCACCCTCAAAGATAGATATCTGTATTAATGTGCACCCCAAAGATAAAAAAATTCAATTTGCACCCTCAAAGATAAAATTTATATCAATGTGCACCTAAAATTAAATTGATAAATTATACCTAAATCCTCTCATATTTGTCAGTTAATCATTTAGACCTCTTCACATTTAGAATATTACTCCTATATCTTATGACATTTGTGCACGTATAACACGTAATCCATTTTCATTGATATCTATTAATATAATCGTTAAAAAATATAATTTTATCCTAATAAAAAATTATAATTTCATATTACCCTTTATTTTATAGGTTCAATATACTATAAAGTTCAAAATCTAATTTACCATTTGAATGTCTAATAAAATATAAATATTTATATAATATTTTTCATATTACCTTTTATATAAATATCTACATTTTATTAGACATTCAAATGGTAAGCTTGATTTTCAACTTTAGAGTATATCGAATCTACAAAATAAAAGGTAATATAAAATTATAATTTTATATTAGGATAAAATCATATTTTTTAACGATTATATTAATATATATCAACGAAAAGTGGTTATGTGTTACACATGCATAAACGTCATGAGATGTAAGGGGAATATTCTAAATGTGAAGGAGTTCAAATGATTAAGTGACAAACATGAGGGGATCAAGGTATAATTTATTAATTTAATTTTAGGTGCACATTGATACAAATTTCTATCTTTGAAGGTGCAAATTGAGATTTTTTATCTTTGGGGATGCACATTGATACAAATTTCTATTTTTGAAGGTGCAAATTGAGATTTTTGATCTTTGGGGTGCACATTGATACAAATTTCTATCTTTGAGAGTGTAAATTGAAATTTTTTATTTTAAGGGTGTAAATTGAGATTCGAACAATCTTTTGGGGTACAAAATAAGATTAACCCTAATTTATATTTCAACAACGTTGGACAAACATATAAAATATTGTAGAGATTATCAAAACGTATGATATTGAAATTTAAAGAGTGCATGCAATTGTTGAAAATGAGACACTGACGTCCATGGTAGCGCTAGCAGACACGGCACCGCCTTGTGTTCGGCAAAGTTTGAAGGTTGAATTACATTTTGTACCTTCAAAAATTTTGAAATTCTTAATTTGCACTCTCAATAATTAATTATCCCACATTTCACTCTCAATTTCATAAAATGAGTTATGTTAAATTTAATTGAAATTTTTTTTAAAATCTGATCTAAATCATGATAACTTTTTTTTTTGGTTAACGGTCAAAATTGTCTAAGGTAGTGCTTGATAACCTTGAGTTTTTGCTTTTTTTTTTTTTAGCCAAAAAAAAAATAAAAAAAAGTTTGGTGAATGTTTTTATTTTTTTTTAATTGCATTGTTTTAAAAACAAGGCTAAATATAGAAACATCAAAAAATATATTTTTGAAAACAGAAAAAAAAAACACACGAGTCTGAAATGATTTAATAAGGTCTGGGCTTCAATCCTTCTTAACAACAAAATATGAATTTTCTTACTTGAATATATAAAAAGTCATCTCTTTCTTTAACCTCTCATATCTCTGTCGTTTATCTCTCTCTCCTAAAGACGAACTCGAAGCCACGAAGACAAAGTCGAAGTCGAAGCAGAAAGATCCAAACGTCATCTCCCCCCTCTCCCTCAGTCACTCTCTCTCCCCAATCTTCTCTATTTTGATGGTGGTGATAGATTTTGAGGAATGGTGGTGCAATTGGTTGGTGGTGGAGGGGTTGGGCGGTGGAGGGTTTTTGAGGATGGAGGTGGGCTTGGGTGGTGGCGGGTTTAAGGGATTGGGGGTGGGTTGGGTGGCTGTGAATTTCAGGTGATGAGAATGGGTTGGGGTGGCTGTGGGTTTCAGCCGATTGGGGTGGATTTCAGGGGGTGGTGCTGGGGCTGGGTGGTGGTGGTGGGTTTCAAGTGGTGGCGTTGGTGGAGGTGGGTTTGATGGTGGTGAGTTTTAGGGTGAGGGTAGTGAATTTCAAGGGTTGTGGGGGTAGTTTTCGGTGGTGGTTGGCTATTGGGTGGTTGGTGGTGGTGATGAGTGATGAATTTTTGGTATAATACTAAATTTATTTATTTTTATTTTTTTATAATTTTTTAAATATAAATGACTACTAAACATGTTCTACATTTTTTATCACAAAAAAAACTTTGTTTAGTTTTTTTTATATTAAAAAATATAAAAACGAAAACGTTATCAAACGTACCCTAAGTTAAATTATGCGTATTTTAATTAATTTATTTCTCTTTATCTATATCTATACTATTTTAAATTGTTGGTATGGCTGAAAATCTTTTTTTTTCCACTTTTGTCCTCCAACAATATAATTATGACACCATTATCCTTCCTGTCACACTAAACCTTATCGTCACCAGTTACTTTGTCTTTTTCTTTGCCTATTTTCCTGGCGTTAGTCTCTCTCTCTCTCTCCTCTCTCTTTCGCTTATTCACAAATCGGCGAAGAACTAAACGTAAATCATCGCCTCTACCCAATATATTTCATATTCTCAGCAGTTACTCTCTCTTTCCCTCTCTTCACCTATCCCTTCTCTGTCCGTTTATCTTTAATTGCAGTAATTTAATTTTCACAAATTTTTCCCGTTCATATTGGCCTTGTATATCAGTTCACACTCTCGTCCTTCCCTTCTCTCTCGGAAGCTCACGCATTTTTTTTCTTGTCATTGCACCGCCACTGGTTTGCTGCTTCAACAGGTAATGCGTTTTTTAGCTACAAAGCCTTCTCTTAATTCTTATATCAACAACTAACCCTTAATATCTGGGCTTGGACACAGTTTTAGTTTGGAATGCATGTTCCAGCTTGGTCTCTTTATAGGTTGAATTACTTATTTATTCTCTCTGTACTTCTAAGTTTTCTGCGATTTTGTGTTGATCTTTAAGTTTTTAGCGAGTTTGGTACTGATAATGTAAAAGATGGGGCACGGTTTCAGGGATGAAGTAATTCATTTATCTACTAGAGCAAATGGGTCTGAGTAATCATTCCATTTCAGATTGTTTTAGCAATCATGCTAGGATGATCAGATGATGTAATAACAATTTCTATTAAATTTTGTGACTAAATTTTCTCCATATAATTTGTACTCACAATTTTTACCAAATTTATGATTGAATTTCCAATGTGCTTATTGCATTACACCCATGGTAGAAGAAAGAGCATGTGCTTTTGTGTTTTGTTTGTGTCTTGAATCATGTACATGTTGATGGCAGGGAAGTTTACATTTGGAGAATTACTTATAATCGTGATATCTTGTGATTGTCATTCTATCTTAATTGAAATTTCGAAGTTAATGAATTCAGTTGATCTGCAAAAAATCATAGAGCGGCCTCCGTTATGGTCTCAATCCATTTTCACATGAACTTCGTTTGGTTATTAAGTATTGTGTGAACTTTAAGTACAAAACTAAATACCATCCTAATTGCGATAAGAGTGTAAAATTAAAGAAAGAATTGCTTCTATGGGATTGTGCACCCCATCCAATGGCCGGTTTAAGTGTCCAAAATTTAACAACAATGTCTTAATTTACAAGTTTCGCCGTTCGGCAGAGTGTTTAAGGTCATCTTGATTGTTGCCTCCGCATATGTATTAGTAAATTAGTAGAAATTATTAAAAGGCTGGCAGTGTTTAGTGACTGTGTCACCAGGTTTAAGTATGTAATGTGTGCACGAATTGGCATAGTGTTTTCAAGAAATGCACTTGGAAGTGGGGACATTCCCTGTTTGACATTATGGCAAGTATCTACATTGACTCTGTACCACAGTTTTATTTTACTATCCTTGAGCTGAAAGTACTCTTTAACTCCACATTACGTATTTTTTGTTTGATTTTTCAGCCCACACAGGATCCTTCCAAGGTCTATTTCTGGACCTAATGATCAAGAATTTTGTTTCGTGTCCACTAGAAATGAAATCCAGCAGTCAGAACTATGCTATGGATTAAAATTTGTTGTGAACTTCGGATGTCGATTTCTATCCTATGTAGTTATGATTAATTGAAGCCTTTCTGGAAAAAAAAAAAAGAATGCAAAATTCCATAATTATGAGAACAACCTTGTATGTTGCTTGAGTTACCAAAGAACCGTGACGGAGGGACCAACAATATAGCTAAGGGGTTCACTTTGAGATATTGTGCATATATATTGATATTAACAGGAATATTTTTTCAAATAGAATCTAGGATAAAATATGTGCCCAGTCAAGGTTAAGCTTTTTCACAAGTGCCTTTGAATTTGATTAATTATTCCATTACCTTATGCTAAATTACTTTTTGGAACCATATAGTAAATTTCTGTGTAGATACCATAATTAGGTCATGTCATCTTTAGCAAAGTAATGCACATAATAATGTTGCTCTTGATATACAACACCTTGTACCTTGTTCATGAACATGTGCACCCAACATTAGGTTATCTTGTTTTTTATTGTTGTTGTGACCTCGAACAGTAACAACTTATTAATTATTTTCTTAGGGGCATTGTTGATATTCCTCAACTTATGTAACAACTTGATACTATTATTTGTTTATTCTCATTAGGTGCTACTGCCAAGTGATTTACTTGGTATTCTGCTATTATTTGCTTTATTGAAAGGCTTCCTATATAGTTCATCTGTTTGCTTTGGGAAAAAAAGTATCCCTGCCCAAACTATTTCAAAGGAACTCATGGTTTGAAGGAACACATCAGAGTTCGGTGCTTTCGTTTTAGTTATTCATGCCAGCTACACGTTTTATACTAGTGAGACAAAACCATGGTTTTAATGCATGAAAGTGGTTAGCAACCATCTTTCTTTGAGATTTCGCTACCGACATATTTTGGTGTGAATAAAGACAAACTTTAATGCTGGAATAAATTTGATATTCCTAAACAAATTTCATATTTTGCTAGATGAAAGACAAACTTTAATGCCTATGGAACATAGCATTCTTGTCCATTTTTTTATTTTGTTGGGATGGGGTTATGGAAGGACAAGAGTAAGTTCTCAGATTTACACTTATACGTTAGACAAATTTTATAACATTCATCACAGATATATAGCAATCCTAAAATTGTGGTCTAAGTAACTAAGCACTTAGAAAGTGGCATTATTGAAGTGTTTATAAATTCTTTATCACTTAATTTTCAAATTTTCAAGTATGTGTAATAAACTGGTCTAAAATTTAACCTATTTTTTTAGAATCATTTTCTAAACACCGGCACTTAGAGACAGTTTCCTTGGTGAAAATAATTCATAATATTTGTTAAGCTGAAAATTTTATTTTGAAAATGGTTCACGTGTAACGCACGTGTGTACCAAGTAGTTCAATTAAAGGCGAGTTATCCACATGAGACTAAAATATACGAAACTAAAATATTCATGAATTTAAATTATTAAAAGTCGAATTTAAGACGCTGTTATGACTTAAGCCATTGTCTCTATCGAGTTCTCGTTGCGTTATCACTGGACTACCTGTTGGCCCAGTGTGCCAACTTCTATCCGTTCTCGTAGAGACACTGTTTCTCTCCGCCGTTTCTGTGCAACTATATCAATCAAGGAATTCTCAAGGAAATTTCGAGCAAGGTACTGTATGAGGGGTTCTTTATCGGTATTATTTCTATAGTTTTTTTTGTTATTTTACTATTGACAAATTATGATACGCCCGAAGCAGAGCATTGAAAGACTCCAGCACCAGGACATTCAGTTAGCATGAACAAAATGAAACACCCACCAAAAAGCGGAAGTCCCAAATTTTTAATGATTAGTGTTCAGTTGATTGTGAATCTTACATTGTTTTGCTATAGCATCTGCTCTTTCTGTTTGGCTCCTTGCGCTTAAGAGCCTTTCGGCTGCACCAGAATGTTGCATCTCACGCTTTCTATGGTGATTTGGGTGGACCATGTTACACCCATCTATGCCATCTTTTGTTGTTATATAGTAATAAAGGATTTGTTTGGCTGAGGCTTCTTGATAGCTCAGTCTCAGTGCACTGACCTGCTTGTTCATGTGAGAAACTAGCTGAGTTTTGTTTAGACCAAGTATTTTAGCCTTTGAAAAGGTTTATAAGAAAGTTGGGGCTTGCTTCACAACTATTTAGTTAGGAGGAGTTGGTGTTTATAGTGTTGTAATTGTACATTAGGCTGGCTTTATGACAAGTACACCAATGACTCTTTTCTTGAAAACATCGTTATGAATGCCAATGTTATTAGAGTGCATATGCTAAAGGTGATATTGTTGTTCTTGTGATATTGGTTTGGACATTGACTCTTAGATCTGCATTAAATGACAATGTTGTTAGAGTGCATATGCTAAAGGTGATATTGTTGTTCTTGTGATATTGGTTTGGACATCGACTCTTAGATTTGCATTAAATGACAAGTCTCTCTTGCTTCTTGATGTAAGCCTTCTTTGATCAGGTTTCTTTGTTCTTCTAAACATAGAAATGGTATACTTCAGTACGCTTCTCAATTATGTTCTAAAGTTTACTTTTGTTGGAACTGGTTATACTATTGATTACAAGAAAGTGTAAGGTCAGATTTCATATGGGCACTAACAGCTTCACTTACCGGCACGTATTGTCTCCTATCTATCACATGAAAGTCGACAAGCTCAGATTCCATACCCT
The DNA here is from genome assembly GCA_963454935.2 of Ilex paraguariensis. Lineage (NCBI taxonomy): Eukaryota > Viridiplantae > Streptophyta > Magnoliopsida > Aquifoliales > Aquifoliaceae > Ilex > Ilex paraguariensis. The sequence continues at coordinate 11,005 of CAUOFW020008336.1, read as the reverse complement.
AATAGCTTCACTTATTGTCCTCCATCTCATCCTGAATAACTACACAGGAATACGGGATTCCTTGTAAAAGCTCCCGGGGCTCTATGTTTCCTAAGCTTGCAAGGATCAATATTCGACAAACTAGTAGCCTGGTCTGGTCAAGATTTTTCATGTGCCTCACTAGGGCGTTCTTATGGAAAACGGGCACATAGTTTCCATATGCAAATTCAAAACATGTATCGAGGGTGGTACAACATTCAAAGTTATTTGGTTGCTCCCATATTAACGATATATCCCTTATTTCCTTTTGTGGTGATAGGAAGGCATGCCCTTTGTTCTTTTTGTTGTGAAACTTGTGATTATTTCATCCTTATTGTTCACTTGTCAAAGTTGGGAATATTAATACTTGATAAGGAATACTTTCTTTTTTGCATTTACAACAATAGTCTGGCCTACTCCTAAGGGAAGGGCATAAGGAAATGACAGTAGAGACTAGATTTGAACTCATTACCTCTTTATAAGGGTCAGGAGCCCTAGCCAAATAGAAAATAGGTACAAAACTTTATAAATAGAATGGTGTGGTTTACCTGCATTTTCATACAAAACAAAGGACAATTAATAGCATGATATTTGCAAAAAAGCTACTGCCACATCATGTTGTGTGTGACAATTCTTTAGATTGAATGTGCCAAGGAATGTGAGTGGATGTGTTTTTTGGAATAGTGAATGGATGTTTTCCAGTAGTAAAAAAGATGACACCACATCTATTTATAATACCAAAGGAAAATTGTAAGTGCTTGTGTAAAGATGCACAATTTCTTCAGAAAATATATATTTTTTGAATAGTTTAGTGACGAGAATGCTCCTTATTGCAATCCTTAATGTAGTGAGCATAATTTGGTAAGCTAACAAATATTTATGCTCTAACTTGGGAGGGTAAGTTGCAACTCATTTAAATTCTTGATTTTGATTCTAAATAGAAATATCATAGATTAAGGCAATTGACAGTTCTTGGTGGTTAATATATCTAAGAATTAATTTCCTTATTACGTTTGTTAAATTTCAAACATAGTATCATGATTGTGACTACAATTTATTTTATCAATTCCATTAGTGATATGACAAGGTCTTTTATTAGATAATTACATATTTGACTGGGAATTTCCATGTAAAGAGTGGTAGGGCACAATTATCCCATGAATAGTTTTCAGAATGTAGCTCATTGTACGAGTTGTACTCGTTTAACAGTTTCATTCAATTCAGTGTTTGAATTTTAGTACATTTCTGGCAGTTTTTCAAATTCAAACATTCAACATTCAATACTTAAATTCGAATTTAATTTCCAGTTCTTAATTTCTAATCTTATCAAACAGCTTCACAAACTCGTTCATATCATGGACTCTTTCCAACTCAATTCCAATTCTGATTCCATCAAAGACATCTTCGACTCTTCACTAAACCTAGAAGAAACACACTACAAGGAAGGCTACACAGAGGGCTATAATGACGGATTATCCTCGGGAAAAGATGAGGGTCGTCAAGTGGGTCTCAAAACAGGTTTCCAAGTTGGCGAAGAACTAGGGTTTTACAGAGGTTGTATTGATATATGGAACTCTGCAATCCGAGTCGACCCGACTTGTTTCTCCTCCAGGGTTCAGAAAAGCATTAAGCAGATGGATGAGTTGGTGGAAAAGTACCCGAAATTGGAGCCAGAAAATGAGTCTGTGACTAATATTATGGACTCCTTGAGGTTAAAGTTTAGGGCTATTTGTGCTACTATGAATGTGAAGTTAGAGTATGATGGTTATCCAAAGCCTTCAGATGTTAAGGATATCATGTAAAATCATATTTGAGATTTTGGGCAAGAAAACACGATGCCTGTTGTCACAGAGTTCTTGTATATTGCTAAATAAATGTGGGTTGATTCATGTTAAGTTCGCAATTGCTCTATTAGTGTATGTAAATATGATTTTTTCGTTATTTTAAGATTTGTCAGCTGCCACTGCTAGCTGGATTTTGATGTTTCTCTTTTTTTTTTTTTTTTTTTTGAGAATTCTTTTGGGTTTTGTCATCTGTATGATCGTGCCCCGACTCTACAAACCCCTGCAGGTAGGAAGCCTGGGTGTTATCATTTATTTTGTTTTGTAAAAATTGAGGACTTAAACTATGGCCATTCTCAGTGCACTAGAATGGCATTGTGTTAGCTTGAATAAATGATGGCCAATGAATAGCAATTCGAGGATTTCAGACTGGTTATGCTGAGCAATTTGACTACTTCACATCGGGTTATGTCCTCATCGATGTGGATGGATTCAGCGACGCGTTCTTGAAGGTCAGTTTTACATCCTCTGTTCTCCCATTCTTTGGTGCAGTTCTTGTTATCTGGATATAATTTCTCTGATGGTCAGATAGTATGATCAATTTGGACTTTCTATAGAAGTTTGATGGTCTCAGTTTTTACCTGTTTTGTAACTGATTGGATGCTGATCATAAATGCAATCTTACACGTGAGGTGGCAGTCTGGCTAAACCAGGCGGCAACTGTACTGAACCAGATGTCCCTCCACTGATTTGGATTTGGACATCTCACCAACTAGACAAGGCATAGAATCTCACTGCTTATCTTTTAGACAATCTCACATTGCTGTTGTTTTCTATGTTTGTAGTTAAGAATGCATTACCTTTATTAATGTACAAAACTGAACCTTCTGCGATGCATTTTACTTTGTGATAAATAATTATATTTGAGACATGCTATATCATGTATATAAATATACATGTGTATATTTATCATATGTTGGTGATGCGTGAACTTATTGATGTTTTATATTGTTGATCCAAAATTTCTACATGTAATTCACGCAAACAAATTTCTGTATGTTGCTGGTTTGTACCTAACAAACTTTCCAATGGTTGTGTCATCAATTTATTCTCCGTAGCTCTCATACTGGCTTGCAGCTTTCCTAGTTATGTGGATGGGGTCCATAATGTGGATCAACTGCCATTGTCTTTCATTTGATCCTCGGGCTGAGAACCGTTGGCTCGCTGTCCTATTTGTATCATATGGTCCATCCTAGGGGCAGCTAGACACTGATGAGGCCTAGTTGCTGTGAACCCCAAACTTTGTGGAGCCATGATGAGGATGGTTTCGATAAAAAGCTTGGCTAAGCATGTGGATCTTGGCACCCGAAAAAGGGTGTTATGTTGGGTATACAAACCTTGACCACAACTACATGTCCAATTCTTTCATCTTCTTTTGGATTATTGTGGTGAAAATGTGGCTTCATGCACAAATTGACTGTATCTGCAGTTTTTATGCTCAATGCAAGCTGGTTTCTGGAAGGGTTGCTTTTGAAGTGGTGGACTGTTCTTCTCCATTATATTCTAAGCTCTATTTGAAATCATGGTGGATGATTTCATCTTCTGTGTATCGGTGGGGGATCCATTAATATGTAATGGTCACCTATAAGTTTACGATAGATGATCTACAATCGAGTAAAATTTAAAGAATATACCGAAGAAGATGTAAATCCGTTTACAGCAAACCCACAAAATATTATATGCTTACACAACCATGAACAGGGTGGCTAATCACATGGGATTGGACTTTGATGGTTGAAGAGTGAGCTCGCATGTGGCCCACTCTCTAACAGCCAAGGCAAAGCACGTCCTTCAGAAGCAAATATGCTCCATATCCTTTAAGCTTGTGGGCTCTAGTGGATGAGGCTTCTACTGATGCAATGTTTGGTCGCTAGGTTACATGGCCACCCTGCCCCATAACACAGTGAGCCCCATTTGTTTTTGTTTTTATTTTTTTATCCAGATTTTATCGATAATGACACACTTAGCACATAGTTTGCCCAATTTAAATTGTTGAATGTGGGAGTTCCGTTAATTATTTAGGGTAGTAGATCACGAATCTATGAAGTCATTGCAGCGGTGGGCGGAGGCAATTGTGCCGAGAATTGAGTGGAACAGCCAATGTGGGTTGCATGGACAATCATAATCATACCCACATTTATCATATAATTCACTTCAAATTCAACCCCCGCCCCTCCACCCGGGAGAAAAAACAGAACAAGTCTGTGACTACAGATAGCATCAATCTGGTCCCTCCTTAGAATTTTTGAACCACTTCCTCAGACTGGTCGAAAAAATAAATAAATAAAATTGGTTTAGCTATATATTTGACAATGAAAAATTGAAGGTATATATATAATTTGGTTCAAGGATTAGGGGTGTTCGGTCTAGTTTACATGTTCCTCGACTAATCCCCTCCCTAATCAGGTCAAGACAGGTCGTCTATGTCAGGATTAGAATATTTATGAAGGATAAATCACATATGATTTGACTCTAAAAAATTGTCAAAATTCAAGATAAAATTAAGAGATTTTTAAGATCAATAAAATCCGTGATTGGAAAAAAAAAAAAAAAATGTTTTTTTCGAGCACATATTTTCTGATCCAAGTGTATCTTGTCTTTACTATGAGATCCAGATCATTTTAATCAATGCTGTTAAAAGTCTTCAATTAAATGTTCCTATCAATCTCTAGTACGAAGCCAGCACAGCCACAGCTCCCTTAAGAAAGCCGCGTAAGTTTGTGATAAATTGTTAATTAATCACCGTTTGCCTTACCTACAAGTGGAAAAGAAAGACTTTCAAACACTCCCACTTTAGCATCATTAGTTCACCAACTATAATTAGTATTTTTTTTTTTTTTGATTTTAATGTGTTCAAATTTGTACCGACTATTCTCCCAAACTCGAATACTAACCATCATAGTAGTCCGAGAGGTTAGAATATGTCTATGAAGAATAATGGTGCCTGCAATACAAGAAGTGTGGAAACCACCATAAGGGTCAAGTATAATTAGCATAAATTGCCTTGGAAACAGTATTAATTTCCATAAGTAGCTTCCACCCTCCCAAGAATTAATTGTCTTGGGTGTCCAGATCAACAGAGAGAAGGTGTTTCCAGAGAGAATGGTTCATACCTGCAATTTGGCTGTAAATGGCTGTCATTTTTTATTTTTTATATATTTTTTAAATTTTCATGCTGGTCATCAGATGAGACCCAAGACCAATCTTGTGAGCTTCAACATATGCCAAATTACAGATTGTTGATGAATCAAAGGGCTCTACCATCTCTTTTGACTCTTTCATTTCAACCAATCTGCTTGGAACGTTCAGAAAAAAAAATTTCAATGTAGACATTTGGACCATCCAAAAGTTTTTAATACCCCTGAACCTTCCATTTGGCTCACCATTAAGACCAGAATTTGCTCTCTTCACCTTCTTTATTACTTGCTCACAGAAGCATATTCTCTCTCTCTCTCTCTCTCTTCTTTGACTTATAAAATTCTTCCCCCAATCTCAATGCACAACTTCACTTGACTTTCTGTATTCTTTACCATTCTTTTCTGTTTAAAGATACAGATTTCAGGAAGAGGTATATTATGTAACTCCATCATAGTTTCTTTGTCTCTTTGCAATATACCTGATGACAAGACTCCAAATTTCATAACTGAATTCTTCAGTTCAACCCATTGCTTCTTTTTTTTTTTTCCCAAAACTTTCATCAGGGTTTCCTTTGGTTTCTTAAGAAATTGGGTTTTCAGAAAAGAAAATGGCACCAAACTCTGTGGTAGTAACAATTGAGAAGCCCAACAGCATCCCTTTAATAGAGATCAATAGTTCAGATTCTTCAGTGTTTGAAGAGAAACAAAAGGGTGTAAGCCCCAAGCAATTCACATGGTTTATTCTTCTCAAAGCTCAGAGAGCTATGTCTTGCCTTCCATGGCTGGCAATGGGCTTCTTGAAAATGTTTGTTTCAGTCAAGAAACGCATTGCATTATCGGATATAGGCGAAGAAAACCCAAAATACAAAGGGAAGTTGTATCAATTTATAAGAGCTTTTCTTGCCATTTCAGTTGTAGCTTTGGTGATAGAAGTCATGGCCTATTTCAATAAATGGAATTTGAATATGACTAATCCTTGGGAGGTTCAGAGTCTCGTGCGATGGTCTTACATGGCTTGGCTTTCTTTTCGAGTAGATTATGCTGCTCCTTTCATTTTAATGCTTTCCAAATTCTGCATTGTGCTTTTCATGATTCAATCATTGGATCGGTTAGTCCTTTGTATTGGTTGCTTTTGGATTAAGTTCAAGAAGTTGAAGCCAGTGATTGAAGGAGAACCTTATGATATTGAGGATGGTTCAAGTTTTCCAATGGTTCTTGTTCAGATTCCTATGTGCAATGAAAAAGAGGTAACAAAATCAACACTCAGAACTGCTTTGTTCCTTAATAATCTTCTGTTTTTTGTTGTTTATTTGTTTATGTTAATCTCTTCTATAGCATCGGAAAAGTCAAAGAATCACTCCAAATGTATAAGCTATTCTTGCATTACAGAAAATAAAAAACTGGAATGTGTTGAGATTTTTTTCTTAAGGCATTGTAAGGAAAATGAGTTTCTTTGTGATTTTATTTTTCTTTATTAGGTCTAGCTAGTCGTGTTCAGTAGGGGATTGTGCCAGAATTCTGCTGGCACATATTGGTTAAATAAACACCAAATTGACAAAGCCATATCATTTTGCAATGGGCAAGACCAGTTGATTAGGTGATTGTCGGTTTCTTTTTATATTCTTCTATCTGTTTTATGATCTGATGTCCCTAAAATTCATGGAATATAGGTATATGCGCAATCAATATCTGCTGCCTGTCAGCTGGATTGGCCAAAGGACCGGCTTTTAATTCAAGTCTTAGATGATTCAGATGATGAAATTGTACAGCTACTGATAAAAAATGAAGTTTACTCATGGAAAGAAAAAGGGGTGAACATTATATACAGACATCGGTTCATCAGAACTGGCTATAAAGCTGGCAATCTTAAATCTGCCATGGCCTGTGACTATGTCAAAGACTATGAATTCGTCGCAATATTTGATGCAGACTTCCAACCCAATCCTGACTTCCTCAAACTGACAATTCCTCACTTTAAGGTAACGATCTTTATCCTGTTGAAAATCATGCCTCTTGATATTCATCAATGTCCAACATTAAGAGTGGTGGTGCTTTGTCTCTCAGGGGAACCCTGAATTAGGCCTTGTCCAGGCTCGATGGGTATTCGTGAACAAAGATGAAAATTTACTGGCAAGGCTGCAGAACATCAATCTATGCTTCCATTTTGAGGTGGAGCAGCAAGTCAATGGTGTTTTCCTCAATTTCTTCGGGTTCAATGGAACAGCCGGTGTCTGGAGAATCAAGACTTTGGAGGACTCTGGAGGTTGGCTTGAAAGGACCACAGTAGAGGATATGGACATTGCAGTCCGAGCACACTTGCATGGTTGGAAATTTATTTACCTTAATGATGTTAGAGTGCTTTGTGAATTGCCAGAGTCTTATGAAGCATACAAAAAGCAGCAGCATCGTTGGCATTCTGGTCCAATGCAGCTCTTCAGATTATGTCTTCCTGCCATCATAAGATCCAAGGTTTCATCGATTTCTGTTTTCCTGATCTTCGGTATATCTTCAAAATTTTTATACTGATTCAATTTCTGATTGGTTGTGCAGATATCTACATGGAAGAAGGCAAACTTGATATTTCTCTTCTTTCTCTTGAGGAAACTGATTCTTCCCTTTTACTCATTTACTCTATTTTGCATCATTCTTCCATTAACCATGTTCATCCCCGAGGCTGAATTACCAGTATGGGTAATCTGTTACGTCCCCATTACCTTGTCGATTTTGAACATTCTCCCTGCACCAAAGTCTTTTCCATTTCTGATGCCATACCTACTGTTCGAGAACACCATGTCTGTGACAAAATTCAATGCAATGGTGTCCGGGTTATTTCAGCTTGGAAGTGCCTATGAATGGATAGTGACAAAGAAAACAGGCAGATCATCTGAATCTGACTTATTAGCCTTTGCAGAGAGAGAATCAAAAACTGTAAATGAAGAGAAAATCCAAAGAAGGCTTTCTGAATCTGGTTTAGAAATGTTGGGGAAACTGAAAGAACAAGACACCCCGGTTGTAAAGAAGAGAAACAAGCTCTATAGGCAGGAACTTGCCCTTGCTTTTCTGCTACTCACTGCATCAGCAAGAAGCTTATTATCTGCACATGGAATTCATTTCTATTTCTTGTTGTTTCAAGGGTTGTCTTTCCTTGTAGTTGGTTTGGATTTAATTGGTGAGCAAGTAAGCTGAGACGGAATGCTAAGGTTTCAAGGTTCAAGGCTAAAGCTTTCCAGAGACTTGTGATGAGATTTGTATAAGCGAGTCCTTGTTCTGCTGCATTACAAACTTGGGCTGGAACTGGACTTCATACAGATTAGTTAGACCATGTGAGGCTGAAGTTAATATGAAAGAAAGCACACACATATATATATATATATTGAGAGAGAGAGAGAGAGAGAGAGTTGATTTTTTATTGTACAATGATAAGTGTACCAGTGTTTCAAATAATGATGTGATCAATATAAATAATGCACTTCTAAGAGACGGTAATTTTAAAGCAGCCGATTTCTCCTCTTTTGCAATTAGTTTCGCTCACCTGCTACTCTAGCTAATTGTCATTATGAGATAGATTTTCAACATATTTTGTTAGTTTGCCTCAATCAAACTTGTCTGGTGTCTGAGTAATTACTTCCTTTCTCTTTTTGTCTCTAACTGCTCAATTGAATCTTGTATTAAATCAATTTATTATTTTATGATAAACATTTCTCAAAATTCAACAAGCCGATTAGTGGGTTTCTATATATAATTTCAGAGTGGGATGAAGTGGGGGTGGGATAGGATGAGGAGGCATGCAAATTTTGTGCATTCTACGAGGCACCATTAGTTAGTTATATTGTATTGGATCCTAAACAGACAAATGCTCCTTTCGTGATCGACGCGCATTTCAATGTCCAATGGTAAACATAATGACAATGCATTAAATCGCTTCGCAACCTTTTCTTTTCGTCTTTCGGTAGCAATATCCCTCGGTGCGTTAAGAGCTTAAATAGACAAAAGCGTTGATATTTCCACTATGCAAAACATCGTATAACCTTTCAAAATTGAAATTTATAAATGTGACATTTGAGTCTGTAATTTGCAAAAAATTTTCATGTTATCAAGCAATTACGTATCCACCATTTATCAAAAGTTAGGTTTATACCACCCAAATTGCAATGTTTGAATCGATTTAGGATCCATTTAAAAGATGTTTGATCGATTCTAATTTTTTTAATATTATTCCCAAATATTTGAACCAACTCGATCATTATTTTTCTTATTTATGTTTTTATTAAAAATATATATGTTTATATAATAAAACAGCTACGTCTTTAAAATTTTATCCCCTCATGGGTTTTTTTATTTCTCAAGTCTGTGTTAAGTTACTCTTAGATTAGGATTGTGCATACACAGGACTCATGTACAAATAAAAAAAAAGAAAGAAAGAATATAAGTAAATAAATTTAAGCAATTACCGGAGTTATAGGCGATTAATTAGATACCAAACAACCATATCTCTCTCTATTAATAATATAAATTAAGGTGGTTAATTATAATAAAATTAAAAAGAAAGTTATATTTGGTTAAAGTGAAAAAAAGAAGAGAAAAGAACAGAGAAAGGTATTATAATATGTGATAAAAATAAAAGAAAATAAAGAGTATTATAAGCATTTTTCATGTGGACACTAAACTCTCCCTCTTAATTGTATATATTATAGTAAATATTATAATTAGTATTCAAACTTTATTTTTTATTCTAAAATGGTCCCTAAACTTTTAATTATTTCTATTTAGTCCTATAACTATTAATTTCCCGTCTATAAAATCTTTCCATCAATTTTAACTATTAAAATAAACAGAAATAACTCACGTATTGATCATGTGGCCGTCCATATCATGTGTTGTTGAATTATTCTATGGATTGGAATTGACGGAAAGACTGTGGCAGTAGAAAAAGCCCTAATTCCCTGAGAAGAAGGTTGTGACAGTAAAACTCAGGCTCCAGAGTAGAGCAAGAAGCCTCGACTTTGCGTTGCATCGGCACTCTTTCGGCTCCTAATTTCTTTTGTTGAAAGACAGGCCGGGTACACTCCATTCGCAAATCAAAGGTCAGCATGGGCCACGGCCACGGGTCTCTCCAATATCTTTAATGGGTCTATTAGATCTTGTTGGCTCACTAGCTGAGCCATCAGCCCGCTAAGCCTATATGATCAAAAGAGATTAGCCCAATAAGCCTACGGATTTTTGGGTCCCAGCTCTTGAGCCGCAGGCTCTACGCCTAATCAAATAAAAAAAGCTTAGCCCAATAGGCTTCGGATTTTTGGGCCTAGCCTTGGGCTGCTGGCTTTTTACCAAGGCGTAACTCAACGCATGTAGGTGCCATGTGATTTCATGCTTCTAGGCTTGCCTTATCAACCAATGTTATCAGAATTGAACCAGTCATCGAATCGGTTAGGAAATTGGATCAATGGTTCAACCAGTGGATCACTGGTCAGACCGCTCATATAATAAATATATATATATATATATATATATATATAACATAATAATTTAGCTAAAAAATATAAAATATGTCTAAAATGCATAAAATTTGTCGTAGAATTAATGAGGTTTACAATCATATATGTAGTATGGATGAAGATAGTGTGTGTGGAAGCACAGACCATATAATAGCAAAACCAAGAGTCAAGAGTCAAAACCAATGAAATCCAATATGATGGAAGCACAGACCATTTTTTGTTTACAGTCTGGTAGAAGCAGTAAACATTGATTGCAGCCACTGGAGTTAGTTGATCGTCGGTCGCCTGAGTTCGCTAATCGTAGCCGCTAGAGTTCCTCATCAGTTGCTTGGTCGCTGACTCACTGGGGCTTGTTCACTGGAGCTTGGTTGCTGGAACAGTGGCTGATCGACAATCGTAGTCGAAGACTCCTGCCTCCAAAGTCACTGGACTGCTGGAGCCTGGTAATGGTGGTGGTGCCTTCTACGACTGCGATTTACTGATTTAGGAATTGATTTAGGGCAAAAAAAAAAAA
>CAUOFW020008335.1:312500-344579 GCA_963454935.2 Ilex paraguariensis | reverse complement strand
GTCACCGTTTTTCTAAGTGATATAATACGTTAACTATTTGACGAATTTTTAACTGCAATCTGAATTCAAAGACTTGACACCTAGAAGTATACTACTGGATTGAAGGTCTTTTGACGTTGGGATGATAATAGTCTTTGCCTACAAACTAAGATTATGGAGATAAGGTCCGATTCTTTAAATTTGCAAGAAATGAGGTTTTCCATCAATTTAGATTTACAATGAACAATGATCATGAACTGTTGGTAGAGTTTAATTTTTTGTTAGATATAAAGGGCAACACAAAACATAAAATTCAATAATTTTGATGTCTATTGGTCATTTAGTTTTTTAAGAATTCTATTTATTTCCTGTTGTCTTTCTGACCCATTTCCTATGATCATTTTTGTCTTTTGGTGTTTTTGATCACTTTTGTGTGATCGTGTGAGGGAAAAGAAAAAAAGGGGAAAAAAAGATGGGAGAGTACGCGAGGATAGGCAATTAGGTATTGTACTTAATGCCAAAAATCAACCAAATTAAATTACACTAAAAAGAAATACAAAAAACATGGTTTCTAAAATTGGTAATAATAACTGTGACAAATCTCACTTTGCCCCTTAAAAGATAAAAAAATTTAAATTTGTCTAAATGCTTAATTTTCTATCATTTTTTTCTCAAAAAAATAAAAATATATAATGTGATTAATCATCTTATTTTCATTTGAAAGTCTGTCTGTTTTATGATTCCTAATTTATTGATTTGACTCAGAATAGACGGACGTCTAAACGAAAAATAAAACAGTGAACCATATTATATATGTTTTTATTTTATTAGTCAATGCACACGTGTGTTGCACGTGAACCATTTTGGGTATGAAATTTGTATACTAATGTCATAGACAACATTTCCCAAAATTCACAACTAAAATATGTGATAATAATAATTCACAACTTTAATAAACATTGATATCATTGTATGATCTACGTTACGTGCACTCATAAAGAAAAACTGATTATGAAATTCCTCAACATACTACACCACTCTGGTCCTCCTTAAATCAATCGCACATTGGTAGGATATAAAAAAGAATTTTCCAAACCCATGGTATCTGGCTTCAAATGAGAAAGTAAAATGAACAATAAAGATAACATCAAATAATAGAAATAAATGTCATATGATATGTTCACACATAAGCAAATGTGTAGATATGGTTTACACCTCCCCCAACCCAGATAAATACACATACATACACATATGCAAACACAAAAGAAGGGAAAAAACGAGTGCAAAAATTTCAAAATAATTTTTTTTCAAACAATGTCGTCTAATTATGTCCCACTATCTTTCAAGAAAAGTGAGAGAAGAAGAAAGAAAGGGGAAGAGACAGTAAACTTGTTGAACTAAATAGATTGTAAAAATAATGGTAAAAATGTAATTGCCAAATGAAATGGAAATATGTTTGTACAAACCAATTCATAGTCAATTGAATATGGTAACGTATCCACTCCTGATGTACATATGGTTGTGTGTCTTGGTGATACAGACGAATTTCATGAAATTCACATATTTATCAAAGTATGAAAGAGACTACATAAGCAGTTCCAATATGTCAAGATCACACAAATAAAAAAATTCAAATGTGCAAAATTCTACAAATCAAATATGTCATAGTTGCAGAATACAACATAGGGTTGTGATTGACATGAATGCATATAGAAATTAGCAAGGCCTTTTAACAAAGATCCTATCAATAATCACACAGACACAAGGAAAAAAAACCCAATGCCAAAGTCATTGATGTTGCTTCACATTTTTAGCTTTCCATAACATAAATCAATATTCGTCATAGTTTGTAAGTATAATTGGAAAATTACTCAAGGTGTTTAATATAAAGGTCAATATCGAACATTAAGACCCCCATACTCAACAAAGATATGGAAATTCTTATATAAATTTACAAGCTTACTAAGTGAAAATCTACATATCAGGAATAATTAAAGGTGATCTTTTCCTTGCATTTTTAAAGCAAAAATGTATCCCCTAAATGCTTGTAAGTGAAGAATTCGACTTATAATGTATAAAGACATACCCACAAAAAGGAAAATTTGTGAGTACTTCAACATATTTTTCTTTGGTAAGTGAAATTCTGCAACATTGATTTGTAGACCATAGTTAGAAATCTCTGCAAGAAACTATTAAGGTGATATTACTACAAAAAAAAAGCTTGTAAGGGCATCAATTATAGGAGGATAACAACAAATGAAGTAAACTTATCGATAATACTTAAATGTGATTTATAAGATTTTCGGTCAATGGAATAGACGTCACTTTGTTTAAGATTGTTCAATTGGTATCTTTAATTTGGAAAGTAACAAGAAAGGTTCAGTAGTTATTATTATCTTTATAAGTGTCGCTTGCCATTTCTTAGAAAAAACTAATGCACTAAGTTCATAGAAAAATTGATTAGAGAAATCTCTTGGTCGAATCTTGATTTTCTAGTTTAATTTTATGCTAACCCATTTTCTTATTCCCACTAGAATGACTTAACTTTACCAAATCACCCATGTCATTAATTAGCCATAGCCCTATATGGATTAGGATAAACAGATAATTATCATACACTCAGCTCAAACCCTAAATGAAATAAAAACACATTTCAAGCAAAAGCATCCAAACAAACCAGAATATCAAAAGATTAACATAAGGCAGCAAATATAAATTAGAAACAACAAATAGTACTTGAAGTAACTCCCACCTGCATATAGAAATTTTAGTTTATGATTAGAGCAATGATTTGATACTACTAATCCCTAAGTGAAAATAACAAAATGCTCTAGAAGTGTGACCCTTCCCCTCAACAAAGATTACATTACCTCAACAATGCTTGAGATGAGCAAAAGGTAGAAAGCTAAGACAAACTCATGGAAGACCACTCATTACTTGGATTGAATCGAAAATGAAAATTCGGAATCCAATTGAAAATAAGTTGGTGGATTGTACGAATTCTAAAATGAATCGCCTTTTCTAAAGTAGTGTTGGTAAACAAACCACTTGCTTGCTATTATTTCGGCAGTCTCAAAAGCTTGCTTCAAATCAAAGGAGCATACAACAAAGATCATAGTCTCCTTGGAGAGTCATCAGCCACCTCAACAAAAAAAGATTATTTATTAGTCTATATAAAGGTCACATAAAAATGTATTTTTATACAAATTATAACTTACTTCAACTACTTGCTATCTCCCAAGTCCCAACCTCAGGTAAGTGAACATCTAGGCGTCCCTAGTAAGCAACCGGAAAAGCTGAGGAAAATTCTGTTTGTACCTCTAATTTTTTGGATTGCTTCCTCATGCATCAGAATTGGCTGCACGGTTATACCAGCGAAACCGCGCAACACCTGTTAGAACCCACCCCCAACAAATCTCTGACCATTTGACTGCAGCAAGCAAGCAGTTGTCAATTTACGTATCTGCGTCGACCCTTGCCATTCTTTTCCTTGAAGCCGCTACACCTGACCACTCCTTTTTCCCATGATCCGTTTCATCTTCTTGGTAAATGGGTTCATGAAAAATGAGAATTAAGAAGAGGTAAGACGAATGGACTGTGAAATTTTAATCCCGCTGTCAGTTGTAGAAAACAAAACTAAAGGCATTAATTTTAACATTAATGCTACGTTGATCAAATTAAAAGTTCAAATGACATGACAGTTGACTTGTACTTTTTTATTTGGTGTTATATTATTTGAACCCCAATAAAGACTTCAAATAATATGTTGTCATGTTATTCGACGTTATGTGAAACTACTCCTCCCCTATGTCTCTGCCTCCACCAAACTTTTGAAGAAGAGATCAATTCTATAATAATACATCACAACATATTGACATAACAAAATAGAAGAAAAAAAATTAAAAAATGTGCACGAACAAAATTTTAAAAAAACATTTGCATGAAAAGTTTAAAAATCTCTAAAAGAAAAAAATTAAAAATATCTGCATGAAAAAATTAATTTATCAACTTAGGTAGTGTTCGATCACTGTGGAGAACGACTTAAGAGAAGAATAGCTAGCTTTAATTTCCTACGTCTTGCAGCAAAATCAGATCGTTTTTTACTTTTAGCAACAACAAAGGGCATGATATATATCGTGAGAAAATGGTTGAAGGCATTTTAGTATATTTATATAAGGAAAGATAGTTTTGACTTTTTCAAAAAATTTATAATCAAACCCTTACTTTTTGTGTTGGCAGAGTTAAAAATTGTCATTAAAAGGAATGTCTTTAATTTGAAAGTATAAATCAAAAGAAGGTGTAATGAAGTTTCAGAATTCAGAGGGGGTGTGGATGACATTTTCTCAAATAATTAAGTTAATAAATTTTGTTCAAGTAACATTGGTGTTTATAAAAACAAATAAACCAAATGCGACCTAAAAAGTGATGTATTTATTAAAAAAGTTGACCAAAAAATTTACTAAATAAAAGTTAAAGGTTAGATCAATAGTTCCGAACCAAATAAATAAATCTCATTGATCTAACCATCAACATTTTAGATAGGAGAATAGATTTTCTACGGGCAGCTTGTAAACCAATTGTTTAGCGGCAGTGAATTAAAATTTAACAGATACACAAATACACAAACCAATGTTAAGGATTTGTGTAATTATCAAATTTGAGTGATTGTCCGTAAATAATTAGTTTACAACCTGCATTTAAAAAAATTATTTTCTCTCGATATTCAGGCTGCTATCACATCCCAATGTGTGATTAAGGTTGCAAGAATCGAGTAAGTTTGGGAAAAAAAAAATCACAAATATTAAAAATGTTAATATAAAAGCAAACGCTATTTAAAAAAAAAAATTTAAAACGAGCAAAAAGAGTAACAGAAGTAATTTGAAAAAATAGTACCACATGGTACATTAATAATTCTAAATTTTGGGCCAACAAAATTCAATTTTAGAATTGAATCTAAATAAATTTCAACGGTCAACGAATCGGAAATAATCAAATGGAATAATCTAATCCTTGACCAAACGGAACTCAAACGGAATCTTTTTATGTCACTTTCTGTTCGCACATAGTTCCACAATTGGTCAAGTTAAATACACTTCGCATTGTTGTCGGACAACGTTTTTAATTGTTTTTGGAATTTAGATAAGGTCAAGATCGTCAGTTTCCTAAGAAGCCTCTATTCTCTAATGTCATCCATGACAATCCCCCAATCTCCTCCCCCCCCCCCCCCCCCCCCCCCCCCACAGTGCTCACACAAAAGAGCTACTGCTCTTTTGTAATTTTGATTAATTTGTCAATAAAAAATGGTCTCAATCACGCAGTTGATTGAATTAGTGACTATAATTTAAATTTGGCGTGTACATAATTATTTGTAAAACAGGTATATCAATTCAATTAGATCATTTTTTTACTAGAAACTTGAAAGGGTACTCCATAAATATCTTTAACCAATTACCCCGTGGGTTTTCTCATAAACCACGGCTTGACTTTATATAGAACGCGATGAGATACTAATATATTATTATTTAATGTCAACGATGAAAAAAGGTCGACAACCATTTAGCATGGAAATAGCCATCAAATTGCTCCCAAAGAACGAATTGACTATAATACGGAAAAAAAAAATTTGGTATCATGTTTTTAACTTTTATTACTTTAATAAGTGTTTTTCTAGTTTTTGTCGGTCATTTAATTATTAAAAAATTTCACACTTTTATAAATATTTTTACTATTGTTGTGGATATTTTTCTCATTGTTATGATAATTATTTTTACTATTTTTTTAATACAAAGAAATTTTTATTTTTATGAGTGATTTATCATATTTGTAAGTATTTTTATCATTATTATAAATATTTTTATTACTATAACGATTATTTTTATTATATACAATAATAAAAGTTTCTACAACTATGATAAATAAATGAATGGTACTAAAAAAGATTTTCAATACCAGAGACAACTCCCCCAAAGAATACAAGGTCTTGCTTATAAAACGTAAACCTCATATTGGAAACATACCCCAACCTCATTGAGTACTTTAAACCTTTTCAATGGAAAACCACCACCACCACAACCATAACAATGGCCAGAATGACCGAAGAGAAGGCCACCAAATAGTTGTGCTTATGGTGCCACAACCAGCTCAAGGCCACCTCAATCAGCTTCTCCGTCTTTCCCGTCTCATCTCATCCTATGGTATTCCCGTCCACTACGTCGGAACCACCTCCCACAGCCCCCAAGCCAAGCTGCGCATCCACGGATGGGATCCACTCGCCGCCACAAACATCCATTTCCATGAATTTCCAACCCCTTCCTTTCTCTCTCCCCCTCCTAACCCTAATGTCTCCTTCCCATCACATATTATGCCATTATTTTATGCATTATTGAGGCTTCGCGAGCCTGTTGGTGCACTCCTACGCTCACTATCAACTGCAAGTAAAAGAGTCGTCGTCATTCATGACTCTCTAATGGCTTCGGTCGTGCAAGACGTCCCTTCAACACCGAACGCCGAGTCTTACAGTTCTGAAAGCGTATCAGCTTTTTTCATCTCCTTGTTCCATGGGAAACAGGAAAACCTATCCCAATTGAACCGGAAATATTAAAAAAGGCTCCACCTATCAAAAGTTGTGTGACATCGGAGTTTATGGAATTTATACAAACACAACAACAGCACGGGAGCTTCAACTCTGGATCTCTTTACAACACATGCAAATCAATAGAAGATCCGTACCTTGATATGCTAGCAGAGGACCAGATTAATGGAACTAAGAAGCAATGGACTATTGGGCCTTTCCATCCGGTTGAAATATCGAAGGACGAAGGTTCAAATAGGCGTCATTCATGCTTGGAGTGGCTTGACAAACAGGTTCCAAAATCTGTGATTTTTGTATCTTTGGGAACCACCACTTCATTGTCTGACGAACAAATCAAAGAGCTTGCAATTGGATTAGAACAAAGCGAGCAAAACTTCATCTGGGTGTTGAGAGATGCAGATAAAGGAGATATATTTGCAGGAGAGGTTAGAAAAGCTGAACTGCCAAAAGGGTACGAAGAGAGAGTGGCAGGAAGAGGAATAATGGTGAGAGACTGAGCACCACAATTGGAGATTCTGGGGCATCCTTCAACAGGTGGTTTCATGAGTCATTGTGGATGGAATTCATGCATGGAGAGTATGAGCATGGGAGTGCCAATAGCAACCTGGCCAATGCATTCAGACCAACCAGCCAATGCTCTGCTGATAACAAAGGTGCTTAAAGTGGGTCCGGCGGTTAAGGATTGGGCTTGCAGACATGAGATTGTGATGTCATTAACGGTGGAAAATACTGTTAAAAAATTGATGGTGTCAACCGAAGGAGACGAGATCAGGAAGAGGGCGGCAGATTTGGGTGGTTCTATTCGGCAATCTGTGGAGGACGGCGGAGTTACTCGTATGGAGTAGGATTCTTTTATTACTCACGTCACTAGATAGATTTGTTTGTCCCCATGTCAGCAAGTGGGCTGTAGAATTATGTGGTTCTATTTCTATAGTGATTTGTCTCTGTTTTTGCCTAGTACTATTTTATTGTAATCTTTTTTATATTGCACTAATAAATAATTATCTCAACCATCGGTCGTACTAGTAGCCACGACATGAATTTTGGATACACACAATAACCTAAAAACTACTCATATCTACTAAATCAGGTCATCTCTTAAGAGACTCAACTTCACATAATTATAATCCCAAGTAATTTTCATCTTAAATTTTAAATTATCGAGATGTGTTTATTAGTGAAATAAAATTGGTATTTTGGAATAACAACGGAAACTTCATTATAGTTCTTTTATAAATATTAATTATAATCATCAAACATATTATAAATACGTTAATTTGAGAAAGTTGACAACGATTTGCATTGCAAGTGTCTTATAAAGCCCAAATCACAAAATTGAAGCACAATCAAACCTCATTGAGTACCCATTCCTTTCCGATGGACCACCACAACCCCCACCACCACAATCATGGCCAAAATAGCCTAAAAGAAACACAAATAGCAGTGGTAATGGTGCCGATACCAGCTCAAGGCCATCTCAACCAGCTTCTCCACCTTTCTCGTCTCATCTCATCTTATGGTATACCAGTCCACTATGTCGGAACCACCACCCACACCCGCCAAGCCAAGCTGCGTGTCCATGGTTGGGATCCTCTCTCCGTCAACAACATCCATTTCCATGAATTGCCAACCCCCTCCTTTCTCTCTCCCCCTCAAGACCCCAACGTCTCCTTCCCATCGCATATTGTGCCATTACTTTATGCATCATCGAAACTTCGTGATCCTGTTGCCACACTTCTACAAGCTCTCTCAACTACAACTAAAAGAGTCGTCGTCATTCATGACTCTCTAATGGCGTCACTTGTCCAAGACATCCCTTCAATATCGAACACGGAGTCCTATAGTTTCCATAGCGTCTCTGCTTTTTCTTCTTGCTTGTTCCTCTCGGTATTGGGAAGACCTGTCTCAATTGGACAAGATATACTAAAAGAGGCTCCATCAATGGAAAGCTGTGTAACATCACAGCTCATTGAATTTAGTCAAACACAACAAGAGCACAAGAATTTCAACTCTGGAACTCTTTACAACACCTGCAAAGTAATAGAAGATCCATATCTTGACATACTTGCAGAGAACCAAACTGCTGGAACTAAGAAGCAATGGGCTATTGGACCATTTAATCCAGTAGAGATATGGAAGAACACAAATTCAAGTACCCGCCACCCATGCTTGGAGTGGCTTGACAAACAGGTTCCAAAATCTGTGATTTTTGTATCATTTGGAACCACTACTTCATTATCTGATGATCAAATCAAAGAGCTTGCAATCGGGTTAGAACAAAGTGGGCAAAAATTCATCTGGGTGTTGAGAGATGCAGATAAAGGAGATATATTTGAAGGAGAGGCTAGAAAAGCTGAACTTCCAAAAGGGTACGACGAGAGAGTGGCAGGAAGAGGAATAGTGGTGAGAGACTGGGCACCTCAATTGGAGATTCTGGGGCATCCTTCAACAGGTGGTTTCATGAGTCATTGTGGGTGGAATTCATGCATGGAGAGTATGAGCATGGGAGTGCCAATAGCAACCTGGCCAATGCATTCAGACCAACCAGCCAATGCTCTGCTGATAACAAAGGTGCTTAAAGTGGGTCTGCTGGTGAAGGATTGGGCTTGTAGACATGAGATTGTGACGTCATTAATGGTGGAAAATGCTGTTAAAAAATTGATGGCGTCAACCGAGGGAGACGAGATCAGGAAGAGGGCGGCAGATTTGGGTGTTTCTATTCGGCAATCTGTGGAGGACGGCGGACTTACTTGTATGGAGTTGGATTCTTTTATTAGTCACATCACTAGATAGATTTGTTTGTCCCCACATCAGCAAGTGGGCTGTAGAATTATGTGGTTCTATTTCTATAGTGATTTGTCTCTTTTTGCCTAGCCAACATTCTTGAACGTGGCTGATAACATTTTTTTATCTTTTTAAGTGTTTGTGTTTTGTCAGTTTAATTTTTAATATATAAATTTTATTAATTTGATATTTAAAATATTTAATTCGTATTTAAATAGTCTTTAAATTGATGATTCATTAATTTTTTTTGATAAAAATAATTATTTTTCATTCTTTTATAAAATATCACGTGGCTAAATAGTGCAAGCCATTCTAAACATTAAGCTGCCCCTGTTCCCCAGAGATGACTACATGGCCTCGAAGTGCCTACTAATTCTACGTACACCATTAAGAGAGAAACGCATGACAAGCACAACCCTTATCCGAGTTGTATCTATTAGATAAAAGAGTTTTTTTTAGTAGGTACATATTTTTAGACTTATTTAAGAGAAATTATATAAATAAATTATTTGTTCTAATAAGTTCAATTTTAATAAAGAGCAATGTTACATAGAGTTAAAAATTAGACGTGATAATTATAACTACAGATTTTACTGTGAGTCCTATTATTTATTGAGACTCACTACCTATTCAATAGTTGAGATTATCAAGTCTTATTTTTAAATTTAATTTTTAAGTTCATGTATCATTATTTTTTAATAACATATCTTGTGATTAGGTACAAAATTTAAATGATCTTTTATTTATTTTACTTACTTAACATTTTTTAAATTATACATCATTCTTATTTTTTTTACTCTCTCTCCCTCCTTGTTTATAACACTGTTATTGTCTCTCTCTCCATTATTCTCTCACTCTTTCTCCCATATTTTCTTTCTATCTCTCTCATTCTCTCTGTCTCCATTATTTCTCTCTCTCCCTTTTTTCTCTGTATCCTCTCTCCTATTTTCTCTCTATCGCTTTGTCTGTTACTTTCTAGAGTAGTGCTATGCAGCTCAAATTTATAATATAAATTTGAATCTCAAATCAAGGAGGATCATTGGATCAATGGGTCCCATCAACTTTTTTAAAATGAGACCCACTGATCTAATGGTTCTTATTAATTTGGGATGCAAATTTGGATTACAAATTTGGGATACATACATTTACTCTACTCTCTATCTCTCCCCTATTTTTTCTCTCTCCCTTCTCTTTCTTCCATTTATAATTTATTTTCTTGTCAAATATGTAAAAACTTGATTTGATTTTTTCATCTCTCTCCCCCTATTTTATCTCACTGTTACTCTATCTCTTCATATTTTTTCCCTCTTGGTACTCTCTCTGCCTATCTCTGTCTCTCTTTATTAATATTACAATAACATAATTATACCAATCAATTCTAATTGTCCTATAATACAACAAACAATTACTCGTGTGTTATGATAAATCAAACAGTTACACCAAACAATTATACAAAATTATGATATCTACCAAATTTGTTATTCAATTGTTTACATAAACTAAATTATTACACCATTTAGTATTACGATATGGTTATACTAATTATATACACTAAATTTGATATAATGGCAAACTCTTTTGTGTAATGATAAACCAAATTTGGTGTATATAATTGGTATAACCATGTCGTGATACTAAATGTTATAACTCTTTGTTTTATGTAAACAATTGAATAACAAATTAGGTCAGTGTTATAATTTCATGTAATTGTTTAATTTATTAGAATACAAGTAACTATTAGGTATATTATAGAGCAATTATAACTAATTGGTGTTACTGATTCGTTTAATTGTGTTATTGTAACATTGATAGAAGGAAATAGAGAGAGAGTAACAATGAGCGAGAGAAAATAGTGGGATAGAGTGAGGAGAGCGAGAGAGCGAGAGAAAAAATAGGGCAAAGAAAGATGAAAAAAATCAAAGCAAATATTTACATATTTGAAAGAAAACAAATTATCAATGGGGGAAAGGGAGAAGGAGGGAGGGAGGGAGGGAGGGAGAATATGGAGAGAAAGAGTAACGGTAAGAGAAAATAAGGACAGAGAGAGAGAGTGAAAAAAGAGAGAAAATAGGGATAAAAAAAATTAAATTAAATATTTACATATTTAAAAGAAAATAAATTGTCAATAAGAAAAGAGAGAGAGAGAGAGAAAATAGGAAAAAGACAGTAAAAGAATAATGGATAGAGAGGAAGAGAGAAAGTAATAAAGTAATGAATGACCTTTTAGTATTTTTTCAAAAAATTGTATTTAAGACCAAATAATTTTTTAAAATCTATTTTAACTCAATGAAGTCCAAATTTTTGTACTGCCTTCTAAATTTCCTTTATAAAATTGTGGAAGGCTCAATTACACTCAAGACTCGAGATGAACTCATGGAGAGGTGTCACATAAAGTTTACCTTTCAAAGCCACTCTTGCTACCAGATTTCCAATTCCAGACCCACTTTGCCCCCATGTGCAATCAAGCAACTGAACATAGCAATGTGAGAGATCAACCCCTACCTACTTCAAAGGAAGTTTCAAGGAAGCATGCTCAGATAGGCTGGTCCAAACCACAGGAGGGCATTATAGTGATTTGTCTCTTTTTGCCTAGCCAGCATTCTTGAATCTTGACAAGTAGATAGAAAAACATCCCCCTCCGACAGCAGTCTATATGATTACTATATTACTCAATGTCTGCATCAAACTGAGAAGAACTCATAATAGAATTGAGATCAATATTGGCAACTACAATTTAGTGAAAAAAAAAAAAACAATGACGACAAAAAACACAAGCAAATTACATGGTTGATTATAAACTATAATAGTTGAAATTTGGGTTCACTTGAAGCTAAGTATTTAACAGAGGATGTCACTGGTAAGAAGCTTTTAGCTACTAAAATTCTCAATTGCAAAAATGATCTAGTCAAGGCGTATTGTTGAATAATTTCATGAGACTATGCATATTCTTGAATTTAATCAACATGGAAAATAAACGAAACTATAACGGTCTCATCCATTACGAAAAACAAATTGAATGCTAAGAACCAAACACAGAACAAAGTATGGACAAACAAAAATATTATTTTCCTTACTGTTAATAGTATTTGGTCAAAGTTAAAGACTAACGACACTTGTTAGGCAACGTTCCTAATTGTTTTTGTCAGTTGTCCACGATGCCCAATAAACAAATTTCCGTTTTCTACTAATTTTTATTATATTTATGAATATTTTTATTACTGTTATAATATTTAAAAAAATAGTAAAAATAATTACCAAAATAATAGTAAAACTATTCACAAACACGGTAAATCATTTATCAAATTGATAATTTTTTTTTTATCGAAGGAAAGTGATAAAAATAATAATCACAAATGTGGTAAAAACATCCATAACAGTTGATGATGAACAAAAATGAATTTATATACTATTTGTCAAGTATTAATGTAATAGTAAATAATGAGAGATAACACAACTAAAATATAATTTAAGTGATTCGGTTAAAATGACATCTCTCTACTGTGAAAGGCTAGAATGACTAGAGTATTTTATGTGAGGTGTTAGTGAGATGCCCCATGTGTAGGTGAAATTTATAATTTATAGACGTCTCTTAATAAATAATGGCATCTTTTTCATATCACATGACGCAGTTTGATAGTGGTGAACATCCTCGCCAGGATGGCGTGGTTCACTGAGTTTTAGTGAGCTGATCAGATTTTGGTGTTTTTTCTAGGCCAAACCCATTGAGCCTTATGTGGGTTGGGCCCACTATCTGAGTTGGGCCTTGGGCCTTGGGCCAAGTCGGGCCCATCAACAATGATAAGAATAGAGATTTATGGAGGTCAGCACCTCCCAAAAAATTTAATAAGATAAAAGTATATTTTTTTTTAAAATAATTGAGATACAAGTACATATGTTAAAAAAACCCCTACCATAAATAGTACTTACTTAATTAAATGGGAGACTTTCAAGATTAGAATGTGAAATTTTCAAGATTTTTTTTTATATTTGTATATCATTTAAATTTTAAAATTTCATATATATATACACAAACGGGCGCACGCGTGTGTAATACTATGAAATCAAACAGTGAAACGCTCAACAAAAAAAGAGTAACATCAAACAGTAACACAAATATATATATATATATATATATAATTTCAAAATTCAAATGATACTCAAATATCAAAAGGAATGTTGAAAGTCTCACATTGTAATTTTGAAAATCTTATATTCAAGTAAGCATGCACTATTTATGGTAGAGGTAATTATGGAATACATTTTAGAAAAAATTTGAAAACATTTTAAAATTATGTACTTATTGACAACTATTTGATGAAAAAGAGAACTTAAAGGAGGATAAGTTTAGAGGTAGTCTTTAAAACCAAAAAAGTTTTGGAAAAGACACTCGCATCCTATTATCTTATAAAAATATTCATAAAAATGGTAAATGTTTTTATTATAAAATAATTCACAAAATTTATTAAAATATTTATTAAAATAATAAAAATTAGAGTTACGGTACTAAAAAATTTTGTCGTAACCTTGCCAAGTCCTAATTTTGAAGTTCCTCCGCAACGTCACTGCTAACATCAACACAAAATCTGAAACACTCCCCGTCAACGCCCATTACACCAATCGTCTGATGTCACTTTTGAAGTTGCAAACCCCATCTTGAGTTTTTCTTGTTTATTGATTATAATAATTTACACAACAGGCCATCTAAGTGTTTAATTTCTTATCTTTTTTTTTTCTCAATAATCTCTGAGTCAACTTTTGTGTACATCAATTAATCTCTTCTCCAATCCGGTCAAAAATAAATTATTTATACTAGAACTAAAAAATTCATGAGGAATAAATTTTTATTTAATTTGATTTCAAAAAATTATCAAAATTTAAACTTGTGACAACTAGGTTTATAAATTACCGCTTAGAGCTACAGAACATGGGAAACTTCATGGAAATTCTTTGTCTAGAGAGTTGATTGTATTTAGTATTGAAATAATCAACATTTGAGATCACAGAATACAAGTTTCACAAACTTAGAAATATAATCGATCCCCTTTGAGTACTCTAAACCAGTCCCATGGACAATCTTCACCCCCCCAACCATGGCCAAAATGGCCTCAAAGAAACACAAATAATTGTGGTAATGGTGCCGTTACCAGCTCAAGGTCATCTCAATCAGCTTCTCCACTTAGCCCGTCTCATCTCATCCTATGGTATACCAGTCCACTTCGTGGGTACCACCACCCACAACCGCCAAGCCAAGCTTCGTATCCATGGTTGGGATCCTCTGGCCACCACCAACATCCATTTCCATGAATTTCCAACCCCTTCGTTTCCCTCTCTCCCTCCCGACCCTAATGCCTCTTTCCCATCACATATGGTGCCATTACTAAAAGCTTCAATGAACCTTCGTGAGCCTGTAGGCACACTTCTACGAACACTCTCAGCAGCAACTAAAAGAGTCATCGTTATTCATGACTCTCTAATGGCCTCGGTTGTCCAGGACGTGCCCTCGATACCAAGTGCAGAATCCTATTGTTTTCGAAGTATCTCCGCTTTTGCTACCTCTTTGTTCCGCTTCGCAAGGCGAAAAACTTTTCCTATTGACGCCGAAATACTAAAAGAAGCTCCGTCAATCGAAAGCTGTTCAACATCAGAGTTCTGGGAGTTTCGTCGGACACAACTTGAGCATAGGATCTTCAACTCTGGAAATCTTTGCAACACGTCCAGGGTAATAGAAGATCGATACATTGATATGCTTGCACAGGAGCAGGTTGATGGAACGTCGAAGCATTGGGCTATTGGGCCATTCAATCCGGTGGATTTATTGAAGAACAAAAATTCAATTAGGCGTCATTCATGCTTGGAGTGGCTTGACAAACAGGTTCCAAAATCTGTGATTTTTGTATCTTTTGGAACCACCACTTCATTATCTGATGATCAAATCAAAGAGCTTGCAATTGGATTAGAACAAAGCGGGCAGAAATTCATCTGGGTATTGAGAGATGCAGATAAAGGAGATATATTTGCAGGGGAGGAGAGAAAAGTTGAACTGCCAAAAGGATATGAAGAGAGGTTGGAAGGAAGAGGAATTGTGGTGAGAGACTGGGCACCCCAATTGGAAATTTTGGGCCATCCTTCAACAGGTGGTTTCATGAGTCATTGTGGATGGAATTCATGCATGGAGAGTATGAGCATGGGAGTGCCAATAGCAACTTGGCCAATGCATTCAGACCAACCGGGTAATGCTCTGCTGATAACGAAGGTGCTGAAAGTGGGTCTGGTGGTGAAGGATTGGGCATGCAGAGATGAGATTGTGACATCGTTATCGGTAGAAAAGGCTATTAAAATATTGATGGCATCGACCGAAGGAGAGGAGATCAGCAAGAGGGCAGCCGAATTGGGAGGTGCTATACGGCGATCTGTAGAGGAAGGCGGTGCTACTCGCATGGAGTTTGATTCCTTTATTGCTCACATCACTAGATAGACTTGTTTGTACCAAAATCTGATTCAAAATTTTCTGATTATTGCTCATATCACTACGCTGGGATGCTCTGTATTGCGGTAGAATAAGAGAAATGAGGAAGAAGATTTTACATCCGGAGAAAGAAAACAGAATCGCTCTATACTTCTATAAAGAAAAAGATATAGTATTACTCTATTGTCTATACTAACCCATTAATAACTACACTTCTAAATTTAGGAAATCACATGAATAGAGGCTGATGGGACATTTCCGGAATACTCCAAGATGAAGACACGTATCCTCGGTATCACTGATTCTTGTTATCGAGATCACGTACCCATCGGGTCACAAGTCCCCTCTACCCCGAGGTACTTATCATGGGATCGAGTGACATCCAGTACGTTTTTATGTACCGACACTTACCCTCGGTCTGATATGGTACATCGGTCTCTAGGCCTCCCCTCTCGGATTCAAAATGTACCTATTCCTTTGTTTTCGAGATGTACCTCTTCCTCGGCTCCGAGATGTACCTTTTCCTTGGCTCTGAGATGTACCTCTTCCTCGATACCGAGATGTACCCCTCTCATCCACGATGAAGTTCTCAGCTCCAGCAGAGGTTATTGATGCACTGGTCACTAGCTTAGGCTAGGCTAGGTTAGCTATCATGACCTCGTCTTACACAATTGGTGTCAGAAGGCACAGGAAGGCAGGGGCCACAGCCAATGAGGAATGGACGCGTGACATATTGTGTCACATCAAAGACAGAAAGACCGCATGACCTTGCTGACACGCAACTTGGAAAAACAAGCATTTAATTACATCATTTCCTTGATGAGACTGCATTCAATGCGGTAAGGCTCAGAAATGAAAGACAATAAATGTCTCTAAGGTTGGGCATTTATTGCATCCTCCCCGAGAGGAGCTCATTGAACCGTCGGCAGGCCGATCACACAGACTTGATTGCTCGGGGTCCCGAGCTGTTAAGAGAGAAAACATTCCTCATAGGAATCAGTGCGCACGTTGCCTGTATCTAATGATCACCTACTGACCACACTGACAACAATCATGAGTATTTGAGGTATAAATACTCCTCACTAAAGGCAAGAACAAGGGGTGAAACTTTTGCTACAAATTACACTCAGTGTTTTCTTCTTCATCTCTCTCAAAAACTAACTTGATCGTCGGAGGGGATACGCCGAAAAACACTCCGGCGCCCTTCTAACTTTTTCTTCTTTGTTCCAGGAACCTTTCTTCAGTCTTACTGGATCGTTCCTTTGATCTGCGAGGGTCTCCCATTACCATATCAGGTTACCACCGGATCTCACAGGCTGTTCCAAGCAGCGTGGTTGACCACTCAACTGACTCACTCAAGTTCACCAAGGGAGAGATATGTTCTCGTTTTTATATTGTGCAAGATCTAGCACGAACAATCTGGCGCCGTCTGTGGGAAACGACTAATTTTTCTAGTTTTTTTCTCTATAAAGAACAGTGACCATGGTGAACACTCGACAAAAAGGGAAAGGTCCCCACCAAAGAAGTCTCGAATTACAAGCTCCCTGTCACCACGGAGGAAAGGATCACACTGATGGGAATAAAAATGTCTCTACTCAGTCAAGAGGGATTACCCCTCAAACCAGTATGGGAATCAGGTCAGGAGGATCAGCCCCCCTAGCTCGTCAGCTGGCGGATGTGATCGAAGAAAAGTTTGGCGATAGATTACGACAGCTGGAAAAGGACAATGTAAACTTCCTAAGCTAGCTCAACGAATTTATCGCCTCCGGTGAAGGGTCGAGGGACTCATTCCTCTCTCGTGGGCTCCCCGTCCGGGAGGCGGAAACGAAGAATTTAAGGAATCATCTAAACAACAAGGCAGAAATCTCCAGGGCCCCAAAGCGACCGAGAGCCAACGAGCACCCTCCTAACGACCATTCAAGGAAGGCAAGGCAATTAGCCCTGGATGACCTCCGGCGAGGATTGTCTAGACGGAGGAAGAGAGATGAGTCCGAGGAGGATTCTACCCTATCCACACGGCGCCCAAGAAAATTGGGAGCCTATTGATGAACTCAAAGACTTCAGAAGACATCCCATCAGGGAGGAAATTGATCTCAGAGCCCGGTTGGAATCCAGGAGAAAGAGTAAGGCTGTCCAGGATGAGGTTGAAGACGAGGTCATACAAACACCCTTTACCAGGGAGATCGGAGAGATGGAGGTTTCAAGAAAGTTTGTCGTGCCAAGGTTCAAAACTTATGACGGGCGGTCCGATCCCGAAGCCCATCTCAGGCAATACAAGCAGATGATGTCCCTCTATCATTCGGACCAACGGTTCCTCTGCCGAGTGTTTCCTATGAGCTTGGGGGACTCTGCGATGAAGTGATTCGAGGCGCTCCCCCTCAATAGTATTGATCGTGGAAGGAATTGACAAGGCAGTTCCTGACTCGATTCATTACGGGGAGTAAGCGTCCCAAAGACGTTGGATCATTGCTAACGCTCAGACGTAGGGAATCCGAGACCCTTCACTAGTATGCCATCCGATATTGAGAAGAGGTTAATGAGGTAGAAGGTTGCTTGAAAGTCATGGCAGCGGCGTCTTTCAAGCTCGTCTTGGCGAGGGACACGGACCTATACCGATCCCTGACTAAGAAGACTCCCTCGGATATGGGCGAGCTGATGGCCCGGATAAACAAGTACTCAAGGATCGAGGACGAGATGAGAAGCAACAAAGGCCGAACCCTCCAATCTAAGAGAAAAGAGAGGGAGCGGGAGGATACTCCCCGAAAGGGATTGCTACCCCCTCCAGGGGGTTTGTCCAAAGGGTTCATACTATGTTCAAGGAACCCATCTTCAAGTTGCTCCATAAAATCAAGCATGAGCCGTTTTTCAAGTGGCCGTCCAGGATGCAGAGCGATCTCTCCACCCGTGATCAAAAGGTTAGGTGTTCCTATCATCGGGATTTCGGACATCGCACCGAAAGCTGCAGGGTATACAAATCGTTCTTGAAAAAATTGATCCGAGACGGATACTTGAAAGAATACATAGAGCTCAGGCCAGAAGAGAGACACACCCTTGCCCCGACCGAGGAGCCGGACAACGTTATAGATGTCATCCATGTATGTCCCTTGGATCGCCCCACGTCCAAGGAACTCGAGTCCGACCTCAAGAGGGTAGTTTTTACAAGGAAGGTAACCGAGGATGATGGAGGGCCACCCAGTAAAAGGGTCAGGGCTGGTGAGCCCAGCATCACGTTTTTCGACGCGAACTTGATAGGCGTAGTGACTCCTCATAACGACGCCCTTGTCTTGACCTTGAAGATAGGAAAATTCGACGTCAAAAGGGTGTTGATAGACTCTAGAAGTTCCTCGGAAGTGATGTACTCCGAGACTTTAAAACAGATGGGTCTTGGCCTCAAGGACCTCACCAAGGTCAGGACACCCCTCATCGGATTCAACGGCTCGTTCGCCCTGCCCGTAGGCAAAATCACATTATCAGTTGTCACGGGTCCCTTCGTCATCAACACCGAGTTTGTCGTAATTGATACGGACCCTCCCTACAACGTGATTAATGCGCACGACATCCTAAGTAGGGAAAACGGCTAGGGGCAATGATGAAGCAGTTGGGGTTGTTGCAAAACCCTTCGTCTCCTTACAATGCGTGTCCTCGGTGTCAGAAGATCGAAGGCTGGGGGCAGTTGATGGGACATTTCTGGAATACTCCAAGATGAAGACACGTGTCCTCGGTGTCACTGATCCTTGTTATCGAGATCACGTACCCATCGGGTCACAAGTCCCCTCTACCCCGAGGTACTTATCATGGGATCGAGTGGCATCCAGTACGTTTTTATGTACCGGCACGTACCCTCGGTCTGATATGGTACATCGGTCGCTAGGCCTCCCCCTTTCGGATTCAAGATGTACCTATTCCTTGGTTTCTGAGATGTACCTCTTCCTCGGCTCTGAGATGTACCTCTTCCTCGGTACTGAGATGTACCCTCTCATCCATGATGAAGTTCTCTGCTCCAGCAGAGGTTATTGATGCACTGGTCACTAGCCTAAGCTAGGCGAGGTTAGCTATCATGACCTAGTCTTACACAATTAGTGTCAGAAGGCACAAGAAGGCAGGGGCCACAGCCAATGAGGAATGGACGCGTGACATATTGTGTCACATCAGAGACAGAAAGACCGCATGACCTTGCTGACACACAACTTGGAAAAACAAGCATTTAATTACACCATTCCCTTGATGAGACTGCATTCAATGCGGTAAGGTTCAGAAGTGAAAGACAATAAATGTCTCTAAGGCTGGACATTTATTGCATCCTCCTCGAGAGGAGCTCATTGAACCGTCGGCAGGCCGATGACACAGACTTGATTGCTCGGGGGTCCCGAGCAGTTAAGAGAGAAAACATTCCTAATAGGAATCAGTGCGCACGTTGCCTGTATCTAATGATCACCTACTGACCACACTGACAACAATCATGAGTATTTGAGGTATAAATACTCCTCACTAAAGGCAAGAACAAGGGGTGAAACTTTTGCTACAAATTACACTCAGTGTTTTCTTCTTCCTCTCTCTCAAAAACTGACTTGATCGTCGGAGGGGATACGCCGGAAAACACTCCGGCGCCCTTCTAACTTGTTCTTCTTTGTTCCAAGAACCTTTCTTCAGCCTTACTGGATCGTTCCTTTGATCCGTGAGGGTCTCCCATTACCGTTCCAGGTTATCACCGAATCTCACAGGTTGTTCCAAGCAGCGTGGTTGACCACTCAACTGACTCATTCGAGTTCACCAAGGGAAAGATTTGTTCTCGTTTTTATGTTATGCAAGATCTAGCACGCACAGAGGCCACAAAATTTTCTCAAAGTGTACACAACTAGTATTGGAAATCATAAAATTGCCTGTATTATATCTAAAATTTAAGCTCCACTTCCTACAGGCGTTTGATCAAACTGGTAGTATGCACCTTTGAATCTTTTACTTAACATCACCGCCATTTTGCGATCTCCTAAACTTTCTCTTTCAATTGAAGTGCCAACGTTGTTCGGCCACAAGCGCGCCCTGAATTATGGATCTCGGCTGTTGGCTAATGATGGACGGTGGATCTCAAGTTGTCGGGTGGGTTTTCAGGTGAAGGGCCAATGTTTTTCTTCAGATGCAATTGGGTTCTTTTGTTAACTTCTTCCTGTTTTGTTGTGTTTTTTCTTCACTCTTCTCTCTGTCAACGTAGGGGTTAACCATGGTTTTAGTGGTCTGGTCGATTAGAAAAAAATATTGTCCATTGAAAACATAATTTTTCTTTGTCACTGAACAGAAACGTCATTGATTGAAATAGAATGGAATGTGTATTAGAGAAGCTCTGAATCAATGAATAGTGGGCTAATTACATTGGATTAGAAACAGGGGTGGTCAGACCCGACGTTATTAGGGCCCCTAGGCAAAATTGATAGATGAGGCCCCATAAAAAATTAGCACATTAATATATATAAAGTGCTAAATAATAATCAAGTTACCGGAATACATTCTTTGGAATTTTTTTTAGATGCAAATATACTAATTAAAATTGTAAATTCAAGTTTTGTTAATATATACATTTTAATATACAATATCGCTAATTTATTCATCTTTCTTTTGTTAATCGCTGATTAGATTTTATCAATTTTAATTTAAAAAATATTATCTGTATAGAAGACACTATTATCAATATTCTATAAGGTATACATGTATTTGAAAGGGATCTAATCATTTGGTGTAAGTTTAGTTTTCAGTTGGGACGTTGGTTTCTGACACTAAGAGAGCAAAACAACTCAATTTATAAAAATATTGCAAGCAACAAATTAAGAAGAAAACTTTCTAACAAAAAATAAGAAAGATTGTAAATCAATGATAATATTAAAAATACGAAATGAATAAATTCAAAATTCTGGATTGATAACATCCTAAAATTCCTTAAAATTTAAGCTTCTGATAAGTATGAAAGATAATAGTTAAATAAATCTTTTGTTGCGAATAATCGAAAACAGTTATAAAAATTAGACTTTTTTTTTATCAATATATTGCTATTTGCAAATCATACAAAAGCTTTAGGGAGTGGGGCCTGTGTGTGTGAGAGAGAGAGAGAGAGAGGAGAAACGTGCTTGGTGTTGAGAGTGACGTAAGGGAGATAGAACATCAAATTAGAGGGCTTGGAATACATTTTAATGTGAGACCATTTTGAAAATACAAAGCGGACATTAGTGGGCCTAATATTTTAAGTGGGCTAGTTTGTCAGAGTCCTAGGTAACAGTTTTCGGTATTTTGCATTCAAGCCAATAACAATTGTGTATATGGATTTAAGGTTAATTTAGCGCCTCGAAAATATGCAAAAACGGGGGGCTAGGCAGTCACCTAAGTGGCCTACGCCTAGGGCTGGCCCTGGTTAGAAATTACAAATGCTACACTAATATATATGGGACCTTTGATATCTTCTTCTACTAATTGTTTCTTCTTCTTTTTTTTTTGTTTTTTTTTTGGTGGCGGGTGTAAATCACGACTCTATGTTTTAGTTTTTTTATTTTACTAATTGCCAATAAAGAAAATGATTTGTTTGCTTTTCACATTGCAGGATCACATACTAAAATGGTTGCTGGTTCGACTATGACGGAACGAACTCCTTGTCTTAGTCGAGTACATTGGATAAGGCCTGAGCATTAATTGGCTAAACAAAACATGGTATGTTTGGTGTAAAACATTCTTGAGCAAGGAGGTGTGTTCCAATCAGAGTCTGACAAAGCGTGATCAAAATGAGGGCTTATGAGACAAGAATAGAGTTCAATTTTATCCTCTAAAGATCAAGTCTTATTCAAATGAAAGATAGTTATGCTATTCCTAGAAAGCCAAACTAATTGATGGGATGAAGCCTAGGTGATTGAATGATAAAACCGAATGGGTAGATGGCAAGGCCATCCCGAAAAAAGAGAAAGAGGCAATGATAGATTGTTAATAAGAAAATTGTCTAAATGCGCATTAAAAACATATGGTCTAAATAATAGATGAACAATAAAGGAAGTTTGATAAAGTTCCTCCATGATTCAAGGAAGATTTGGCTAAAAAATAGGTGTGCCACCTTGTATAGCCAATGATGAAAACCCTAGAAGAGGATACAGACTATTATGAGTGTGGTTGGTTTTATTCTCAAAAATTGTTTTTTGTTCTCAAAATTTTAAAAACATTCAAAATCTATTTGTTTAATATTTTTGTTCTCAAATTTTTGGAAAAAATGAGAATTGCAGCAAAAAAAATAAAAAAAACAAGTTAAACTTATTTTCAGAGTTTGCTTTGAAAATTTTGTAAACACAGAGACAAGCTTTGCTCATTAAAGAGGTCTGCCCTTCGAACCTTCTTAGCAGTAAATAAGATCCTCCTATAAAAGGTATTTTTTTTCTTGTTGTCTCTCTCTCTCTACTTCGGCAAAACCAGAATAAAAGAATGACAATACTCTCCGACGACTTTGTCTTCTCCGATGAAAGAATCTTCTCCAACAACTGTAGATCATCTTCTCTGACAACTAAGAGCTCTTCGGCGATTGGATTACTTCATAAAAAGTTTTTTTTTGTTGGTCTTTCTCCTCCCAGACTTTTTCTTTCTCTGACTTTTGAAAGGATCCTAGATCTGAGTTTCAGATCCTAGTTTGTCTTCTTCGGCAATGAGTTTTCAAATCTAGGTTCAACTTTCAGAATTTGGGATTACTCCGACGAAGCTCTGGCTAATTTTCTTTTTTTGCTTTTTAATTTTATTACAACGGTGAAGCTAAACTTTCAAATTCTGGGATTACTCCGACGAAGCTTCGGCTAATTTTTCTTTTTTTTCTTTTTTTTTAATTTTATTATTTCGACGAAGCTTCGGTTCAGTTAAATCAGTGTCTAATTTTTCTTTTTTTTAAAAAAAAAATTATTTTATCAAATTTAATATATTAAAATAATTTTATATGAAACTGTTTATCCAAACAGGCTTTACTATTTTCTATTTTGTAAAATTATTTTTAAAATCATCTAACCAAACAAGTTTTTCATCTCAGAAACACTTTTCTAAAACTTTTTTTAAAAATTATTTTCGAATACTATTTTTAGAAACGCAAACCAAACAAGTCATGTATTTCCTGCAATCTATCCCCCAAAAAAAAACCGTATTTGTAGATTCCTGATTAGGCTTTGGTGTCAATATTTTAAATTCAAATAACATTTATCTAACGATTAAGTTTATCGTGAAAAGTTTGTTTATGATGTTGCACACTTGACATGGGCAAAATATTTTCATTGGCCACAGTCATAAGCCCAAGTATTTTAGATAACTAGCTTGCAACATATAAGACACCGAGTCCATTTTTCGAAATCTTTTAAGTTAAATGTAGTCTGCTTGAGCAAAGTAAAAGGTGGAAGGTGATCACTAGAATAGGTGAGTTAGGTAAAATAGCGTAACTCTTATGGATCCAAAATTGACAAATATAACATAAATAGGAGAAGTCATAAAAAATAGATTTGATAATCACAACTATTGAATAGATAGTACGTCTCAATAAATACTGGGACCCACAGTAAAATCAATAGTTGTGATTATTAAGTCTATTTTTTAAGTGCATGTAGTATTGTTATACTTTTTTTGCTTTGTCAAAGACCAAAGGATCAATTCATTCAATTATAAGCAATTGTATCTATCTTTACTACTTTATTCCATGTCTATTTGTATCTTTCTCTTCTCCACCATTCTTTGTCATAAGATATTTTGATTCTACATTTTTTTATTGATATAATCATTCATAATTACTGTATTGGCAGTGGGGTACCTTGCAGTATTCGTTAAAATCCTCTACTAATTAAATTAATGTAATAGATGATAGCCCAAATACGACAAAGCCTTCCCTTGTTTCCTGCACCCACTCCTTAAATTGCTTAGTTTTGGAAGAATTTGTACTATCCAAAAATGAAACCCTTTTTCTGGGTCGTTGAAACACTCTTAGTGTAATTTTAAGAGTGAGATAAGAAAATAATTAAATTAAATTAAACACTTAGTACAATTCTTTTATAACACCAAAACACATCAAAGAGGAATAACGTAAGAACAATTGCAGGTGGAGATGCTTCTAGAAAGCATCCAAAAAGAGAACAACAGAGGTTTGCATAGTGGAAAGAATAAAACAATCCAAGACAGAAGCAAAACATATCAATCCATTCCTTTAACAAAACTCAACACTCATTCTCTTACTTTTTGCTCTGTCAAAAGAGTAAAGGATCAATTCAATTATAAGCAATTGTACTTTATTTCATGTCATTTTTTATCTCTCTTCCCCCAATATTTCCCTAATCAATTATAAGAATATGGTATGTTGCAAACATATTTATCAATCTATGATATTTTTAACTTATCTAACAAATTACGACACTTTTTAAACAATAGAGGTATTTCAATGATAGCTAGTTAAACCTAATTCATTATAATTATTGGATTGAAAGTGAGTTTTATATAATATTGAAACTCACAAAAATAAAAGGAAAGAAATGTAATTAATCATTATAAAGCCACGTATTTTTCTCCAAGTTTTCTTTAAAAAAATAGCCCTAGACTTAAACAACAAAAATTATGATTAAATTGAGGGATTGAATGATGTGATAGTGCTAACTAATCCAAATAGGACAGAAATCAAATTCGATCAAAATTAAGATTTTGCTTAGTTAGCACAACCATATCATTTGGCCCCTAAATAACAAAATTGGTAATTTTTAATTCCCTAAATATTCTTTTGATTTAGACACAATGGGTCAATTCTTACTTATTCCTCTAATATATTTGAAAAAAAGGTCAATCCTTGCAACATAAAAGAACTGATTTCTCAAATGTATGTGGAAAAACCATATATATAATTAGTAGTTGTCCAAGAGTTAAAAGAAATCAACTATCAATTCAATAAATATAATATATTAGATTTTTAACTTAAATTCTCAATTTAGGTATAAATAGAATTATATAAGGAGCATTACTTTATTTTTGATATTACGGTCAAGAATTTTCGGACCCATTTACGTACACATTGACTAATTCCCTCCCTGATTCGGTTAAAGACAAGTCATACACTTTGAGACTAGGAATTCACGAAAAATTATTCCACAAAGTTTAGCCCCAAGGGAGTTGCCAAGTTTTAAATTTATAACGTCTAGATTTAGAGTTTCTCCATATTTTTATGAGAAGCATTACTCTTCTATAAGAGGCCTCTCTGCATTTGGTTCTCATCCTCGTGAGCCACAAAAATCGTCCACATATGTCATCTTCTTAAACACCTATATCTAATGCTTCCGCCATTTCTCCCTCTCTCTCTCTCTATCTCTAAAATCTGTAGATTGTGGACAGATCTAAAAATATAATCATTGTTTTGGTCTGTTCTCTTGAGGAGTTCCTATTTCACTCTCTTTGTTATTAGAATTTCTAAACCTGTCATACGTACGTGCACAAGGAGACGGAGATGGAGCTTCAACATTTCAGCCATGGGCATCCACTGATCCCCATGGAAGTGCCAAAGGAAAAAAGAGGCCGAGTTACTTGTGACGGGTGTCTTGAAACCGACCTTAGGTGCTGCATATAGTTGTACTGTTATTTCTGAATATGGTACAGAATGTTATTTCTTTCTTCACAAAAGATGTGCAGAACTCCCCGACGAGATCGAAAACCTCTTACACCACCCCCATGTGCTATCCCTTCGCAAAGATAAGGTTGGTTGGGATGAACCGGATCAATGTGATGTTTGTAGAAAATATTGTGGTGAGTTCTACTACGGGTGTAACATTTGCACATTTCAAATCTGCCTTTCATGTTGCTTAGATGATCGAATGTGACGGTTACACACGAAAGTCACCATCACCCATTAACCCTCCTCTCAAAGGAAGCCTCTTTCTATGGCAATATTTGTGGCACCGAAGATAAAGACTTCTCGTATTTATGTTACGCCTGTCAATTTTTGATCCATAAGAGTTGTGCAAGGCTCCCCAACACTGTCCATTCTATTGATCACAGTCACCCTCTCACCATCGTCAAACAGACTACATTTAAATTGTCAAAATTCAGGCCATGGTACCAATGTAGCTTATGTGATAAGTTCTTAATTCGAAATATTTGGGCTTATAAATGTGACCGGTGCGGATTATATTATGCCCATGTCAAGTGTGCAACCTCAGAGCAAGTTTCACTGTGAATTTAATCATTCATTACTTTTGTTATTAATAAGTAGAATTTTCCCTTCTTTCCTCTTTCCCCGGAAAAGATTTCACTGTGAGCAGAATATCCTCTTTCCTCTCCTTCCCCAAAAATATCTTGCATTACTTTTGTTTTTATTAAGTAGCATTCTTCTCTTAAAATTGCGTGTTTTCAAAATGGGTAAAACTAACAATGAAAGTGGTAACATGTTTGAGTTTGACTGCGTAACTTCTGAGAATGAATCTAGTGAACCTGTTGGCGTTATTAAGCTAAGCGTACCTCCAGCCGATGGTTCTACGGTTCGTATGAGAGATTTAGTTGAACAAAACATCACTCAACAGACAAGAGGAGAAACAAAGATCATCCATTGGTACCCGATAATTCACCCCAAACACTGTACAACTCATTTGTGACGGTAAATTCTATGATCTTCACGAGTGCACGACCTGTTTGTCATACACCAACAGATTCTTCTACAAGTGTTGTGAAGATGAAGGATGTGCTGTCCGCCTTAATGTCAGATGTGCTTTCATGCCCGGTAGAATTGCACATGAAGCTCACGAGCATCCCTTGTTTCAAATTGAATCACGTGATTACAAGTGCAGTGCATGTGCTGTCTATTATCCTGATGTCAAATTCAAATGTCATTCATGCAAGTTCGTCGTATGCCAAAAATGTGCTCTGCTTCCGCATACCATCAAGCATAGATGGGACCCGCATCCCTTCACCCTTACCTATCCCCCTTTCAATGATCTTGCGGATTTATTCTATTGTGAATTTGTGTGAGGAAAAAATAAACCAAAAGCTTTGGATGTACCATTGTCGTATTTGCGCTCAATCGTCTCATCTTTTCTGTTTTTATGATGCATATTCAATTGTCAAGTTTGGGAGTACCATTCAAGTCAACGATTGTCCACACCCTCTCATGTTTGTTCGAAAGTCGAAGAAAGACGAGTGCTTTACCTGTGGTGTAAGTTATAGTTTTTGTCCCTGTTTTCGATGTCAAGAGTGTGATTATGCGATTTGTAAATATTGTATTAAGTTGTAATTTAAATTCTACTTTTGTTAAGAATTGTAATGGTTGAACATGAAAGAATACTATTGATTGGAGAATATTTGGGGAATATCTATTAATATATGTTTGAATAATTTTTAAAAATATGGTTTTAAGTGATAATATGGTTTTAAAGTTTGTCGAAAGTAGATGTGACTATTTTCCCTACTAAATTCAGACCAATCCAAATGAACCATGAAACTACTGAGATCTGTAAAAAATAAATCTCAGAGTTACTAAAAAATGGTATCATCAGGAATAGCAAGTCTCCTTGGTCTTGTCCTGCTTTCTATGTAGTCAAAAACGCCGAATTAGAAAGAGGAGTCCCAAGGTTAGTCATAAACTATAAACCTTTAAACAAGGTTTTAGAATAGATTAGGTATCCTATACCTAACAAACAGAATTTGATAAAAAGACTCAATAAGTCTACTATCTTTTCTAAATTTGACCTGAAAAGTGGTGTTTGGCAAATACAGATCCACCCTATGGATAAGTATAAAACCGCTTTTACCACTCCTTTTGGACATTATGAATGGAATGTCATGCCTTTTGGGTTAAAAAATGCCCCAAGTGAATTCCAGAACATAATGAATGACATATTCAGTTGTATCAGTCCTTTCTCTATTGTTTATATAGATGATATCCTCATCTTCTCCAGAACAATAGAAGAACATTAGAAGCACCTTTATGCTTTTCATACAATTGTCAAAATTAAAAGCCAAAAATAGTTTTTAATAAACTATAAACCTTTAACTTTAAGGGATAACTATTCACGAACGATTCTAACTTTAAGGGATAACTTGATCATCAATAATAATAATTTTCGTGCCAATTTTTATGGGTACAACAGTGCTATTCTCAATAAAAATTGAAGAAAAATTACACCCAGTTTGTTCCTTGTTCAATTATTTTTCTTGTTTATTTTTTATTTTAATTATAAGATATATAGTATCACCAATAAGCAAATAAGTATTCACTTCTTCACATAGGAGTGTACTGGAATCAAATCTTCTCCATTATTCATATTCATCAATTCTCTCCAATACAGTGCGAGTAGGTTGGGCCCGACTAAACTATTGTTTGTTGACGGATGGTGGGCTCTCCAGGTGATTTTGAAGCCCAATGGGATGGCTATTAACTTCTGGTTGTCTTCATTGCTTATTGGGTCGATGGCAGAACCGTGGCTCCAATCCCTATCCATCCCTATTTTGGCTTTCAAAACCAATGCCACCAAACTTTAAAACCAATGCCCAAGGTTAGTCATAAACTATAAACCTTTAAACAAGGTTTTAGAATGGATTAGGTATCTTATACCTAACAAACATGATTTGATAAAAAGACTCAATAAGTCTACTATCTTTTCCAAATTTGACCTGAAAAGTGGTTTTTGGCAAATACAGATCCACCCTATGGATAGGTATAAAACCGTTTTTACCACTCCTTTTGGACATTATGAATGGAATGTCATGCCTTTTGGGTTAAAAAATACCCCAAGTGAATTCCAGAACATAATGAATGACATATTCAGTTGTATCAGTCCTTTCTCTATTACAAGTAGACTTCTTTGTTGCTTTGTTTTCAATGATATGTAAGAACTTGTAAATATAGGCAGTAGATTAACAAGACATTAATGTCTAAGCTGGGATGACAAATGATAGCTCAACAGTCCAAGTTATGGACCTCACAGCTAGCAAAGAAGTACTGCTCCAGACATGCCTTTCCCCATGTGCAAAAACAAACTTCAGACTCTCCCATCTGGAAACAAATCCTTGAGATTAGACCATTGATAGAACAAGGAACCTACTATATAGTTGGAAATGGGCATAAGACAAACATTTGGACTGACCCATGGATCCCCAACTTTCCATCTTTTAACCCCACCAATGCCACAGGAAATAGAATCTCTACCCATTATGGTTGAAGAACTTATTGACCAGCAATCTAGAACATGGAAGATCAATGTGATTCAATCATGCTTTGATGAAGAAACTGTCCAAGCAATACTCAAGATTAGATTAGCTTCATTTCCAATGGAGGATACAATGGCATGGATACCTTCCAAGTCAGGTATGTTCAGCACAAAGTCAGCCTACACTTCTCTCAGAACAAATCTTGACTCACACAACCATTATCTTTTCTCGGCTGATTGGACAATGCTATGGAAATACCCTATACATGAGAGATTCAAGATGGGGATATGGAGACCAACCACTAAAAGTCTCCCTACAAAATTTACCCTCGCTTGTAGATTCCCAGTCCAAGACATCCTTTGCTCCTTTTGTCAACAAAGCCCAGAAACTGAGGTTCACCTGTTCTTTCTATGCCCCATAGCAAAATTGATCTGGTTCTACAAATGGGGACTTCACACTGACTTGTTTCATCACCTATCCTTTCAAGAATGGATCCATAATTTACTAAACCAGAACCTCATTTTCAGCCCTTGTAAACCCTTTCAGAAGCAGATCATTCTCTTTGCAGGGGTGTTGATTGTTACTATATGGAAATGGAGAAACAAAGTTTGTCTTAGGGGGGAAAAGCTTGACCATATGCTTATACTTCAAGAGATTGATCAACTCTTTGGAGAATTTAACTTGCAGGAGAAGGCTTCTACATGTCCCAGTGATAATCAAACTGTCACTGACCGTCAAGGAAGAGATACTTGGATTAAACCAAATGATGGGGAAATAAAAATAAATGTGGATGCAGCAATAGGAGAAGGCAAAACATGTTTGACAATAATAGCAAGAAATGAAAGTGGGGAAGTTTTGCAGGCACAAATCTTTCAAAAACAAGAGGAAGAACCACTAGTTGCGGAAGCTATGGCGGCACAGCATGCAGCATTATGGGCACATGCACAGGAGTGGAATTATGTTACTCTAAAGGGAGATTCACAAGCAATCACACATGCGGTTATGCTCCCTCACATTAAGTGTCATTGGTCCATAATGCCGATTATCAAGGATATCAAACATCTATTGGCAAAACACATGGATTGAAATATGATTCACACATACAGAAAAGCAAACAAATCAGCTCACAATCTTGCACAATGGGGGCAGAGGACTCAATTCCAGGGAATTATTGAAGGCCCAAACCTGCCTCTGATAGTTAGGAAGCAGGTTCTCGAAGATCAAGGAGTAAGAATGGATGCATTCGAAATAGGTGTAGGAGTAGATGATATAGAGTATTAGTCAACTTTGTTTTCTCTCTTGTATTTCAACTGTAAGTATAAAAAAAAATAAAAAATATAGGCAGTAGATCTTTATTAAGGGCAAGTATGATACCATTATCCTTACATTTTTCTTTTGTACCACTATGTATTGTACGATAAATATCGAATGCAAGGCCGGCCCAACAATATGGAAAAAAAAAAAAAAAAAAGCATGGGCTTTAGGCCTCAAATTTTTAGAAGGCCTAAGGGAAAATTGGAAATGGTACACCAAATTGAAGTTAGTTGTAAAAAAATACATAAAAAAATGTAAAGTAAAAAAGTTCTTAATTTTTATTCTTATTTATTTCCACGAATACAATTTGAAATATTCATATTTTCGTTTGACTTGTATATCCTCCCTTGATTCATGCGTATTTTTTTTTTTTTGAAAAGTGGTACATTAAACATATCCTAGTTTTATGGGAAAATTTTAATATTCTATATTTTTATGTTCTCCCTTGATTTATGCGTATTTTTTTTTTTG
Organism: Ilex paraguariensis; assembly: GCA_963454935.2. Lineage (NCBI taxonomy): Eukaryota > Viridiplantae > Streptophyta > Magnoliopsida > Aquifoliales > Aquifoliaceae > Ilex > Ilex paraguariensis. Next base: position 312,810 of record CAUOFW020008335.1, on the reverse strand, counting down.
GGACAGTGATTTTGTTTTCAAATTATACTTTATATATATATATATATATATATATATATATATAGAATTTCATTGTATAATGACCATTCATAAGTATTTGGACATCTATATAATAAAACAGAAATGTGATTGAATTTTATCTCAGTCATATTTTTTCCTTCAAAACCATCACCAATCACTTACCTCACTTATTATCCCTTTGTCAGACTCAAACATCACATCACTCATTTTTATTATATGTTTAATCATTTATATATTTTTTCCTTAAAAATATCACATCACTCATTTCTATCATATATTTAATTATTTA
>CAUOFW020008335.1:0-307500 GCA_963454935.2 Ilex paraguariensis | reverse complement strand
GTGATCAACAGACTTCCTCAACCAAGGTTAGGATTTGTTTCACCCTTTGAGAAACTATGGAACATGAAACCTACAGTTAGCTACTTTCGAGTATTTGGCTGTGTACGGAGCAAGTTCGACAAGAAAGCTATTAGATGTATCTTTGTGGGATATGACAGCCAGAACAAAGGTTGGAAATGTTGCGATCCAATGAATGGAAGATGCTATACGTCATGAGATGTGGTGTTCGATGAAGCATCTTCTGGGTGGTCCTCAGAGAAGGAGGTGTTGCCAAACTCGAGAGAATTTGGAGACAAGCTGCAACAAAAGATGGGGGAGCATACTATTCAACTCCAAAAAAGTTCAGATGAATCAGGAGATCTAAACAGCGAAGATGTCGAACAAAGAGTGACTCAGAATCCTTGGCAAACTAGCGTGTATCAACAATCAAATGAAGAAGGTGGGCCTAGTGAAACAGAAGAACCAACTCCACAATCTCAACTCCGAAGGTCAACAAGAACACGAAGGCCAAATCTCAAATATGCCAATGCAGCCATAGTTGAAGAAGTAACTATAATAGAGCTTGAGACGTTCGAAAAAACATCGCAGAGTTCTAAGTGGATAACAACCATGAAAGAAGAGATCGGTGCACTTGAGCAAAATCAGACTTGGGATCTGGTGCCAAAGCCAAGAGATATGAAACTCATATCCTGTAAGTGGGTTTACAAGATAAAGCGTCATCCAGATGGGTCCACCGAGAGGTACAAGGCACGATTGGTAGCTTGTGGTTTCTCTCAACAATACGAACTAGACTATGATGAAACGTTTAGTCCAATGGCAAAAATTAACACTATACGAGTCCTACTTGCACTTGCAGCCAACAAAGACTGGAATTTGTGGCAGATGGATGTGAAGAATGTTTTTCTTCATGGAGAGCTGGATCAGGAGATCTACATGATCCAACCAATGGATTTTCAGAGCCAAGATCATCCTGAATATGTGTGTAAGCTGCGAAAAGCACTCTACAGATTGAAACCAGCACCCAGGGCGTGGTATGGTAAGATTGCTGAATTTCTAACGCAAAGTGGTTATTCAATAACACCTGCAAATTCTAGCTTGTTTTTCAAAGCCAATGAAGGTAAGCTAGCTATCGTGCTAGTGTACGTGGATGACTTAATCCTAACCGGTAATGATGAGGCAGAAATTCTTCAGACGAAGGAGAATTTATCAGTTCATTTCCAGATGAAGGAACTTGGACAGCTCAAGCACTTTCTTGGTCTAGAGGTTGATCGCACACAAGAAGGAATATTTCTCTGTCAACAGAAATATGCCAAAGATTTGTTGAAGAGGTTCGGAATGCTCGAATGCAAGCCAATTTTGATGCCGATGGAGCCAAATGCCAAAAATGTGTGCACATGAAGGAAAAAATTTGGAAGATGCGACGATGAATCGACAATTGGTAGGTAGCTTGATCTACTTAACCTTGACACGACCTGACATTTCTTATGTAGTTGGTGTGATAAGTCGGTACATGCAAAATCCAAATAAGCCTCATTTGGAAGCAGTTCGACGAATACTGAGATATGTGAAGAGTACAATTGACTATGGTCTTTTGTACAAGAAAGGTGAAGACTGCAAGTTAGTTGGTTATTGTGATGCTGACTATGCAGGAGATCATGATACCAGGAGATCAACAACTGGGTATATGTTTAAGCTTGGTTCCGGAACAATTTCTTGGTGTATTAAAAGACAGCCGACGGTATCATTGTTAACCACTAAAGCCGAGTATCAAGCTGCAACAATGGCAACTCAAGAGAGTACATGGTTGATACAGCCGATGAATAATCTACATCAACCAATAGATTATGCAGTTCCGTTGCACTGTGACAATCAGTCGGCAATTCGTTTGGCGGAGAATCCGGTCTTTCATGCAAGAACTAAGCATGTTGAAGTACACTATCACTTTATCAGAGAAAAGGTTCTACAAGAAGAAATTGAGATGAGGCAAATCAAGACAAATGATCAAGTTGCAGACTTGTTCACAAAAGGCTTGAGCACTGGCAAGTTCGAAATGTTTCGCTATCAGCTTGGCACAGTGCAAATAGTGAGAGCTGGTGTTGAGGGGGAGTGTTGGAAGAATGATTTTATTGCTTTCGATAAAAATTACAAGTAAGAGGGATCAGCTTCACCTCTCCCTTACAAACCAAATACAACAAAGAATAAAATCTCAAAACACCTCCCCTCTCTAGATCCTTATACAGCTGCAACTCTTAGCTAAGGATTCATCACCAAAGCTATGTTCTTCCTGAAGTTAGGAAAATCACATTTATCCTGTAGCAGGCAGCATCTTTATAACAAAAGCCTGAAGCCTCAAGCAATTGAGAATCAACAAAAAATAGCATGAGAATTCCTTTTTACGCCCTCAAACCTCCCTCTGCACCTCTTCTTCCAAAGCTGCCAATAGACAATCCAAGGAACCGCTCTAATTAACCCATAGCTCAAACAACTACATGGGATCTCAACAATACATATCAATTCAATTCATTTTACTTATGTTCAAAAAAAAATTCATTTTACTCACTAATCTAAACAAATCTCTAAACAATATCACATTAGTCAATAACAGAAATAAGAATTCTTCTAACAATCAAATGCAAAATACATGTACAAAAGTATGCAGAGGGCCCAATTCACAAAACTCTAAAATAGTCCACAATGAAGGAGAATACATAGGAGTAAATGTTAGTTGAAATACACAAACAAATTAACAATCTAGTAGCCCCATTACTGGGGTGAGAGTGACAGTGAGAGTGGGAGATTCAGAATGAGAGTGACAAATTGGATTTTTTGGTTTCTGAATTTTCTGGTTTCTATCCATGGCTACAAAGCCCGAAGAACAGAGAGAGATAGAATTTGGATGTTCTACTTTTGACCCGTGGCTACAAACCCCGAACAAGAGATTGCAGGACAACAACGAAGAAACAAAGAGGCAGCAATTTTTGGATGAACAACATTACAGGAAAAAAGAACCCCCTGAAATAAACCCAGATCCAAACAATGTGGTCATTCTTGCAAGGCAGATATTATTGAACAAAGTGATAAATCTAAAGATAAAAATATGGGGAAAAAATCCATATACATATAATAATTTGTTTGATCTATGTAGCCAGCTGATTTTCTAACAGATCCCTAATGAACCGAAAAATGGAATAAGTGAGAGAGAGAGAGAGAGAACGAAATCAGTCCCGATAATGATCAAAGCTCACCAACTTCCTACCAAAGCCCTCTATGAAAATCCCCTACCCTCCCCCCCCACACACACACACAATAGTCCCTTCCCCAACACCAGAATCTCTCTCCCCACCACACCTAACTTCTGCACACCTCTTCACAAAGAGAGAGAGACAGACAGAGAGAGAGAGATGGGTTTGGCAGAGAGAAAAAAACGCAACAATTATGAGCTAGAGAAAGAGAGAGGAAGCACCAACAAAGAGAACGACGGAGAGAGAGAGAGAGAGAGGAGGCGAGAGAAGCGTACCTATATCTACTTCCACCATGCGCCGTATTCAGAGAGAAAAGAGAGGTGAGACAAGTGGGTTGGTTGAAGAAATTAATTGGCAGACAAAGGTAAAAACCCTAATCAATTGCAGGGGCATTTTCGTAAAATAACGATCAATCCTATCAGCAAAATTTAAATCCCATATGCCCCATGGGTTACACACATCTACTTGAGAAGGGATATTGGGCTCCGATCACTACGGCCGATGTATTCGAAGCCAACGAATATCCAGCTCCTTTTTTTGATCCACAGGGATTTGTGGCCCTTACGTTATTTTATCCAATCCAACTTGCCTTATCCCCTTTATCCCATCAACCAAACACCCCCACAAGGGATTAGCCTGGTCCCACATACTAAATTGGAGGGAATTGATGAATATGAATAATGTAGAAGATTTGAATCCAGCACACGCCTATGTGAAGAAGTGAATACTTGTTTGCTTATTGGTGATACTATGTTATAATCAAAATAAAAAAAACAAGAGAAATAATCGTACAAGGAACAAGTTGGGTGTAATTTTTGTTCAATTTTTATTGGCACGAAAATTATTATTATACATGATTAAGTTTGATAATGCACAAATTAGTCTTGTGCAAGATCAACAGTCAAGTATATGAACGAATGTAATTAATGAGCAGTAAATAGGCAATCAATGGCAAAACAGTAAATAAGAGCAAACACACAAATATATAATGGTTTAGTCCGGTTGACCTACTTCACCCTCAAAAAACAGCGGCAGTGGCCAAAGTTCTTTATTAATGAATAAAGTAATCACAAGAGTATACTTCGAGGGAGTTACAATGTTTTTGGAGAAAGAAACTTAGTGTGTAGAGAGGTGTAGAGATCTAGAGGTGTGTAGATGTGTCAATGTGTAGAGGTTTAAAGGTGGTGTCTTATATGTGGAGAGGGCTTACATTATATAGGTATGATGAGGTGGTGGTGGTGAAGCGGTGACGTGAGGGAGATGACACTATTCTTTTGGCAAGCACAATCAAGATAGGATTGGATTTTCATAAATGTGTATCCCGATAGTTTCTCCCACGTGTTCCTATCTCTTCGAGCTTCTTGAATCTTGAATTGGGCCGAACTGGGTTGGACTGGATCGGACTAGCAAAGTGGGTCTGGGCTGTCCTTTAGTTGACTTAGGCCTTCTTAATTTATTAAGCCTGATCCAGTTGATTTTGGACTCATCAAAGTTATCCATTAAAGTTAGAATTGATTGTGATTATTTATATTTAATTATAAATTTTGATCGACCATGAATAAACTCAATTAATTAATTATTTTTTCAATATTTTTTCTACCACACCCTAAAAGTATTTGAAAATTAATAGATGACTAGAAGTGTCACAAATGTGAGATTGTTTCTGGAGTTCTACATCTACCAAAGCTTTGACAATAGTGGGCTGAGAGAAAGATGAGAATCATCTAAAATTTAGCTGGTTGAGTTAGAGATTGAGAGAACCTGGGATTTAACATTTGTTAAGGAGAGTATATAAAGAGAGAGGAGAAAGTGGGGAGCAATAGAAGGGTTGGGAAGTTATGATGTGATAAGTGTTAATTTTATTTTTAAATTGAGTGAGTTGGTTGGCGGAAGTTAATGCTCTTTTAATTCAAACATTGTAACTTTTAACATAGTATCAGATATAATATTTCTTTCACAAAGAGACATCTCTTTCAATATATTTTTTCTTCAATTCTCTTCGTGACGAATCATAAATCATTTATTCAAGTGAGATCCATTATATTTAAATAAGTCCCTCACTCATTAGCATTGAAAGATCATTCAAGAAGAAATGTATTAGAAGAAATCTTGGTCTCGAGGTTTCCTTCCTTGTTTAGTGGTCAAAGTTAGGGTATATATATATATAGAGGAGAGGTGGAGCCAAGAAATTGCAATTGCTTATCATTAATTTATTAAATCATAAAAATTGACAAATAAACCTTTTTGAATTTTAAGTTGACACTATGGATGATTGAAATTGATCGCAATTAGTAAAATTTAAATTTTAACTTATCTAAATCGAGAGATCTTGGATGGTTGGAGTGCTAAAAAATTCATGCCCAAATTTATATTTTTCTTTGTTACTATTTGTTTGTCATGTTAGTAAGAAGAACTTGCCGTTTATAAAATGGTTTATTTCTCCAAAATTATTCAATTCCTCTTTTACCAAGAACCATTAACCACCAACTCCTATATTTCAATGTGTGAATGAATTAACTTTTTTTATTAACTAACCAAGAGACTACTAATGCAATTCACAAATGGGCTGTGTTAGTTATCATTCCCACTATAGTTTTTTTTTTTTCTTAGTGGAGGTTGAATTTCTAAGCTTTACCAAATGTTGTATAGTTAAAAAAGGGGAAAAGCGGAAATTGAAAACGCCAATATTGTATAATGTATATTCAAATAGGTTATACAACGGACCAGATTCTAATCTGAACCATTAGTCGGATAGATTGATTTTTTGACTGATTATTCAAATCCTAATCTAAATTTGTTTTTTCATACTTCATGACACCAAATCCACAAGTTAGAAGATCAAAGAGGCCTCCCTCCTAATTCACAAGTTACTCATTCTGTATGCATTTTCAAAAAGAGTAGGAATAAGCCAGCAAAATCAATGAACAAGCCAGAGTAATTGGACCGCAAGGTTCAGGCAAAAACAAAAATGTGTATGAAAAACTTGCTTTTGTATGTACATGACATAAATCAAAGATATCAACAGGTTAATCAAAGTCGAAAATTGAATTTTGTAACAAACTATAAGGAGAAAATAAGGGAAAAGAAGAGTTGTGTATCGACTCTATGTCCACTCCTACAAGAATATAAATCTCCAAATCAGAAGGCCTCCGACCCAAGCTTAGGCATTGTTTTTCGTTTAGGTTTTAGGAGAGCAGAGGTTCTTGAGGTCCTTTTCCTTGGCATACCATTCTGGAATTATCCTTGAAGCATGGGGATAAAGATCCTTATAAGCATTCTTCACTGTCACTTCTGCAACTGTAGAAGCTATTGATATATCTGCATAGACACTGTCTTCATCAAGTACATATACAAAGTACTACAGCACCTAGAGTAATTGCAAAAGAAACAACATCTATAGTTATCTCTGTCCACAGGTAGTGCAGAAAGAAAAAGAGCAACACACACACATACTAATCAAACACAAGTATAAAACCAAATTCTTAGTGATTTGGGACCATTTGTTGAAGAATATGACCTCCATGCAAAACATTTCAAAATGAACAAAAAAAATGTGAACTATGGCTTCCCAGAAGCGGAAAGGAAGGAATGAAAAGAAAACGCTCGTGAGGTTCTGATACCACAGAGATATACAGAACTTAACACAACAAATGGGTTCTATATACTGAAGCATACAGGGGCATAGATGCAACCGTGGCAAACATAACCCTTGTACACAAGATATCATACATACAACTATAATCTATTAAGATCAAATCTCTGTATCTCAGAGGCTCACATGCTCGTTCCTCCCTATTAACAAATAAGACAGTAAATAATCAAACCTCTCAGTGGCTTCTTTGCGTTTGACAGCTGAGATATCATATAAATAATTGCTGCAGCAATGGAAATAGGGCTCCTCCTGCAGTAAAAGGATAAAGAGAATCACTATAGGCAAGCAACAACTAGATAACAATCTGAGAGGCTTTTAATGAAATTATCATTTCAAAACGGTCAAGAGCAGAATTATAGGCCTTTCTTGCTCATGTAACATCCTAGTTTCTAATAGTTGCAAATAAGGTAAAACCTGGAAGAAACGGAAGCTGATGAATTCTTGGACGGTGTCAGCACAAACACGAATGTCATACTGCTGTCTAGTATTAGGGTAAGGGGACCCAGCAGGATGGGAAGGGTTGGTTTTCAATTCTTACTGCTATACTCAAAACTAACTGAAATAACGAAAATCCTTCGTACTTACATGAGGACAATGAAGTGATGAAATGCAGAATATATACAACATAAAAGAAAACCAAATTACCTTATATCCATCTCTTCTAACTTCTGGACAGTCTCCTGGCCTGCTTTAATTTCTGCATGGCTCATACCAAGAAGAAAACAAAAGCGCCTCTGAAAGAATGGTTAAGATTAATGTCAAGGAGAACATTTGAAGTCAGACAAAAAAATGTTCTCGCCTGCACAAATTAAAATACAGTCCAATAATAATTAAAAAGCTTGCTAATTATTTTCAGAAGAAACTCACCAAATAGTCCCCTGCATGTATGGTTCCTATCTCCATACATTGACCCATTTCAACCTTCAATTGTTTAACAATGAATTCTTTTGCACGGCCTATTTCCTTCTTTGTGGCTCCATTGGCAACAGAGCAAATTTCTAATTGGTGTCCACTGGTTCAGAGAGCTCATACAGAGGAAAAGAAAATAAACCAGGAAATATTCATTTATGTAAAAGAATTAGGAGGCACCACCTTTAACAGTGCGTGGCTTGCCTTCTTGTCGACAAGCAATGTAAATGCAAGCAGCCACTAAACAATCCAGATTTCTTCCTCTGGTACACTTCTGATCGTCTAACCTCTTATATATCTCCTTAGCCCGATCCTTCAAATTAATGAAATAAGCACCATCCGATAAAAAAGATGACTCAATTCAAATGAGTTTTCAAGAAAAAACTTAACAATGTACAAAATAAAAATTGTATCAGGATTGTGCTATACTGCCAACGAACAGTAATCGTCATTTGTTAACATCACAAGGATCTCAAATCCTCACTTGGATAATGGAAACTAAGGACGAACTTTTGGGAAATTCATACGACACTTGGACAAGGAACCCAGACAAACCAATAACATTAAAAAAATAAATTTTGTTAAGCAAGATCTAAATATGCAACTCGTGTATTTCTTGCAATTCCCTCATCTAGAAAGATAGAAAGGAAAAGAGAAAAGGCAACTCATTTTCGGCGTCTTTAACCATTATCACCTTAAAGCAAAACAAGTTTGAGTTGACAGTCCATGAAAGCTAACACTCAGTTTATGACACTTCCAGATACCATTTTTCTGTTGTCTATGAATCAAAAGCTCCTCTGATTAGTCCTAAAAGCTAGATTAGGGTACCAAAACAAGCGACACAGTTGATATGCCCCCTAGCAACACAATGGATCCGCTCTCTATTAGGAAAGGAGTATGATATGTGTCCATGGGCCAGTTAAGTCCATAATATATGACACACATTACATTAGGAACCCTCACCCATATACCTACCCAGTTTGTTTCCGTTTATATATGTGTATCCTTGCATAATAATCGAAGAAAAAAAGAAGGGAAGAAAAAGTAAAGGTGATAGCAGTCATTGTTTTCAAGATTTCTTTTCTCAAAGAGAAAAGATGATTTGGGGTGGATGAGCTGGTTGGAAAGTAGATGAAAAAAAATTAACCAAATTAAAGGAAACCGTGATGTTGGTATTGAGAAAGTTAGCAATGAGTAGATGCCTGCAAGTCATAAACATTACTTTAGTGTGTGCTAATTTGCATATGATAATCAGCAACTAAATAACATACCTTTATAGCTGTAACAAGGCTCAACCTGAAAAGAAAAAAAAAGGAAGTAAATCACTAATCAGCCATATATCATTTGAGTTTTCTTCAATCAAACAGGCATACATAAATCAATTTAGTGTAACTGTAACAGGTTCCTATGTCGGGTGTAGAATTGCAACTAATTAGCGTAATCATGAATTCACTTAATCTCGAACTACATCGTTTAAACATCTTATTAAAGTAGACATAATCAAAAGAATTTATACAATACTGATTCAGATTATAGAAGGAAAAATATTTTCCTCAATCCATGTGTCGATTAATACTTCAACAATCACTTTTGTATTTTTCTAACACCATCGAGTCATCATTGCTCTACAGAAAAAATCCAGCTTCTGTTACTACTACATTTAATATGGTATCACACAAAATAACAAGATACCCTTTAATGTCATTCACACAAAATACAAAACAACAAGATACCCTCTAATGTCATTTAAAATCATAACAACTAGTATACACATAAGAACACATATAATATACAGTTAGGTGAAGTACAGACAAACAGTCAGAAATTCATTGAATATAGCGCAAGATTCAAGTAACGAATTCAGAAAAATAATTTAAACTGATAAATGGGACTGAAAAGATTGTGAAAAATCCCAAATGAAATAACTCAAATTTGAAAATCCAAAATCTAATTTCATCCTAAAACTATCAATTCAACCACGAATATAACTCCTAGAAACATCTATGGGTCACTACATCAGAATCCAAATCGACTAGCTCTTCCTTGTTCACCAAGAAAACAAAAACAAAAAAAAAAGAAGATTAAACCCATATCACTTATACACAAAAACATGAAGTCCTCATACAAGCACACTGAATTCAATTCTTATATCTTTTCTTTTCCTGCATTTTCTCGCCACGGAAACTGAGTATTATGGTTTAACTAAGCCTCTGTCTATGTGAATTACTTATATTTCCTGTCTAATTGTCAACCACTTTAATCAAAATATTGATTCTAACATCAATTCTCTTCCGTTTTCTGGGCAACCAGTTAAAACCCTAATTAGGGTTTTAGTTCTGTCAAAAGTGGGCATTAACTTTTTAGCAAAGATTCAAGGAAACCCCTGCACAGAGACACACACAGACCTATCAGACATGTTAGCAATGCTCTTGAACACCATTAAAAGAGAACGGTCAGGGTCACCCCCACGGTTCTGCAATCTCATGATCGACGAGTGTCCACGAGACCCGACCGGCATGGAGATCACGGTGGATAATCCTCCACCACTCAAAAGCGGGTTCGCGGGCTCTCCGACCCTGACTGGATCATGGTCGCCGGAATCATCAGCAAAGGTCCGCCATTCAGAAGTCTCGTCTACGGAGCGAGACTCCAAAACGAGGCCGCACTCGGAACAAACGACGTCGCCGGCGGAGTGGTCGAACACCAACTCCGTATAACTCCGGCAGTCCGTACAGAAAAGGTCCCCCGCTGGATTCATTCCTCAGGCTAATTCTCGGGATTTTCTCGGCCTCTGTGTGTGTATTCTCCTGGCTTTGTTCTGGAGAGAGAAAATCAAACAGAGACACCTCTCTCTCTCTCTCTCTCTCTCTCTGCTAGCTGCGTAGGCAGAGACATTTGAAGAATACTTGAGGTCAGAGCGGAATTTATAGAGATTTCCTTGGGTCGGTGGGGGAAAAGGATCTTAGATTCCGGGAGACCTGTGGGGACCACCTAAATTGTTTTTTTTTAATATTAATCACAGTATGAGTATGTAATGACTAATGTTTTGCATTAAAGTTTTGTTATTTTAAGTTGTGGCTGGAAAATAATTATAATATCTATTATAGTATTAAGGTTAAATTCCCAATTATATTAGGATTGATGTAGTTAAATTCTATAGGGATGGAGGAGTTATATGCAAAGGAAAGTGTTAAACATGCTTTATCTTTAAAATATAGAATAAATAGCTCTTGACCGTTATTTTTATAGAAATTTTGGTTAAGATTTGATTAGTCGAATAGGACAAACACTCGAAAAGTAAAGTAAAGTGGGACCAATCTAAGAAAGTGGGGTTTAATTTGTGACAATTTTTCGTCATCGTCTTTCTAAATTGTATGGTACCTTAGATTGAAGGTCTTTAATTTGACATTGAGATGATATCAAGTCTTACCTGCAAATTAAGACCAGACCGAGTCCGTGTTCTTTCTAATTTGCAAGAAAAATGAGTCTTTCATCAATTTATCTTTTTGAGCTTTAGATTTACAATGAACAACGATCATGGAACTATTAGTAGAGTTTAATTTTTTTTTAGAAATAAAGGACAATACAAAAACATAAAATTCAACAATTTTAATGTCTATTGACCGTTTAGTTTTGATGAAGTCTATTTATTTCCTGTTGCCTTTCCAACCCATTTCCTATGATCGTTTTTGTATTTGGTGTTTTCGATCACTTTTGTGTGATCGTGTGAGGGAGAAGAAAAAGAAGGAAAAAAAAATAAAGAAATAAAGAATGGTGGGAGAGCATGCGAGGAAGGACAAATTAGGTACTTTTTATTTTTTTGATAAATTAGGTACTTATTTAATGCCAAAAAATCAACCAAAATAAATTAACACTAAAAAAGAAATACAAAAAACATGGTTTCCAAAATTGGTAATAATAATTGGGATAAATCTCATTTTTCCCCCTAAAAGATACAAAAAAATTTAATTTGTTCAAATGATTAATTTTTTCACGTTGTCCCCTCAAAGAAATAAAAATATTGTAATGTAGTTCACCACCATTTTTTTTCGTTTGGTGTTTGTCTATTTTGTGATTCTTGATCGGTTGATTTAACAAAAAAATAGAAGGACGGCAAACGAAAAATAAGACCACATTTTAGCATTTTTATTTTTTTGAGATGTCAATGTCAAAAAATTAATCATTCGAAGGACAAATTAAAAATTTTTGTATCTTTCGAGATACAAAATGGGATTTTCCTTAATAAATGTGCATAGAGACAACATATCATGTGTTAAAGTATCTTCAACCTTGACTCAAATTTAAATTTGAATAAAAAATTTTAAATATTTGTTCAAACCTTTGACTCAAATTTATACTAAATTAAATATTTACTCAAATCAAAAAAAATTCAAATTTTTACCCAAAATTTTAATTGCACGATTACACATGCTTTTAAATATCCAATAATCATCGTTACTAAATACCTGAACGGGGTCAATGGTCATCAGGAATGCTCGTGGCCTAGGTTGGTTGGTGACCTCATTGCATTCTTGGAGGGGCACTAGCCTAACATCTCCCATTGTGGAGACTGTGCATCGTACTTTTTGGTAGCGGGGTCATGCGCTCGCGCAGCCCCTGCCATAAAAAAAAAAAAAAAAAATTATCATTTCTATTTTTTTTAAATTTAAGTTTATTTTTATTTAAATTAAAATTTTTCTTCTTTAAATTTGAATTTGTCCATTAGAACTGTTTGTATCAAATCAAATTTTTTACTCAAATGTTAATTTAAATTTGAATAAAAATTTGAGTCATATTTAGAAATTCTCTTAGTTCCTAATACATGCTTTAAATCAAACTATTCTAGTCAATTTAATTACCTGGCCAAAAAAAATATAGTCACTTTAACTGGGTTCAACCCAAAATTTATATATAATAACATGTAATTGACTTGCTTTTTTTTTTTTCTAATTTGTTTCAAAGCTTGAATGACCTTCCTATTTATAAAAAATAGTACATCATTTTGAATTTGGTAAAGAGGCTTGGCCAATTAAAATTGCCAGCCATATTGCCATTCTGGCATCTTACATTATTATAAATTGAATAAATTCTCAGTTCAAATTACTTCAGTCTTGTATCCTTCTAGATCCTGTCCTAGCCTATAAAAATACCCATATACTTCGGTATTTATATGGGTATTTTAACCTTCTCCAATTTGCCCAGAAGAGATAAGAACCTTAACCATGATAATATATTTGCAGCATGTTTATAATCGAGAATCTATATGACAACGAGGTTTTTTTTGACTCATATCGACTGCATAAACTCGTGGTGCGTGCAATTACTCGTAAAAAATAAATAATGGGCACCAAATCAATTAAGGGAACAAGACCCAAACTTAATGATATCAAAATCGCTCAGATGTCAAGTTTCGACAGTTCATATATCAGTACTTTTGCATGTTATCTATATGTGTAGTTGTGAATGTGTCCATCCGGATTGACCAGTGTACACAAAAAAAAAAAAAAAACCAACTATGAAAAATTTTGATGTCGTTTATGAGAACTTATAATTGTTATGTTATCTAGAAGAATATTAAGGCGAACTCAACCCAAACTCAACCCAATCAGTTCACATGACATACTACGTGGACTCAAATAAAAGAGCCTATAAGAGTTAGAAAATATAATGACAATACATACACGAGGAGGAGGTAGGAGGCTTATTGAAATTATGAGAATTACTTCATCATTCTAAATCAACTACAAGTTTTTTCAAATATTTAGTAGAGGAGAGGGGATATGTTGGAAATTAATCCAACTCTCATCATTTAATTATTTTATTATTATAAGGTTTTTTTGGTGGATTTATGTCAAATAAGATTCTAACAATGTTAGAGTTTTCTATTTACTAGGGATGTATAATACTATGGTGTAACTAAGGTATGATATCAAAAATTGATCTGCAGTTGCAAATTTTTGTTTAGAATTTTGAAACCACGTGTTGACGTAACACGAATTTAATGTAACATGAATTTAAAAATTTTTGAATGAATTATATGAAAATCCAAACCAAATGGTTTATATTAGTGTCAAATACAGGTATTTCATCTTTTATACAAAATTCCTTTTAACTGATATTATTTTTAAAAAAGGTCTATTTTTTATTTCTTTATTTAGTATTTTTAAAGGACCTATAAATTGTGATATTAGTTGAGAGAAAAAAATGAATTTAATCTTATGGTTTCTCATTCTCCTATTACACAAAAATGAGACAAATAGACAAGGACTCAATATTGAAACAACATGAATGTAAGACGAATATAAAAAAAATGATATCATTTAAGCTTGACAGGATACAACTCGATTAGCATCCTCATCTTATATGAAGCTTTAATCCTAATTGGTAGCTCAAGTAGTAAGAGATATAAACTATAAATTCAGACGTCTTTAATTCGAATCTTGACAATATCTTGGAGTCAGATTATGAGGGATTTATTTCTCATGAATTCTCTAGTCCTGATATGAATGATCTATCTTTGACCGAACTGAAGAACAGATTAATCAAAGTGTGCAATTTTCTGACCGATAATTTATTGAATGTCCAAAAATCTCAGTAAGTTCAGTTCCAGATAAGAGATGAATTATAAGGATATCAAACGATTCGTGTGTTTGGGTAGTGTCATTTTGAATTCCTTTAAAAACACTAATTTAAAATAGACTCATGTACGACCCAACCTTGAGCACGCTTCTAACTTGTTAATCTTTTTAAACTCGTTGAGATAAATATAAATTTCGACTTAAATTTGATCATCCTGTTCCTCAACCACTGAAGGGGTAAAATACGGATTGTGATAATGGGCGGGCCAGGGCTACTCGGGTCACCCATCAAGGGGGGGCTGATGCTGGGCTCAATAGTGCACTCAATTTAACTATGGCCAGCATCCTTTCGGCTGGTCCAGATCTAACACATATTTAACTCGTTATGTAGCAGTCTGATCTTAATGAGCGCAATTATTCAATTTAAGTGTTTTTTTCTTACATATTCATGGGTTTTAATTGGGCTCATTGGGGCCCAAGATAAAGAGTACACCTCGCAATCTTTGATGATGGACTATCGGGCCAGTTTGATTGCTTGTCTTATTTGCCATTTGTCCTAACGGGTGATTTATGTTCGGTCCTCTCAGATTGCTTGGCTTGGATAGATGTCCCTTCATAACAGTGTTGGAGTCCAGCGACTCTCTAATACTTTGATGTACTAGTACCTACACCAAAACAACGTAAAGGATTCAATGAACAACTCGAAAAGCAGGAAAAAATAATTCACTGAAACCGAGATGTATAAAATCAACATGATGTAAATGGCTAGCTAGCATCCTTTCTGCTAGCCCAGACCTAACGCGTATTTGACTCACTATGTAGCGGTCAACGGGTCGGATCAACTCATGATTCGATAACTTTTGGTGTTGACGGGCTAACCCATTGGCCACGGGCCATTTTCCGCCCAAAGGAAGATAAAGGTGTCCATCCGTGTCTTAAAAGGTTGGTAACACCAACTTTCCTTCGGGAACATGCCGCCGAAAAATGAAGCCGTAATCAAGGGCTTCACCTTTCTGATGGTCAAACGTTTCCGAAATCTTAGGACACCATTTTCGGAGGATATGGACTTATAAAAAAATATATTTCTTTTTTTTTTAATCAAATAAAAAAAAATTTATGTACCATACTTTCGAGCTTATCATTTTGTTGGGTTTTAATACAACTTTTTTGGTTTATTTATAAAAAAAATAATTAAAAAAATTTTGGGTCATATTACAACTTTAAGGTTTGAGTTATAATTTTTTAAGATCAAGTTATCACTTTCGTGATCATTGAGAATTTTAAAAATGAAATGTTAATTTCATACAAAATTCACAAATTTCATGAGATATAAGTTTAATCTTGAGAAATTTGAATCCTAAGTGATTGAGCAGTCTAATAAATGAATTCAAGTACGCATAGAAATACATAAATCATGTATATATTAAGTAATTTTAACATGATACAATTTCAAGGTTAGACGAATTCGATCTACATTACTATTTGTTAGTAATGGATTCAACGTGTCCCATGCAAGTTGATTTGTTATTCATGTTGAGATAAGCATTAAACTTGTCCATTATCCCATATTCATAACTAGTAGAAAAAATGGTGAATCATCTTTTCTACTTTTGCCAAAATTTTCTTCTACTTTTAAGTCTTAATTTATTTTCAAAACCAAACCTCTCCTTTATTTATGGAATAGTTTTTTTAATGAACTTAATATTGGAATTAGCAGACTATCGAAGAGTTCTTCTTTATGCGTGTGAATTTTAATTAGTGAAAATTGGAAGTGAGTTCTCTTAGATGTACTTGTTTGAAGATAAGTCCTGTAAAAACACTTATAAAGAGTTAAGTCCATGTTTAAAATTATATGTAATGACTTAAGTCAATTTTTTTTTTTATCTCAAAAATACCCTTCCTTGAAAGGAAGTTAAATTAATTTCCTATTTTGAAAATTATTATCTCTTAATTCAATGTCAATTAAAATTAAAATTCAAAACTCTCTCTCTCTCTCTCTCTCTATATATATATATATATATATATATATATACACCTAACCTATATATAGATATAGATAGATATGAAAGAGAAAAGATTTTAATGGTTAAGATATATATGGTTAAGACTTTTTATTGGTCATGAGAAAATTTTAATGTTAATCAAACTCTTAACTTATATATATATATATATATATATATATACTTAACCTATATATTCAAATTCATGTTACTATTTTTTTATTATGTTACTATTTTTTCTTTTTAATGTTACTATATATATACATGACCAATATATATATATATATATATAAGAGAAAAAAATATTTTAATGGTTAAAATATATATGGTTAAGATTTTTTATTGGTCATATATATATATATATATATATATATACATAACCTATATATTTAAATTCATGTTATTATTTTTTTTATTATGTTACTGCTTTAGTTGAATATGTTACTATTCATGTTACTGTTATTTTGGGCATGTTACTACTATTACTTTGAATGTCACTATTTTTTATTTTTAATGTTACTAATATATATATATCTGTGTGTGTGTGTGGATATAGAGAGAGAGAGAGAGAGAGAGAGAGAGAGAGAGAGAATTTTAAAGTTAATGAAACTCTTAACTTATATATGGATACAAATAGATATGAGAGAGAAAAGATTTTAATGGTAGTCAAACTCCTAAGATTTATGAGTTTTTAATTTTTAATTTTATTTCACTTTTAAAGGGAAAAGATAATATGGTAAAATTGACAAAAAAACGGACTTCATAACAAATAAGTTTTCTTGACGGACTTAAGTCTAAACAAGTCCATATAGGAGGATCGGCCTCCAAATTTCCCTTTTAATTATCGATTATAATACATTACGAAATTGATACGACATGACTCTAAAATATATATGATTATAAACATAATAAATGTACTAAATTAGTGTTAAGACATTTGTAACACATATAATGTTTTTTTTACGTGTGTATTGATACGAACACAGCCAGAACATAATAACATAAAGATGAATGGAATTAAGCATCAATCTATAGCAATTTTAAAGCAAAACTATTAGATTACAACACTTTCGAATATATTTACTAAACTGTAGCATGTTTAAAAAAGTGAGCTTGCTGATTCCGTTTTTGCTTCTAAATATATGTGTGGCCGAAGCCCATAATAGTAGTCGCTGGCCAAAACATCGAAAATGTTTGAACTTAAAAACAGAGTCAATGATTCTGTTTTCTAATAAAAGTAGAGTCAATAATTTTGATTTTTAAAAAGTATCGTAATTAAATAAATAAATTTAAAAAAACTATAAAATGATAATTTTATTTAAAAACTATCGTAAATTTGAATGAAATATTTTTGCCTCGAGCCACGTGATGCTCTATGGTTTGTTTGTTTGATCCTCGTAACGGTGTGATTCTGTACACACTGGTTGGAGTACCACCATTCCCTGTCCCTTTGTCAGCACATACAAAAGCTATTTCTGCTGCCACCAAAGCTGCACATGTTCGGGCAATTACATCGGCCACAAGTGTAACCACAAGAAAACAAATAATCATAACCCAACGTTGGTCAAGTGTAATTAGATATTCTATGTTTAAATTTTGATAATTATTTGAAGTCGGATGATTACTCTAATTTTAGCGTGGATGATTTATTTGTGATTAGATCAGAGAGAAAATTAATTGAAGTGCATTTCAGCTGTCCTGAGTACTCCTAACAATCGAACCAAATAAAAAAATAAAAAAATTTCTTTATTATGGTATTGTAAGTTTGATTGCATATATAATAGTAATAGCAATAATCTCATGTCTTAAACCACTTATTAATACTAAAAATTGAACATTGATCGTACAATATATAAATTTATTTTTCTTTTTTCTTTTAAAATTAAATGAACAAAAATAAAATAAGAAAGAAGTAGGGGAGAGAGAAGAGAAGTATAGGTGTGAATTGGGGTTGTCTAATATTGAGGGTAGTATAATAATGAAAAGGAAAATACTATGTTTACCAAATTTTCTTATCAAATCTTTCATTTTAAATGACTTGGCACAATCTTTGTTATTGAATATTAATGAGACCCGCTTATCTAATCGCAAAAAACTGTACTACATCATTTAAGAAATTTAGTAAGTATAATATTACACTAATGAAAATGATGTTTTTTTACTTCGAAATATCATTGGAAATTGAAACTAATGTGGCTCAGCTCTACTAATTTCTAGTTTCTCATCTCCATTGAATCAATTAATTGTTAGTTTTGATTCACTTAAAAGTTTGTTCAAGTTTATTCATTTATTAGTCAAAGTAAACTTGAGCTCAATTTTAAATCTTGTTTACTAAAGGAGTTAAGCCTCATAAATAACTTGTCTAGCTCGCATGTGTATACACAAACTTGAGCTTGATTTGTTTAAGGAAATCGAACCGTCAAAAGTCAAACTAACTCTAAATTTTAACAAATAAAATTACAAGTCGAGTTTGAACTCAATGTTTAAAGCTTATCATCATCCTAAATATCCTTTTAAACAAATAACCTAAATTTGAGCAACCAAGTCTAAATAATCTAATGATCAGTTTGGTTGATTTTTATTTTTATTTTATTTTTTTATAGGGTATTCAGGTTTACGCCGATCATTCTCTCAAGTTCTGAAATCAATCCTATAACTCCAACTAATTTAAAAATATTTTTTATAAAAAACAAGGGTGATTAACCCTTAGGACAGCTTGGTTGATTTACAACATAGAGTCATTTTGCCCCCACATTTGTTGAGCTTATAGGAAAGATTTTATGGGTCCCTACTTCGTTGTATGTCATGTGCCCCCACATATTTTTTGGCTAAGGCCCTTGTGGCTTTTGACCATTCCAAGGAGAGAGAATTTTTTTTTTTTTTTTTAATGTGGCTCATATTATATGGATAGGTGCAATGGAGTTGGTCTGACTAGGAACACGTGACTGACATGCGCTTTGATTCCTTCCTATTTTATTTCTCTATCCATGTTCATATTTCATGTGCTTTGATTCAAATACTCACCCAGCCATGAATGTTTTAGATTAAAAAAACAATTATATAGAACGATTGATTCAAATGTATCTAAATTAGTAAATGTTATATCTGTTTGAAGTTAGCTTAAAACCTCAGCCTTTTTTTGTCTAAGATGAAAAAAAGTTTGGTCGGTTTGGACCAGGCTTATTAGGCAAATTTTTCATCATTTTTTGGGCAAAAACAACTTGTATCAGCACCAAAGAAAAACTGAAAAATAGGGCTTATCCGAGGCTTGCAAGGAAAAGCCAGCTTTTTTTGACTCTAAACAGTTGCAAAAATTTTTAACTCTGATTTTTTTATTTTATTTTTTAAACTTTTGTTTTGTACTCAAAAAAAACTAGTTCCAAACGAGTCCGTTGTTTATTTTATGTCTACTACCATCTCGTATGACGTAACACTCAAGTTTTGTGAGGGAATACATTTTGTTATAAACAAATTGCAATTAGTAAACAATGTCAGGAAACAAACTACAATTATGGTAGTATTAAAAGGTTAATACAAGATTAGTTATTGTTTTGATAGGACAAAATACAATTAATGAAAAGATTTATTTATAATTTATGAGTAATGCTAATAATTGAGTTTAGTTTGTCGAACTCTTTTTTTAAACGAACCTAAAAAATTACTCAAATTCGACTTATTTAGAAAATGAGTTGAGTCCAAATAACTCGACTATTTTACATACAAACAAATTGAATTTTGCAATAAATGAATATAAAAAATTATTTAAATTTGATTCATTTAAAATACGAGCCGAACTTGAGTCAAATTTTATTCAGTTGAACCCGAATAACTCGACTCAATTATCAATTTTATTTATTTATGAGTTTGTTGTTTTGGTTGCCAAAGTTGGCGAAATCTTGAACTGATGTGATCTAGTAACGGTCCAGTTTGCTGGGTCAAAACGGTACCACATCTAGACGAGATATTAAATAGCAGTTGCGTGGAGTTGTGTATTGATTCGTACATTTGAATTTTTGGCTTTGAACCTCTCTACTATTTTCTTAAGCATTTGGACCCTCCCAAATTTTTTTTTTTTTTTAACTTCCTGTGAGGTTTAATAATTTACGATTAAAATCTATCAATTGGAACCAAGTTTATATAATTTCTTATACACGCATGCAAAGGTGAATTCCTGCAATGTGTTGAGATAACGATCTTTTCAGCAATTCAAAATGATGAACTTGAAACAATCAAAAGATTAAAAAAAGTGCCGAGTGTGTACTCAGTTAATTCCTTCTGAAACTTAAGTGAGTCGGCATATAAATCATAATGCAGAGTGTATTCTTCATTCAAGATTACATACCTTAGTCTAATTTTTGGAGGGATATTTATACTTGTATTTGTAATGATGGTCCTAACCCTGAGTCTCATCCTAAAGTTTAATGGCTTGTGCTCGAGTATCATTTCATGAAGTCTCATTTAAGGCTAATCTTCCCGGGTGAATGGATCCATACTCAGGAACTACCGAGCATTCATAGCCTGATTCTCGATCATTAAATGCCTCATTTTGACACTTGGAAACTACGCCTGAGCTTTTATGATGAGGAAACAAATATTCTCGGGATGATCCACAGACTTCATGTCGGCATGATGGCTATTAATTTATCTTAATAACGACTGTCTCCACTTTTTTGAGAGATTTGACACTTATTAATAGCTATGTCAAACCACTCAAGGTTCATATTAATGAGTTGTCAGATGCTATTTAATGTTGGGTTCCGAGGGACGTACTCGGCCCCTTATGCCATAACTTCTCGGTGTCTCTCTCAAGTGAGTTGTGCGGGTTCTGACTGCTGTGGTTGTTCATATGGCCATTTTTACTGGCGAACCGCTTAATATCCTGTCAATTGTCCCCTAGCCTTCATTTTCCTTGCGTCATGGGACAGGTGACGCACGAAGAATGGAGGCTTTTTTAGCATGCTTGATTAATAGGGACAGTTACTCGCACATCTAGCGCCTGATTTCAAATTTTCAAATGATGGCTTGTGTCTCCTCGATTCCTGCCCACGTCCCAATCAGTATAAATAGGGAAGTTTGTGTTTCATTCGAGACTCTTTGGACACTCAAACTCTCAAGCTATAACACTCTCCTGAGTAACTTTCTTTTTGGTTATTAATTTTTTGACATTTTTGTTGTTTAAGTTGTAACCATTTTTTTGCCAATTCTGTAGTTTAATTGTAACCAACGCTAGTATTGATGGTTGTCGTGGTGAAAAATGTTTTTGATGATGGTGTATAGTGTTAATCACCTTGTAATGTTCAACCATTGTTGGTTGGTGAGAGCCTGAGAGAGAAAAAAGGAGAAGAAGAGGAGGTTGGTCGACTATAAAGTTAATTTTGCTACGGTGAACTCTCTATTATCTTCTTTGTTTTTTTTCAATAATTGAGAGAATTTTTACTATAACAATTTTCAAAATTAGGGATCACTATTGAAATACTTGGAAGTATCATATGGTTTTACAAATATTAAGGGATGCCATTATAAATGACCTTTTCCCTCCCTCCTATTGAGTATAAATATTTGGCATAGTAATGCCTAGAAGAAACTTAAGGTTGTGACAAAAAAGTCAACTCTTTAATGTAAATCTCATGCCTTATAAGAAAACTATGAAAAATGTGTTTTTTTTTTTTTGAATATGAAAAATATAAAACAAGAAATATAATTCTTAAAACAATAAAAAAAGGAAACTATCTAGTAGTTTTGTTTAGTCTACACAATGACATTATCACATTATAACTTCTAAATCATTCAAACATGATGCCTTGCCACATATTTATACAAACAAATGATGTATTTATCAGTACTTCTGCGGCAAAAACAATTATAAGAATGTCTGAAAGTTTGTGGACCAACATCATTTGTTCAAAAGCGATTTCTTATCAGCGTATTAGTCAATTATAACTCGATGAATTTAATTAATTGTATTAAATAAACTGGTACTAATCTGATTGTTTATTAGAACCTCTTTCGCTCTCACAAGAATGTACCACTCTTTAAGGTTCTCATGAACTAAAAATCTACTCAGATTTGAACACTATCAAAACACCTTTACAATTAATAGGTCCCTGAATTGATAATATTATTCCTATCCCGATTGAAGTGGGAAAAGGGATATTTTCATTCTCTAAGGCTCTGTTAGGTATGTGAGAATGGAGCATGAGAATCAAATTATCATAACCAATGTCTGATTTTGCAGTAGTGAAAATTTGGTTGTAATACCATTGCATGTTTAATCTCATTAATATATGATTAGATGTTCTTAAATATGAGATGATATTACCAAATACCAAACTACTTGATAAAAAGTTCAAATCTATTGGCACCATAAAACCTAACCCTACCACATGCCACCACCTCCACTACTTGCTCCTCCACCACCACCTCAACTAATATAGCCCACATCCACTCCATTTCCACCTCCACCATTCCATTGATCTTTATTGTCAAGATCATTGACACCACCACCGAGGTTCAGGTCTCGGGTCCAATGTATATATCTTGAGTCAATTAACAGTACACATTTATGTTCATAAATTTGGTGTCTCGATTCTAGATTTTGGGGTTTGTGTTTGGATCCTAAAATCTTGGGTTCTAGAACCCGAATTTGGGATAATGTCCCTTCTTGTTGGTTCAAGGTCTGAGGTCTGGGTTTTCGATTTGGGTCGTAGTCTCAGGTATGGATTTCAATTCTCAAGTTCAAAAATTATCCAACCTTTTGAATAGATTTATAATTATATTCTAACGCTTAATTTTAACGTAAACCAAACATTTAAATGGTGATGCACATTGCATTTCATCCACACATTTATACTATTAGCACTTAAAAGTATTATCGTATATCAAATACACCCTAATTATATAAAAAAAATCAAATGGTAATCAATGAGCATAACCTAAAAATTACATCACTTTGAGTTAACTTTATTTCAGAATTTCTTTATCTTTATCCCTGAGATTCTTCGATATATTAATTAGTGCCATGAGAATCTCGTCTTAATACGGTATGATTAAGACTCTAACACAACCTTTTTTTTTTGAGTTCATTGAACACATCCCACATCCCCATTACGCGCTTCACTTGCGTGTGGGTCTAGCATTCACGCCCTTTGCAAAAAACCAGCTCAAGGACACCATTAGCCATCAAGACAAATTTTCTATGTCATTCACATGTAAGCCAATTGGTCCTCCGCATCACTATCGAAATGTCCAGAGATACCATGTTTGAATCTTCATAATTTTTTAAGATTAATTTGTAAAAAATTTATTTATTATGAATATCTTAATTTCAATGTGAAAGATTTAACTTTGACTAAACTCAAAAAAAAATTAGTCAAGACGTACATAAATTGACCCGAATATTCGTAACTGTTAAACTAAAAATAAAATCCTAAAAATATTATACATATATATTGTTTTGCCTCTATATTGTGTTTGAGAATTATTAATCATTAACACATTTTGTGTACTCCAACAATGAGCACATGGTTTATTTTATTTTATTTTAATTTCTGTCTTAATATATATTATAAACATTTATAATTATCTTTTTTCTTTTTGTCAAGTGGATCTACATGTGCCATGACAGTTTTAACTATCCTATAATATATGAAACTAATCCGAGCAACTTTCAAACTTAAGTCTAAAATCAAATCAGAGTTAGGGTTAATTATAAAATATCTCTTTTAACTTTTCGTACAACTCACTTCTTCAAGTTTTAATTTCAACAAATAGTTTTCTTTAAGTTAAATATTTTATAATTAACATCAAAAATTATTTTTAGACAATAAAAATTGTCAAAAGTTAAAAATATTAAATTCATGTGATCTCTATTTATTGAAAAGAAATAATTATCCTTACACCTATTTTTCTTTTGTACCAAATATCCATACTTCCCCTTTTATCCTTATACCATTCCATGTTTCCCTGCCTCGGATAGTTAACTCCCATTCACTTTTCTCTCCGGTAGAAACCTTCCATTCCTCCTATGATGAGGGGAAGGCGAAAATTTTATTATTTTTTTAGTCTTTATTTTCTTGTTTTCTTATTTTTTAGGGACAAAGTTAATATCTTAAAAAAATATGAGAAGTAATGTACAAGATAGATGATATAATGATTTTTTTACGTGTTCAGCCACGGTTGATAGTCAATTTAATCTCTTGTAGCATTTAAAACCACATAAAGCCGATTACAATAAGGGACATAATTAGAGGGACAGATTGAAATTAACCCTATTTTTTAATGAAAACCCAATTCATGAATCCTACAAATTATTCAATTAATAATGTTAGTCAAAAATTTCTTTTGGCAAATTTTATTTTTGTAGTGTTTTTATTATATTTTCACAACTTTATGACCATAAAGTATATCATTCTATGATAATGAATAAGTCAAAAAAAAACTATAAAAATAAAAAATTAACTCTCTAAATAGAAGTTTTTTAGTTTTTTGGTATAGTGCTCAATTCAACTAAGTTTAAACTGTCTCCAAATTTTTTTTTTTTTTTTATATTTATCTTTACTTTTATACGATAAAAAACATGACACGTATAAAAAAAATCAATAAATTTTGATAGGAAAAAAGAAAAGAAACCCCAAACCCAATTAATTAGTAAATCTTATTTAGTAATTTGGTGCCTTATCCCCATTTTAGACTACTAATTTACTTAAAACTAAGGCACCAAATTCAAAATTGTCGCCAACACCTTAGCTGGCCCCAGTGAGTGAGTGCAACACGGATTCCACAGGAGCGTGAAACATACACCACCATACCCAGGCGGCCAACTCAAGACCAGATCTCATTTCTGGCGTCTCTCCTGACTCCTTTTCTCTAACACGCAATTAGACTGTAAAAAACTCTCTTTAAGCCAGCCAGCCAGCTAGCTTTGGCTTCCATTGACAGCTCCTTTGATTCTCTCTCTCTCTCTCTCCCCCTCTCTTTTCCCAAGAAGCAACGTAGCAACCCCAGAAACACCTTCCCTCAACAAAACCAGGCATACCCTCTCTCCCTCTCCTATTTCATATAAATCTCTCTCCTTTACTGTGTTCCAGCATCCAAGTCTATACTCTCTCTCTCTCTCTCCGTGTGTCTGAAGTTGGTTTGTGAGATAAGGGATGGTGCAGCACCTGCGATACCATCAGCTGAAAAAGGGTGAAGAGTTTGAGGTTGATGAAGATGATGAGTCACATGCTCTTGTTTTGGTGTGTGGAAATTCTGGTTATAACAAGAGAACAAGACCAAAACTTTTCTATCTTCTTTTTCTCTCTCTTCTCTCTTGCAGCTTGATTTTAGCCCTTCAGTTCCTAACCTCTACCTCAACTTTTTCTCTCTTATGTAAGCTCTCTCTCTCTCTCTCTCTCTCTCTCTCTCTCTCTCTCTCTCTCTCTCTCTCTCTCTCTCTCTCTCTCTCATCTGTTGTTTACTTTGCTTTTTTCCGTGTTTCTGTCTTCTTATTTCTTTTTTGTTATTTATTTATTTTTCTCTTTCTGGGTTTTGCAGATTCATCGGGGTTGAAGATGAAGCCCATGCTGCTGGAGTGGATGCAAATGCTTCAATATGTTCTTCAGTCCCTAATGGTCAGTACTCTCTCTTTCTCTCTCTCTGTCTATCGTTTATTAGTATTTCTTAAACAACAATAAATAGATATTCAAAGCAATTGAAAGATTCACTTTTGTTCATCAATCTCTATAGTTTTGTGTTTTGATGGATTTTAATGTAATCTTGGTTAATTTTTTTAACATCAAAACTATCACCAGTAACACTCTTTTGCCCTCCAATCTCTTATTTCTGCCTTTTCTTATTATGATGTTTAGTCAAAGCTGGGCTTTATGAAGTGTTACCTTTGTTCCTTAATGTAAAATATAGTTTTTTGTGTATTTTTTCCCATTTATATCTGTAGTTTTGAAGGTTTTAATCAAAAATGGGTGCAATTATGTTGTTGATTTTTCCCTTATTGGGTTTTCAAGGTTTTGACAGTATGTTCTGTTCTAATTACAGGGACCATATGTTGTGATAGAAGCAGTATCAGGTCTGACATATGTATCATGAAAGGGGATGTAAGAACACACTCTGCTTCCTCTTCAATCCTTCTTTATACCTCAAAAAACACCAATGGTTTCATCAACTATGTTTCGGGTGATGGCGAAGAAGATGAAGGAGAGGAAATCCAACTCGAAAAGATTAGGCCATATACCCGAAAATGGGAAGCAAGTGTAATGCAAACCATTGATGAATTAGACCTCATTTCCAGGACTGGAAATTTGGGGAATGGTCATCACTGTGATGTTCATCATAATGTTCCAGCAGTGTTTTTCTCGACCGGGGGATATACTGGTAATGTTTATCATGAATTCAATGATGGGATTTTGCCTCTCTACATTACTTCTCAGCATTTGAACAAGAAGGTTGTGTTTGTTATTCTTGAGTATCATAGTTGGTGGTATACCAAGTATGGTGACATTCTTTCACATCTTTCGGACTATCCACCGATTGATTTTCATGGAGATAATAGAACCCATTGCTTCCCAGAAGCCATTGTTGGTCTAAGGATCCATGATGAGCTCACAGTGGATCCTTCTTTGATGGAAGGGAGTAAGACCATAAAAGATTTTCGGGACCTTCTAGACCGAGCTTATTGGCCTCGAATTAGAGGCTTGATTGAAGATGAGGAAAGGGAAGCCCAATTGAATATGACAGGGCAACTTGCTTTACCACCATCATCCAAGATCCCAATGGAAAGAACAAAAGGAATGGAATTAGTATTAAAGAGACCAAAACTACTCATACTATCTCGAAATGGGTCAAGGGCAATAACTAATGAAGATTCATTGGTGAAGATGGCGGAGCGAATTGGTTTTCGTGTGGAGGTTTTGAAGCCTGCGAGTACATCAGAGCTGGCAAAGATTTATCGAGCTCTTAATTCAAGTGATGTGATGATTGGAGTCCATGGTGCAGCCATGACACACTTCCTCTTCATGAGGCCTGGCTGTGTGTTCATCCAAGTGGTACCCCTTGGAACTTCATGGGCTGCAGAGACTTACTATGGAGAACCAGCAGTGAAGCTTGGTTTGAGGTATATTGGCTATGAAATCCTTCCAAGAGAGAGCTCATTATACGACGAATACAATAAAAATGATCCTGTTCTGAGAAATCCAAGTGCTGTGACTGAAAAAGGATGGGAATTTACTAAGAAGATCTATCTTGATCGTCAAAATGTGAGGTTAAATCTAAATAGATTTGGGAAGCGGTTGGTTCGTGCCTACGACTACTCTGCCACAAGGAAGAACCGGAATGTTCATCTTCAGTCACAGTAGTTCTCAATCTTCTATGAACTGCAGCCATTATTTACTCTTGAACACATTCAATCGAATTCTTCTGCATTGTAAACTAGTAAGCAAAAGATTGGGAAGATGCTTGTATAGGTTAGTGAGATTAAATTTCTTCTTCTGTACATTTAAGTAGCATAACAACTGAGCTCAATTTTGGTGTATATTAAAGCTTTTTGGGAAACAATTTATTCTTTAATTTTTCCTGTATGCTCTTAGTTATTCCAATGTAGTCAAATCCAATTTCAGTTTTAGAGCTTTTGCTGCATTTTATCCTAATCTTAAATCTATGTTAGTTTGATGAAGAATTGAGTTAAATATGATGATCAAAAAGAAGAGTAGCCTCCCTAGAACCTGGCAAAGTAATTATCTATGGATTCTTGAGTAATTCTCAACCAACATATTCCATTCATTTCCGAAAAAAGTATAACACACATAATACTCCTTACCATAGGAGCATTCTCAACCAACATATCGAAAAGACTATAACCCAGAGAAGACTCCTTACCTTAGAAGCGGGATGAGTGATACATCTGGCACTGTTTTTGTGCTCTTATTTTGCTGTTTATGGGATAGTGTTAGTAGACCAGGAAAGGAAATTTTGAAGAAATTTGTCAATGGAGATTGCTAATGTTTTCCTTTTTTGCTGCTTTGGTTTTTTTAATAGTAGTCCCTGTCCCTTGAACATTATTAGGAAGGCTTGAGACCTTTGAAAGAGACGATTGTGTTTTGTAAAACAGAAATAGTTGATTGTTGAAGGTTAGGAAGGTCAAGGATTAGAGTTTCGAAACTTTGTTATATAAATGGAACTATTCATATCTACTCATTTAACCAATAAGTTGTGCTTTCTTACAACAACTAAGACAATGATGAAAGTAACAAAGTTGTTTTCTAGCTATTTGGGTACGCTACATGAACTTTGTTTCGTCATTTTGTCCTTCAAATCCCATTAAATTTATAGTTATTTCATTACCCTAACTGTTTGTCCCTCAACTAGTTTGGGAGGGCAAAAGGAATATTGGTAATCTACTTCCTAAAAAATTATGTTTACAAGCTTGAGACTTGCTATTTTGAAGGTAAGACATCAAACAAACTTAGAAGGAAGCTATTGTTACAGACATGAATAAAACAGTGTCTGAGTTCCAATTTCGGAATGTTCTGAATTCGAATCTTGGTAATTCTTTTGAGCTAAATCATGAGGGATTTATCCCCTCTCATGATACCGTAGTCCCAACGTGGATGACTAGCATTTGACCTAACCGATGAGAGAATTAGTCGAGGTACGCGTAAGCTACTCCAGACACCCATAACCATTCAAAAAAAAAAGAAATAGATAAAACAGTATCTCAATTCTGGGTTATTTCAATGATGCCTTTCCTGCTTTTGTTTCATAATAGCAATCATGAGGTTCTGGTTTTTCAAAGAAAATCCTCTGTTTCTGGTTTAATACTCCAATAATCAAATAGTGGTTTGAAAATTTTCATTTACGGCACTTTGTGGGTGAATCATGTCCAGCAATGAGGATGGAGTTAGATATGGATGTGATGTTTTTGATGTGGACTTTTTCCTGATTTTGGGTTATTGGTGGTATTGTTATCAACAAATGTTTGGTGCATCAAAAACCTACAAATTCATAAGCTAACGAATTTGAGATTGTTATCTGGGCATTCTAACTCCAACCATTGCATTTCTGGTGAGAATTCAATAGCAAATATGGTAATTATATTTTACAAATACTGAAACATATGATCATACGTTGTTTAGACTTATGATTTTAACTCAAAGTTCAAGCGTGCATAATCATTCGCATATTATGCGTATAGAATAAATTGAAATTCTCATTTTTGTTCAAGTCATATATCACTGAAACTTTTTCAAGTAGTAGTTAAATTCGTTTCTGAAAGCTTTTATTTATTCGCATTTTGATCTTACTTTGTAAAAGTAAATTCAACTCATCTTTTATTATAAAAAAAAAAAAGTAATGTAAAATGTTAGGTCTATGTCCATTTTTCAATCCCCCTTTTCTCTCCCTTAATGGAAATCAAACTGGCATAACCACCCTTTTGACCCCTTCATTTTGCAATAATTCGATTGAGAATGTGTAATGATCTCCACTACACAATTTCATGTCAAATGCAAAGGGATTTTGTATTTGTTAAATAAACAACAAAATAATCTTTTAGTTGTGTCCTTTGGATGGTTTGAAAAAAAAAAGTAATGCATCAAAGGGAAACCCCATATAATCCTGCTTTTATATTTGGAAGAATCGCACTTTGCACCCAAAAAGATTTTATAAAATGCACTTTGTACTCTCAAAGACTAATTTTTTTTTTACTGAATTAAAAGTGTTACAATGTGACTCTTCCGTTACTTTTCATTACTCGTTATGTCAAAAGTCACCCCATCAATACTGCAAAATAAGCAACGAAAACTAATAGTAGGGTCACATTACAATATTTTTAATATATTATAAGGTCGTTTTGTTGCAATACTAAGAGGTGTATTAAAGAGTCATAACAAATTAAAAAAATTTAATCCAACGCTATAGTGCATTTGGTTGCAAAAAATATTCCATATTATATATAATCTTATTGCAAATACTTATCCAAATAGTACACTTTATATCTATACTATTGAGCCGATTATAATACTTCATATTAAGTTATAAATTTATTATTTTACCCTTCAATATAAGTCTAGTTCAAGTCTATTAGGTTATAAATTTATTATTTTACCCTCCAAATAAACAAAACATTAATAACTATACAAGATTAATGATTTTTTGATCAATATGTAATTAAAACTCTATTATCTCACCCTTATCCGGTGTCTTACCAAACTGGATTACAATGAGTATTAACTTTAACCCATATTTAATCTTGTGTTTTATCCGCTTATACAAAATTAGCTTATATTAACTAATACAATCTTTTTTTTTACTATACGACAATCAAACAAGTCTAGTGTAATGTGGCAAATCTATTTTATGGGTATAAAGTAAAATTTTAAATCTTTTGAATTGCAAAGTACAATTGGCCCTTTGTATTATGAAGTTGTTGTCTACATACTTTAAGAACATGATAAAGATCCACACTTTTCCTTTTAAAGGGTTGTATTAGGCTGTGTTTAGAATCTTCAGCTTGTGACATGCTGCAGTCCAGCTGTCGTTTATCATTAAGCAGATGCATTAGGTGAATGGCGACTCTGAAACCTTTGGAGGATATTACAACCTGTTTTTTGTTGATTTCATCTATAACTAAACAACTAAGCCCACAACTGTTAACATGGTCATGGTTAGTTTTGCATATGACCCCCACTTTGCATGAACAGTTTGAGATCTGCCCAGATTAAAACTTGTTCCGAATCATTCACTTATCAAAGGAACCGAATTTCAGTGCAATTTTAAAACCCGAGCTCGAATGACAACTTGTTCGAGTCCTAAACTATCTATATAATGAAACAGATAAGTTTTTGAACTTATAGAGATATATTTTCTCTCAAATTTTTCACACCCCGCACACTCCCCCCCCCCCCATCCCCCCGAAAAAAAAAATTCACAAACCTAACACACACTCTACAATAGTACAATACACAGCTACACCTACATACACACTCCAATACATACATAGTGTCATAACTCATTGTATAGTGACTTTAGTCACGAGATATTGTATTCATAAATAAGTCAAACTTTGTCTTGAACAGAGTTTAAATTCGAATCTAAGCTCAATTGAAAGCTTAGGTTCAATTGTTTCACCAAACAAGCCCTCTTTGGAAAAAAAAAATACTAAGCCGAGCTTCATGATCCCAAGCTAATCCTAAACGCTCATTATGAACAAAAGATACAAACCCGAATAATCTAGTACTAAGCTTGGTTCGCTCACTGATGCAGGTAGTGTGAATAAAAAAACGAGATCAAACGACAGAAATTATTAACTTATTGATTATCGTAATAATACCATATTAGAGTCTTCAAGAACCTTATTATTTTTAAGAATACCAAGTGGAATTGAGAATTGAAAAATAACTCATCTAAATTTTATTTAAAATAAATCAAAGTTGCTAAATCAATTTTCAACACCATATAAATACGAAATTTTAATGGTCCTAAATTACTAGAAAAAGCAATCAAATACACAATATTACGAAAATATCCCAATATCTAAAAAGTGTCATAAATGTCATTTTTTGGCTTAAAAACGATGGGTTTCAGGCTTCAATCTTTTATTCAGATTTCCGAGAGTTTTCCAAAATGGGATCTTATGAAATTTTTTGACATTGTCACTTAAAATCAACCTAATTGGTACTTAATCGGTGCTACTTTCGACAGTCCTGATCTGTCATGTAGTCTTCTGCTATGACTGTTGCATCACTCACACTCCTGCCTTGGTCCTGCTACAACTGCAACATGTGAAACTCCCTCAACTTCCTTACAAATCCAATAACAAAATGAGAGGGAAAGCAAAACTCAATTAATCAACTCGTAACGTACTATTTGGCATACAAAACTATGGTTTTTTCTGGTTATGCAACTAATTTATTAATTTGGTAAACATTCAACAAATTGAATGCTCCTAGCCTACTCCCACTCTCCTCTCTCCTCCATAATCTATCTGTACATGAACGAAAAATACCGCTGCTTTGGCTAATTCTTTCAGCAATTCTCTTCTCTAAAAAAGTTGCCGGGGTGTGTCAGCATGCAGTATGCTTCGAGTCAAAGCACCACTGCAATCAGCGTTGCTTAGCTTTAAAATATCTATTGCCAACGTTTCATCGACTTGGCTGATGGATGGACTGGAGGAGGTGTCTTGGCATTCCTGTTTTCATTACCACCTATGAAAGAAAAAGAACTCAAATCAGATGAAAACAGCCCAAAAATACAATACTATGGAGTCAGATTTCGAGCAAACTGCAGTGTAAGTTAAGGAAAAAGGGGCTTGTGTTGATCTACTTACAGGAGGGAGTGGGATTCCCGCCAAGTGAAGATCTTCTGGAACTGTCTGATGGTTGAATGCCAGTCAATGACTGTCTCCGTAGTGCCCTTGGATTAGATGGAGCTGACAACTTTACAAAATTTATGTTGCTTGTGCCATTAACAGGCGATAGAGCTTCAGTCAGTTTCTGTTGGTTCCTGTTATGCAGCGTAGAACCATTGAGAGAGCGGCAGGGAAGCAACTCACACTAGAAATAGTTCAGTTTTTGAAACATGGTTCCTTATAATACCATCATCCAGGGTATTACACTAGAAAGGTACCGCGCCATAAATTGATTACAGCAGTTGGCACCTAGGAACATAACAGTGTCTATATACGACAATATAGTATCCGAACTGTATAACTCCAAGAACACTCATTCTACCATGAATAACATTTCAACTAGCCATTATAATGAAATAAGATGCACGTTAAGAAGAAAACGTTACCTACCTCTTTTCGGAGCCATTAATCAGTTTCCCAATGGTCCGAAGTGATTTACGTATTTGAGATCCTTTCCCATTTGTGCTATTAGTGAAGCCAGGTGTCTGTGACTCTGAAGAAGTAGTATGCTCACCTTGCATCCCCGTTTTACCTTCATTTCTAGCAAGTACCGGTGGCTCAGGTGTTCTGGGCAGTTGAAGAGATGGAATTTTCGTTCGACTATCTGTTTTGACCACTAGACTTTGATAAGCAGAGCTTGTGGGACTCCGAGGAGCCCTTTGGCAACATAAGTTCACCATGGACTCGCCATTGCAGATATGACCATATGGTTTTGTGACAGCTTCAGCATCTTGAAGCTGGCCAGATTCCTGTAACCACGCTGTTTCCGACTGTAGTGGCTTTCTTGTGGATTCTAATATTTTGATCTGCTCAGCGTCCTTATTAGCATATCTTGGCCCTTCCAAACTTAATCTTCGTGAGCGAGTTTTTACAGAAGGGGTTTTGGATCCCTTTTTAGTTTCAAAAGTAATTGATTTCTCCATATTCACGGTGCTGCAGTTTTCAATGCTTAACCTTCTGGGACGTGGAGGGGTTCTCTCAGTCATCGCTTTGTTTTTGTCAAATGGAGTCCTTGCTGTTTCCATTGGTTTATTCAGTTGAATCCGTGCTTCCCTGTTAGCCAACACCTTTTTGAGGCTGTCGATCTGCAAGGTTTGAGTAAGTCAACCACATGCTGATGATGTTCTACTGCATAAACTTTTTTTTTTTTTTTTATGGTTTTGGGGGGATGTTGAATCTCCAGGGTACAGCTATGGCTTCATAAATGATTAATCTTCACCAGAGCAATAGCATGTAATAAGATATGTTTACCTGTTCTTTAAGTTGCATGACTTCCCTGCTTTCTTTGTTTGTGCAAGCTGCACCAAGTTCAATGGTTGAGACTCTCTGAGCGAATTTCAAGGTACTGATTGTTTCCCCCAAATATTCTCTTTCAGGACTCACATGAGCAAACATCAATGTTTTGGCATTTCCTCCTGTACCATTTTAAAAATATGTCAGTGTAGAGTATATACAACTCTAATCTGGAAAACAAAATCAACCACATTGCAAATCAAGTTTCTCAAGCTTGTCATGTGACCAGAACACAGTATGATGAAATACTTTGTTACCATTTAGGTTTTTTATGTACTGCAAATTCAAAAATATGCAGGTCATATAGTGTATGAACTTGGTGCAGGAGAAAGGTGTTTTAAATTGCATATATATACCTAGAGAGGTCTGCAGGAGTAATGTAAGTTTGCTGTTTCTGTAAGGGATGTAAGAGCTCTTCTGGGCCAAGGCTGTGATCACATCTCCCAAACAGGAAAGAGATTTATTTATATACTGTGCCTCCTTGAGCGCATCTCCTGTAACTTCTGACTTGTCCACCCG
Source organism: Ilex paraguariensis (assembly GCA_963454935.2). Classification (NCBI taxonomy): domain Eukaryota; kingdom Viridiplantae; phylum Streptophyta; class Magnoliopsida; order Aquifoliales; family Aquifoliaceae; genus Ilex; species Ilex paraguariensis. Next base: position 272,911 of record CAUOFW020008335.1, on the reverse strand, counting down.
TTCACTTCCTGCAAGGTCAACCAAATGGAGGCAACTGCGAAGTGCGCTTCCAGATACATCTTTACCATGAATATGTACCGTCAAGATGCTGTAGAGAGAAAATATTCCATTAGTATAAGAAACAACATGAACTAATGTGCTTAATTAAACTTTTTATAGGGAATTTAATTTAATTACATTGGTGTTACAAAGTCATTGTTGGTCTTTGGTATTAATGCCAAGAACACTGCACCAAGTGAACATAGGAACTAACACAATCAGTATTATTCAGTTCTTAGAATTTGACCTGTGAGAACGGCTACTTTGGTCGTTGATGGCAGTGGAACTGACTGCACGATTAACCTCACCAAGTTTCATCAGGTGAAGAACGTCAGCAGTAGACTTCACCGGATGCATTGTAGCCTGAGGAACACTCAAGCCATCGTCACCTGTACAACTCCGTATCTCTAATTTGCTAGTAGTTAAGAATACAAATAAGTATACCAGTAAAATAGTACTCTCTTACTTTCAAACTTTCATTTGTGTTTTACATTGAACAAAAAAAAAGTCAATAGGTGATCCAAAAAGAGTTGCCAATTTTGAAAGGATATTTTGTGGTTGAATAATCTCCTGCAAGGAGGTCCCGGACTTGTTCATTGTATATCTCGACCATTTGTACACTGATGTCATACTTTGTGATGTCCTTTCTTCTATTAGATAGTAGAAAGAGATCATTGAGAGCTAGATAATTGATCCCCAATTCCTTACGTGATCCACCAGAAGGACCACACTGCCAACAGAGAACACATCAGCTTGGAAAATCTTAATATAAGTACACAGACCCCACATATGGTTGCTGTTGTAATTTATTAAGTTTATTTCAAAATACATATATATATATATATATTTATGTGTTTGTGTATGTATATATTTAAATTGCTTTGAACAAAATGTAAAATTAAAGTTGGTTATGCTCATAGCCGTTAATGTGCCGATTCAAACAATAGGTGTCAAAACCGTAAGTGGACTTCAAATTGTGAAAGTTTTCCAACACTTGGGAAATGCACCTCTTCATATGGGCGTCTGTTCACTTTTAAATAGCATACAAATGCGTCACTTCATGGCCCATCAAAAGTTGTAAGCCTACTGTTGTGCAATTGGGAATGAGCACTGTTATTTAAGAACACCGGATTGTATAAAAAAATATACATATATATATATAACACACAAAAAGGAAAAATGAGAGGGATATTCTGTGAGTTTTAGAACAGTGGGTTTTGTGAACTTTTTCAACAGTTTATACCGAAACTTTTCTGCAATCCAATCTAAGTATACTGTTTTATTACTTTGTCATCCGATTCGGGAACAATTAAGAGTTGTTCGAGACACCTTCACATTTGCGACTGCACGCTTGTGAAGAAGGGATAGTTGAATCCTGGAAGATAGAACGTCATAACCTGTTGCACCGGGTTTCATACTCAGAGGGGTGGAAATCTATTCTTAAGGACAGTGACTAAACGCTTCTATCAATAAGTTTTCTTGCCTTGTTTATTATCTGTAGCATTCTTGAATTGATATTTTTACAACAGTTGCATGACAATGCACCAGAGCTTAAAATTACTTCATTCCACTTTAGAAGGGAGGCCCATAGTGCCGTAATGGATCTATATAAAGAAATATAGAACCTACTTTACTGAAGCTAAAACTTCTAAAAAACTTACCATGGTATGTGTTTTGCCAGATCCAGTTTGACCATAAGCAAAAATGCATACGTTGTAACCATCCATCACAGATCTAATTAGTGGTTGAGTATCCTTGAACACCTCATCTGGAAAATAAAAATATTATTATGCAAGAAAGCAGATAATCTACAAAATTCTAAACTAGCAGAATGTAAGGGACTATAACCTTGAGTAGCAATTGGACCAAAAACACGATTGAACTGGAAAACTTTCCTTCCATCTTTGTGGGGCTTCAAGGGATCTGAAACCACTACAGAACCATCTTCTCCAGTAAAATCTATCACATTTTTTGCTTCAGAATTAAATGCAGGTCTAATTCTGCAGTAAACTCGAATATTTCCTGAAGAAATTTCAATTACAATACAATGATTTCAACTCAATCTTAATGATACAACACAACAAATGCGTAAGACAAAATCGTTTACAACACCGCAATTAACGTGTCCCCAAGTTCAACAAACCTTTCAAATCTTGCACCATGTTGTACAGATTCCTGTTCTCTTTCACAACCTTATGGTAACCAAGAGCAGCAACGGATAACTCCTGCACTTGACTCTCTAAACACATGCAAGAACAGAGACACATTTACACTGTCAAGAGAACGTCATTTAGGAAACTCGCATAATGTTATAAGGATGTCATAAACCATGGTTTTCGTACGAAAACAACTAAACTTAGAACTTTTGTGTCCTTGTAAACTCCACTTTTTAACGCTCAGCAACAGCATGCCAAGTGACAGCTCAGTCATTCATTTAAAAACTAATTGGCCGGGTGGTCACAGAAACCATGGTTGATGTTGCTGGGCAAAGAGGATCCTGGCAAAAGTTTATTGTAATTTCACAAGTGGCCAAAGTACGGCTGTACAAGGATAAAGTCTTGCAGTTGCTAAATATTTTAAAGCGCCATTCCAAACCAGATTGGCAAACTCTCCAAAAAGAGTTTTTTAAGAATTTTTTTCATCTCCACCGCACTAATGCACTTAAAAGACAAATAATGAGAGAGAAACTTTTATCAATGTTGGGAGAGATTCAAGGACCTTATCCATGCTTGTCCTCACCATAGTTTTGAAAATTGGACTTTGATAGGATTCTTCTATGATGTCTGTCTCAAGGAGAGTTCATGGAAAAAAGTCATGATGTGGGACTCAGCCTCACATGCCAGCCTAGACTCTAGGGTTACCACTTCCCAATGACCTTTAGGGCCAAGATGGTCACCTTATCCCAAAAGCTCGAGGCTTTGGAAATGAAGAAGGTGAATAAAGTCACCTTTGTGCCTCCACATAACAAGTGTGTGAAATATGTGTTTTGTCTGGGCATCCAACCGAGAAATGTTTCACCATTTCAGGTTTTAAGGATGTTTTGTTGGAACAATCTAATGCAATCTTCAGATTCAATAAGCAATACTCCAACACATTCTAAACTTACAATCCAAGGTGAAAAAATATCCTATTTTTTGTTGGAGAAACACACAAAATCCCCCGGTCAACCACCCACCACAAGGACCACCACCAAAATATCCACTATACCAATCACCACAGATAAGGAGTCTAGAGGACACCTTAAATTAATTCATGCAGAGTCAAATGCAATTCGATACACAGACTTCACAATCAATAAAGGACATTAAGAGTCACCTTAAAAGATTGACCCAGTCTATGTCCACACAAGAGAATGGCAAGTTTCCTACCCACCCCAAACCACCACAAGGTCAGTTTCGTATAAGTGTCTCTCCCACTTCTGATGTACAACTTGAGCATGTACACCAATTTTCCATGATAAGATTACACCTGAGGGGAAAGAGTATCCACGATATCCCATACCAGCTCCCTTTCCCCAAAGGTTGAAGAAGCCACAAAAGGTAAATCACCATGCTGAGATTTTCGAGTTATTTTAACAGGTGAAAAAAAATATTCATTTACTTGATACCAAGTTCTAAAAGACTTGTGCACTATCAAGAGAAATATCGACGTACAAAAGAGGGCATTCCTTATAGGGCAAGCTAGTGCCATAATTCAGCATAAGACCCCACCAAAATACAAAGATCCAAGTTGTCCAACAATTTCATGCCTTATAGAGAACTTCAAGGTTGAGCATATTTTGCTTAATCTTGACGCTCGTGTCAACTTACTCCCATATTCAGTCTACCAATAGTTAGGTTTTAGTGAGCTTAAACCCATAGATATTACTTTGCAGTTGACAGAACGACCTATCTGATGAACATGATTAATTCTAGATCTTGAAGCTAAAGGATTATTTCTCCCATTGATATTTTCCTTTAAATTTTATGCACTAGTTTTTATAGATAAATCCAATCCTCAAATAATTTTTATTAGTTCTTCCTTTTCAAATTTTGATTTATTTCAATCCATGTGGTTCGACCTTGGACTTAACCGAGTATTTACTACTTCTTGACCACCTGCATCTGGGTATATCGATTCGGTATCAAGCAAGTTTATTGTAATTTACTGAAGTTCTTTTGTTATCTAACATACCCAGTTGTTTCAAATCGCTTTGCAACTGAGACTGCAAGACTTCAAAGTCCTTCTTTGTTCTCGTCCACAATGCTTTGAGATTCTGTGAGACAAAAGATGTTCACAGTCAATTAAAAAGATAGGTTATGGTCATAATATGAGTGCAGAATATAGCTGCCATATTTTCTTTTCAATGATTTCATATGAGCTTGTAAGCATAAATTTGTTTACCAACTGTAAACCAGATAAAAATTGGACAGAGAACAATTTAAAACTACACTCAACAATACACAAGGAAATGCTATATAGGCAAATTAATAATACAAAAAAAAAAAAAAATTGGTTTATGAAAACAAGGAAGTAGCAAATCTTCACGTGCTAATATGGTAAGATTTGTCAAGTTAAGTATATAAATAAACTTGATAGAAATTTACAACTTCATTCTTCTTGCTGGTTCTTTACTCTTACAGGCATCTTGTGGTTCCATGCTATGCATAATTGAAGTGAGTCAGCTTTAGAGTACTCTTTGGTAAAGAAAACATGTATAAACTGGACAAAAAACAGGAAGAAGAAACAAATATAAAGGAAAAAATACAGATTTCCAAACAGGAGAATGCATGGATACATATCCCATCCAGTTTCCTGTAGATAATTCCATTGAAATTTAAATGGTTTAATGGAAATATTTATTTAAGTGATCCATAAGTCGTTATTGCATCAAAAGTTTACAAAAGTCAATTCAACATATTTTTGTCAAAGAGATTCACATCTATTATTAGATTTGGTACATATTTACCCACAATGGGACAAAGTGGACATATATTTTTCTCTGCTGATTAGTTCAAAGCACTAAACCATGAGCAGAAAACTTACCAAAAGTTCCTTTTCTTGTACCTGAATTATATGCTTGTGATTACAGTTACCCTTTTTCAAGCAAGCTCTGCAACACTGTGTAACAGAGAAAATAATGCATCCAATAATAATGGATAAGGTACAGTATGCAATGTGGATGTTAATGTGTCCTTGTTCAGAATTGCATATGATTCTTTAGAGAATACAAGGCTCAAGAGAAGATAATATAATTTATCAAAATCCATGTTGCTGCTTCAAACAGGTTGGTTCTCAAAGATGATATTTATCGCCCATAATTCTGACAAGGTTGTTCAGAGACAAGTTGATTAACCGAAATATGGAATAAAATTCAAATATTGTCCGATGGATGTTGCACAAAAATTGTCTTCATGGACATGAGTCTGTCTATCTGTGTATCTTCATGCAACATTAAGATTCCAATAGGCATGTTTTTCATGGACACAACACAAAAGGAGTTTGTAGTCTATGTTTTGATTGGGAGGAATCATGGAAGATGTAAAGCCTTGTAAGCTTACAAGTTACAATAAACGACTTTTTCTAGTGAGGAAATTATGATGTGTCATTCTGTTTTGAAACCCCTTGCAATGGCTACATTTCAGTAGGGTAATCTAAGACTACACTTAAAATGGATATCATTTAAGGAAAATAAATAAAATGTCATTAAACTGAGACTGGATACAACATACCTTGGAGTTTCCAGTAATGGATAGATTCTCGAAGGGTGACAGTGAATGGCCATCTTTTAAGACAGATTTCAACTGTATGAGAATAGATGAAGTAAATGTTGTTTGGCCTATTGCAAGATCATGAAGCAGAGAAAACATAACAAACTTCCAAAAAGTACAATATAAAACTTGTATACAAAAAAAATAAATAAATAAGTTGTAACAGTACAGCAAAATTTATCATTATGTAATAAACATAGCATGTCATTGACCCGAAGAGTTAATTTTATTTCTCTACGTTGTGAAGCAATAATCAGATTTACTAACATGTGAAACAGAACTAAGGCATGGACAATGTCCTGTTTTGAAATCAGTAAAGAGCCAAACAAATGTTGCTACGCAAGCATTTTAATCACCATTAGTCATACTAACATAGGCTAGCAAAGGATTTGAGCAACAAATGTATATTAGTACATGCTACAGAAATGGAAAAGCAACTTTGATCAACTCACCCCAGGAAACTTGTTTTGAAATTCTTCCTCCAAACAGCTTGAAAAGATCGTGTTGAACAACTTGATAGGATCCTGAAATGAAACCATTTCCAATCTAGCTCTATTGTTCAAATATTTTCTTGTTTATTTAGAGAGAACAACATATATCAATTAAATAAAACTATACCCGGTTTCCATTTCGGAAGGAAGTAAGAATGTTATCATCTATATTTTCCTTTGTGTCAACCATAAATTCTACAATAGCCTTGACAATTAAATCTGCAAAAGCCAATTAAATACAGAGTCGCTGAAAAGAATGAAGATTGATGGAAAACAACGAACAACATCAAGGAAACCTGAAAGAGATAGTGGGTTAGACGTTCAACATCAGTTTCTTGGAGAAAATAATACGTCTTCTTGCCTTTTTTATGCAAAATAATGGTCGACTGACATTTCTTCAAGATGGTAGTCGCCATTTTGAATAAAACTTGCAGATACAAGTATTAGAAAAAAGAAAACAAAATGTAAATCAACCATTGCGCGGACCAAGAATAAAGTTATGCAACACAATCCTCATCTCAGGATTAGTGTTTTTGTCTGCATCTTACTCCCAATTGTAACTGAATTGCTCCAAAGGCATGCAGAGGTGCGAAGACACGAATAAAGATGGAAGAAAGAACCAGAAAGAAAACCTTCAAGTTGCTGGGTGTCACTCTCACTGGATTGTTGTTTATCACAGCCTGAAGACATGTCCAATCGCCTGCAAGGATCTAAGAGAATTGGTGCAGAAGCTCGCGAGTGGATCCTACTCGCAGAGTTCAAAACCAAAGGAGATTTTGGGGGCTTAAATATTCCGGTTCCTCCACTCATCTGTTTCCACTCATGATATGCTTTAAGTGATAAAATGCAGTCAACCACCTTAGCTGACGACCCCGCCTCCAAATTATCCTAAAAAGAAATATAAATCAAATTTTCAATCATGGATACAACTCCATGGATATGAATAAGTATGGGATGGTGTCATGATAGTGTTCAAAAACATACCCTTTCAAGATCAGATGCCTCAAACGCAGGTAGTTTCAACACTTCTACAGCTACCAAAAAGTTACGAACATTCTCAAAATATTGGTAGGCAGGCAATGGCTGAGATTCCCACGTGAGTGACTGCGTAGGTGAGTGAATCTCCACAACCTAAAAATAGTTTCCAAAAGCCAAGGCAATCAGAAATTGCAACTCAACCAAAAAAAGTCCTAATGTTGGAAAAGTATTTGACTTTGTATGCGTGAACATGAGAGAATAATTTAACAATCCGGCACTGATACTAAATTAAACAACTGTGTGTACTGTCATAAATAAATCCACTATATGCACAAATACCCAAGAATTGATCCAAACCCTAATTAAAAAAATTACACAAGCAAATATACTCTCATATTTCTAGGAAAATGTATTCTGAGATAGTAGTGCAATACCTTAGGGACTATTCCTGGTTGAATCTTGTTAATAGCATTGCAGAGGATCAAACCACTTCTCAAGCAAGAAAGGAACTCTTTCTCCGATGGCTGACTTGATATACCCAGTGGTCCGACTAAGCATTCCAACCAATGGGTAGCTTGGAATCGCCTCAAAGCTGCAAAATCAAAAACAAAACTTAATAAAAAAATTTATTTCCACTTGCCCTTAATAACAACTTTTAGACCTTAAAAGATATTGGAGATATTGACTTAATAGCATCCGAGCTGTACTTTTCAATAATTTTCTCTTCCTAATATATCACAAATTGATATAATCTTGCTAAAATCAACGTCACAAGAAATATTAGACACACTATCAAATATCAATTGCTAGAATACACAAATTTCATTAATAATTTTTGAATCTTAACCAACAGGACAAATAAATTTTAATTAAAAATACAAAAGATCTCTCTAAAGTTAACACACTGTTAGATTGCCGAGCGAGCTTGAGAAAGGAAAACAAAAGAAAACCAAGAACCCCAAATTTTATTTTCTCCCATTTTCTCAGCAGCCAAACAGGAAGTAAGAAAAAGAAAATAAAGAATGATAAATTTTTCACCTGCTTCCTCGGCTTTCCTCGAGGCCAAATTCAAATCATGTTCGTGTCTCGCTCTTCTTGATTGATCCTCCATCAATAACCCAAATCTTTGCTCTATTCATTCAACAAAGTACAACATCAACTACCCTATGAAATAATCATTCATCAAAAGCTTAAACATAACTACTGGACAGATCCAAGATTTCAACTTAGGAGACACTAGGGGGGCAGTTGGAAAAATGCAAAAGATTTTTCAAATCTTTAGTATCACTTCATAAATTCTGTCAAACTGAGGAATTTTTTAACCTCATTGCAGAATTGAACATAAATATAGACATAAAGAGAGAGAGAAAATAATACTCGAACTGACTTCTCAGAATCTTTCTACAGTTGATTCAAGATAAACCCCAAATCTCTATCTCAGAGAGAGAGAGAGAGAAGGGGGGAGAGGGAGAGTTCAGTTATGTACTTACTGAATTTCGATTCTTGCAGTTGAAATGGGACAAGATCCTTGGGCTTGGGATTAGTGGGAAATTTTAGGTTCGGAACCGCATCTGAGGCTCCGGATGTCTAACGTTACATTTTTTGAATTCAAATTGGTAGGGACTCTGTCAAATTAGATCCCAACTGTCCATCTTGCCACTCAGGAAGATCCAGTCAACAGATTTGATTTGGCTGAGTTTTGGACATTTCGTGACTCTATCAACAGGCGTGTACAACACGCCCTTGTTAAAGCTAAGCAACCCAACACGTGTCACTACTTCGTTGCATGCTCCATCGCCATGCCTACAAGAGCGCGTGCTCTGAAATTTAATTGGCTTGGGGATCTGCCACATTTTTAGCTTTAAATTCAACAACAAAGTGAGGTTTTTTTGGGGGATTATACTTTGCACGTGAAAGATTTGCGCTCAAACACACAGATAGTTTAATTAATACTCCTTCGGTTCTTAAATATATATTATTTTACATAATTTTTTTTATTTTATAATATCTATCGTTTGATAAAATCAAAACATAATTAATATTTTTTTTTTAAATTTATCCTTAATTTTTCAATGCATTAGATTAGGTAAAGGGTAAATGTCTTTCATATTCTTTTTCTTCCTAATACGTATTGAATAAGAATATTTTAGTCTTATGGAATTATTTTTTACTCATATTAGAGCTATTTAATAGTTTCCTTAATTCCTGTGCAAAAACCTTAAACGACAGATATTTAGGAACGGAGAAGGTAATAGGGATGAAAAGTAAACTCAGTTGTGCGGATTTAAAAATTTTGAAATTTTTTGAGATTAAATTATGATAGATTTATCTGATGCAGGGGTGATTCAAAGTATTTTGAAGCCTAACGCGATAATATCGAATAAGGTCTTTTATTTTTAATATTAAAATTTTATTAAAAATTAATTTATTTTTTATTTATTATATGTGTGTGAGATAAAGGGAGAATCAATGTTGTCGATAGAGATGTTTTATTTTTACTTTTGTTTTTTATCAGAAGAGAGTAAATGTGAGATAAATATAACTTGATTTTTGAGTACATTTTTTTTAATACGTTTAATTTTTTTTTAAAATTTTGATTTTTGAGTTTCTAATATTATGGGTTGAATCATGATCCCAAATTATTGAAATTAAAAATTTTAATAAAACTTAAATTTTTTAAGGCTTTTTTAATAGGACTTAAAATTTTTGTCAAGTTAAATTTTTGATGTGAGTTAATTATATAACTCAAATTGTGAGGTCTTCTCAAATTGTGGGGCCTAAAGCCCAAGTTTTATTTATGATGAGGTTGGGAATACCCTGCTCTGATGAATATTTTAGTTTCAGTGTAAATGGTTTATTTTTTACCAGATTGGAGAGATGATTAGTTGAAGTGCACCTAAGTTAACATGAACAACCCCTTAACCTTCGAACCAAAAAAAAAGAGATTTGCGCTCTGAAAAATTTAAGAATTATCATTTTGTATCTTCAAAGATTAAATTTATCGTATTTTACTCTCAATGTATTAAAAATATTACAATTTAGTCATTTTCATTCACTTTTGTTGCTTATTTCGTCAAAACCATCTAGTTGAAATTGACAAAAGAGACAATTCAAGCTAATAAAAATATCACATCGCAATTAGGGGTGATAATTGTGTCGTGTCGAATTTGTGTCGTATCATTGCGGGTTCGTGTCGAGCACTAGTCAACTCTAATTTAACTTATTTAATTAATCGTGTCATGTCGATTGACTTGTTCATTTTCTTGTTGTCAACCCTAATTTAACTTATTTAATTAATCGTGTCATGTCGATTGACTTGTTCATTTTCTTGTTAAGTTTGTGTTCGTATTCGTATTGACCCATATAAATCTCGAATAAAGAACTTAACACTAAGATTTAAGTCTAAGTTTCTATTATCAATTAATTGAATTCATGTTCACACTTTTTCTATGAATTAAAAATTAATTTAATAAACATAACAATAATAATGAATAAAAATATTTTTTTATACAATAATTATGTCGATGCTTAATAAATAATTAGCATTTTATTTCTATAATAATATTAGTTAAACGTGTCAATTTCGTGTTATTCATATTTGACACTAACTCAACCCATTTATTATTCGTGTTAGCAAATCGCGTCATTTATAGGCTCGTGTTGAAAAATGATCAAACTTAACCCGTTAATTTCGTGTCAAGTTCGAGTCATGTTGTGTCAAAAATTGTCACCTATAATCACAACTCTTTTAATACATTAAGAGTGTAACGTAAAAAATATAGTTTTTGAGATGTAAAATAAAATAAACTAAAATAAAAATAGATCTTTCAGAGTAAAAATACAATTTACCCTTCTTTTAACATTTGAACAAAGTACCTGAGTATTCTTAAGGCCCTATCAATATTTCAAAGCTAAATTCTTTTGAGGCTTTGTCTAGTTTTAATCCTTTCAGCTTATTTTATCTTGTAATAGTGCAAGTATATTGCATAAAGAGCTCGTTAACTATGGGTACGAGGTTCCAACTATTCTAGGTGCTATCAAGCAAGAAGATATAGACAAGATATGGTAAAGTTCTTTATTTGATGACTTTTTTTTCACTATGGTACATGTGTTCATTTATAGATAGTTATTAGCTGTCATTATTTTTATTTCACAATACATGATTTGTGTATGCGTTCCTTGAGAAATTATAGAACTTCCAAAAGTGTTTTAAGATTTTTCTTCAAATGCTGAAGGCAAAATACATCGTAAACTCACATTTTGATTTGAATATTTTTTTTAATAACACGGTTTGGATCCAGAATTATAGACAACTACTAAAAAAATCAATACTAATTTGATTCAATATCAAAATCAACGACCACAAATACAAATAGATACAAGCCTGCAAGTAAACAGTGAACTAAATAATTTAGACAATGAATTAAAATTTTGAAAAAAAAAATAACTTATCATATAAAAATGACATTGAAATATATAGAAAATATTGAAAAACATGCCTGAAATATAAATTTTACCTTCGTTCTCATCTTTCCCCGTGACAAACAAAATATTTCCTTTGAATCTTCCCTTCAAGAATGATGTTCCATCGACGAAAAACAAGGGACAACAAAAATTAAAATCCCTAATACATGCATTGAATGCCACAAAAAAAATCTAAAAACATTTTGTTTCCTCGTCAAACTCCAACACCAAATGATTACTAGGAAATCGATTTGTGTTGGCAAAAAATTGACTCAAAACCTTCTCAACATCCTCCCATGCATAATCATAGCTAACTAAAAGACCAAAACTTAATTGAAAAAGTGCAACAATATCAATTGGACAAATGGCGGAATCATGTCGTGCCTTATCAATAATAAGACTAACAAAAAAATCTGAATTCATTCGTTTATTCTTTCTAGTGTGTATAAATTTTCCACGAATGTGAACATTAACCAGCTTAATAATACTAAAGTAACAATGTGAATTTTGAACAGAGGCATGAACAATTAAACACGGGCATGCAAGAGATTCTCTTGATGCACAGTTAACAATAACTCTTCACTTCTTATTCTTGATGTAATCAAACATAAAACCAACTTTAATAGAATATTTTCACAATGCAAGATGAAATTCTGAAACTTTTGCATCCAACTCTTGACTAACTTCTTTAATTGCATTAAGCTATCTACCAGAAAACAAATGCGCTAATGTATTTGCCACAAGTTGAACTAGTGGAGGCATGTTTCTAAATCTGTTAAATAAATGAGTTGACACGATCCCAACTACATAAGATAGAAACCTGATTAAATTAAAAATATTTGAAGTCGATAGGTTAAATCCTTCCATATCTGGGGCCCATCAATACGACGATCAATATGTAACATAATTTAATTTTCACAATTCCATTCTAAATAAATGTTATGTTTCCTTTTTTAAGCCAAATGTCAAATTATCCTTTTAAGCTGTGCTATGATGGTAGCATTGAGACACCTTTGAAAGCATGAAAATTTTTATTATTTGTATGGTTATCTTCATCATTTTAAAAATGGGTGTGGGTCATCTTCAATTTGACTATATGAAATTCCAACATTATCTTTTACTAGTCATGTAATGACTAATAATTTCATCCTTTATTTTTTTTTCCCTCCTAAGACGTGTAATTAGGTGAAGAGTCTAATCTTGATTTGATGATTCCCATAAATGACAAAAGATTTAGTTAACTTTTAAGAAAAAAAACAAATATTTTTATTGAGTTGAAAGTATGTGTTACTTTTAATTTTTTTGGAGCTGTCAATGGTAGAGTAGAATAGTGAGCCAATCCAAGGTTTAATGCTGACTGATATTAGTCGGCACGAGGGACATGATTTGATTATCTTCCTACTCCCAAAGACTGGATAAATAAGAAAAAAAAATTGATATCGTACCGACATTTATTGTTTTTATGGGTTTTTTTATTACTGTTATGAGTATTTTTATTATTGTTATGTTATCAAAAAAAAAAAAAAAATAATTATCACAGCGGTGATAAAAATACTCATAAAAGTGATAATTATTTTTGTATCAAAGAAAAGTATAAAAAATTGTTACCACAACAGTGGTAAATCATCCACAAAGTGATAAATTTTTTGTTATAAAATGACTTACAAAAATACCTATTAAAATAGTAAAATTTGTCGGTAACATACCAAATTTTTTTTTTTGGTACTATGGTCAAGTCCTAATTTTTTTGGTCTCTGTCTGAAATCAAAAGTACAAAAGTTGCTTTATGTTTCACTACTAATTCTTACGATACATATCAATATACTTGCATTTATGTTTTGGTACGTGAAACAACTTGGATCAAAAAATTAATGCTTCGTTTCATATGATAGAAGAATAGAATATTAGAAGGGTGAAAAATTAGAGAGATAGACAAAACATCATGTTTGATAAAAAAAAGAGAATAAGAAGGATGAAAAAATATAGAAAAATCAAAAATTGATATGATAGATAAAATATCATGTTTTGTAAGGAAAGAAAATAAGAATAACGAAAAAGTAGATTAATGAACTTTTTTTCTAACTAATTATAATCAATTCCTCCAAAATTGGAAGGAAAGTAGATGAAAAGTTAATTATTTGTATTGTAATGTATCTTATTTATTTATATATCTTTTGAAATATACATTAATTTATATATAAATACAATGATAAAATATGTATTTATAATTTTTTTGAAAAAAATTTAAAATACAAAATTAAAAAATTAAAAAATATTTGTTTCAATCTTACCAAGCACCAAAAAAAAAATAATTATTTTAATTTTTCATCCATCCTACCAAATACAAAAGAATGAAAATGTCTCATTTCTATTTTCTTTCTTTGGAGGATAAAAAATGTATTTCTCATATTTTTCATTCCACTTACTTTCAACCTTTTTTACCAAACGAAACATAATACTTTTTCTCATTGTGGTACCGTAGACATTAGATTAGCAGTAGGTCTCTTCATGCATTAAGTCTCTAATTTAAGTACAAAATAAATTATTCTTTTGATATACACTCGCTAAGTCTTTCTCTTTCATTTCACCCCTGTGATGCGAATTTGTTTTTTGGATTTGTGATATTTTACCCCTAAAATATTTTAAAATATTTTTTTTATCACTTTGAAATTTAAAATTTTTACATTACACTATAAATTTCTTTTGTTGTAGAAATGTGCCCCAATTTGGGGGTTAAATTAGGGAATACAAATAAAAAGTTCCCCCCCACCTCCCCGGCGAAAAGGCGAAGAAAGGCAGAAATGTCAATAGATGTCTATTATTGAAACACATACGACCCTATAGTACAAATCTTTAGAATGCATGACTCTCCAAGATTTTTTAATCTCTCATGGTAGAAATTTTAGAATCTTTAGACTGCAATTCAACCTCTTTTTAATGAATTGTAGCCCCTGATGTTTTCCATAATCATGATCTGAAACAAAAAACACATCAATTTTGGGCCCTACTAATCTCTTTTTTTTAATGGTAGTTTCATGGTTTTAATCTCTATTTCTTAACCTACAAATCTTATAGATGGTGATTGGAAAAGAAAATTAATAAATGCCCTCATGAGAAAGAGAGGTATGTCTGCTAGTGGTGGTGGTGGTACACGCCACGTGGCAGAAAAAGCCAATCAATCTTAGCCGTCAAAATTATTAGGTCACCAATCTGATTGGGCTGTAAGCATTATATATATATATATATATATATATATATATATATATATATATATATATGCCTCGTTTGGAACCGCCCAAAAATGAATTAAATATCAGTGGTTATAATAAGAACGGGTATGCTAGTTTAAAGCTTTTGTTTTTACAATTCCAAACAGATGGGGACAAAGTGTCGTCGTCTCGTATCCACACAGTTTTGTATCACTATCAACAGTCATCATCTTGATCGTCACCCCTATGTCACTTATAAATTTTTCTCTCTAGCCACTTTGGCTTGTGATAATACAGTACAAACCTAACAGGGAAATCACACGTTATATTAATACAAAGAGAAATATTATATAATTCAAATTTATAACTTAAATTTATATTTTAAATGAACGTTACAGAGCGACTGAGGAGAGACCAAGAGAGCCAGAGAGAGAGGGGGGAGAGGGGAGAAGCGTACATTTTCTTCTCCCTGTTCGCCGTTATGAGATGAGAAAGAGGGAGTAGTTGTTGGGTGAAATGAAATGGCAGACAAAAGAGTAAAAACCCTAAACACAAGGGTGTTTTTGTAAAATACCAAACCAATCCTGTCGATAAGATTTGAATCTCACACTCCCCTTGGGTTAGAAATATTCAGATCATAAGGGATTTTGAGTTGTAATTCCTATGGTCGAGTATTTCAAAGACAATGATTATTTCATCCAAGTTTGCTTATCCAAACAAAGGATATGTGGGGCCCCTAACCCTATCCCTCATTTAATCCCATCTAATCCGGTGAATCAAACACCTTTAATATGGACTCTTAATGATACAAGTCTAAAACACAACATAACATGAATCGATTAATATCTCCTACTCCCTCTTATTATGGCTTCTTAATTTCATCAAATTTTTGAAACTTAAGTCCTATCAACCAAATTATCCTAAGCTTAGTGATATAAAAAACCATCTGGCTTAGATGTCTTTGGTTAATATTATTCACTCCATTTACCCTATGTTGGATTTGAGAGAAAATGGAGAGGATGAAAAATGAAGAGCGAAAAACAAGATGAAGAGATCGGTTTTTCACCATTTGATTTCAAAGGAAAAAATGGGTGGAAAAGCCATCCATCTCATCCAAAAATAAAAAAATAAAAATCCATTCGCCTGTGGGCAAAAAATTGAAGAAAAAATGGGTCACCCTTAATTACAATGCTCTAATATTACAATTAGTAAATTAAAATTTTAATTTATAAAAATACAATAAAAATCAAATTAGTCTATTTTTTATTTACTTTGATCTAATGCTACAGAATTCATCCCAATTTTCTCTCTTAAAAAATATCATATTTTCTACACGACCCCCAATATTAGATACCTTTACCAACACACTCCTCAAGATAAACCCCACTAATCCACACATACCTCTCTCTTCTCTGTTCTCTCTCCTCTATCCCTCTCTTATTTTTTTTAAATTCACTTTAATTTTAAATTATGTAATTAAAAAATTATTATTTAAAAAATAAAATATTGTATGACCAATTTTTTATATTTAGTATTATAAAATATCTTCAGATACGGAGTTATTGCTAGTTCCTTAATAAGGTAGTCAATTTTAAGTTAAGGAGTATGCACTTCATTGCTCTAAGAGCATCTCCAATACTACTCTCTAAAATAGAGAGCATCTTTTGTAAAAAGTTAAAATAGAGAGTTAATTTTTATACACTATTCCAATACTCTTATCATTTTATCATTTTAGGTTTTGTCCTTTTTGGAAATAATTTTAGCTTCCTTCCCATTTTCCTTCAATCTCTTACTTGAAATTTTGATTGACCACCCCTGTTTCCTGTCCATCCTTCTACTGTATATGACACCAAATGGACATAATTGAACTATTTTATATAGAGTTAATTATAAAATGCACCCTCCAAATTTGGGTTATGTTGCAATCGATTCTCTCAGATTTTAAATTCGACAATTTTCCCCCTTAAAATTTTTTTGGGACTAAATTAACTAATTGAGTGGGTGAAAAATATGAACTTCCTCAATTATCCCAACATCAATTTTTATTTTTATTTTCATTTTTGCTTTGTACTCAACTTCATCCCAGCTCCAGTAATGCCCCCCAATCCTCTTCCTAGCTCTTGCCCTTCCTTCCCCCCACATACTAGCTTCGACGAAGCTCACTCTCTCTATATCTCTCTCTCTCTCTAGGGAAGGGAGGGTAGTTGTTTTGGGGGTGAAGTGTATGGATGTTTCAGTTTACCAGTATTTCAGTGTATGGATATTTCAATTTCACTGGAGAGATTTTAATTGTTTGGATAGTGGTAGGTTTCGATTTTACTAGAAGATGAGAGAGGTGAGTTCACCAAAGGGGGAGGGATGTGGTTTTGGTTTCACTAGGGAAGTGAGTTCACCAAAAAGGGAGGGAGGTGGAATGTTTGGGTGGTGGTGGGTTTCAGTTTCACTAGAGCGGGAGAGAGGTGGATTGTTTAGGCGGGGGTGAGTTTTGATTTCACCAGAGGGGGAGGGAGATGGGTTTTGGTTTCACTGTGGAGATGGGTTCACCGAAGGAGGAGGCAGGTTTTATTTTTATTTTTACATAAAGTATTAAGATAAGGGTAGTTATGGACTTTTGATAAAAAAAAACCATCATTTTTTAAAGGTGGTCAGCTAACAGTAAGAGATAATTAAAAATTATTCAAATTTGGAGGGAGTAAATTGTCAAATTTAAAATTTGAGGGAGTCAATTGCAAACTTAGAGGGGACATTTTATAATTACCCCTTTTATATATGTTATGTATATAACTTATATCGATATATATACTCATACTAAAGACTAACTTAATATTTGGAATCAAATAGTGTTGCCCGAAAGCTACTAGAATGGTGCTTGATCCGGAATGAGACCATTACAGCCGGTGTCGATCAGCATTATGCAATATGAACGGGGACACGAATAAGAACGCAAGCAGCGAAAATGCAAAAGAGAAGAGCAAAGATTACTAACCCAATTGTTTAATTCTAAGCAAATGTCTTGAAATTTTTTAAACGATTGTAAATATTTGCATCTACGACTCATCAAGAAAAGATTCTAATTGTAGAAGGAATATCAAGACTTCTCGATTTCCTTTGACTATTATACTTATAGTAATTTTTGTAGTACTAATGTAGTGTCTGAGTTTTAAATTCGATTGGATAGCTCCTGGTAGAAAACCTTTACTTCCGAGAAACTAGAGTTTTAGACAAACTGAAGCCTTTGATTTTGATCAAGACTTTTATTTTAATAAATAAAGAGTAATGTTATGTAACCCAAATTTTTATCCTATATGAAAGGGACCATTGGATCATTATGTACTATTTAAAAAAGTTGATGAGACTTACTCATCTAATAGTTCCCTTCATTTGAATTATAAATTTGAGTTATATAGTATTTTTCATAAATAAATAGTCTATTGAAGATAAAATTTTAAAAGTTGACTCTCTAAAATAAAAAATTGAGTAAAAATATAGAGTCTACTAAAAATCCTCTAATCAATGGGGTGTTAAAATATCAACAAAACACTATTTACGTCACTATGCGTCTTAATAACCACTAGTGAGAGGTACTAATCGACTAAAAGATTATTTGGTAAACTTAATATGAAATTCATATCTAATTTACTAAAATTTCATATTTGCATTATTCGATCGACTTGAATTTTTAGTTGGATTTTTAATTTTTAATTCACATACAAATTGTAGAAATGAAACTCTTAGAATATTTGTTTCAAATTCTGATCAATATGTTAAAATGAAAATCAAATATTAAATTTAACTCAAAAAAAATTATAAAAATATATTTTTTTAATTATATTAAATCAAATCATATTTAAATCCGATCTATAGACATGTTCATTTGTAATTTAATAATATTATTTGAACATAATTTATTGATATAATTTATTAATTTAATATATCACAATAATTAAATTAATAATAGATTCTAATAAATATTGAGATCTCATTATATCAATAAATAAATTAGTTCCACGTAATACTGTTGTTTGCAATTTTGTGATGCTTGAGTGAAAAGTGGGTCCAGCTACATCAAGACTTTTGAGATCATTGTCATCAAAGCAGTGCACGTGTAACCATGATAATGTGTAGCAGGACCAAGTAAAAATTCTTTAAATAAAGAATAATATTATGCTTTTTTTTCATGTGAAAAAACAACATTATGCTGTTGTGTGTACATATATTCAAAGCTTTAACGCAAGAAATGATCAGCACCAAGCACCAAGAGCACAAGCATCCATCGTTTCCCTTTAAACTGGCCCCCTTCCTCAAACACCATCATCACCTTCTCTCTCTCTCTCTCTCTCTCTGTGGTAGCCATGACATTCGAACACTTGCTGACACTTCCTAGAACAAGTAGCTGCAAAAGTACCAACAAGATCATACCCTCAACCTACACAAGATCAACATCTCTCAAACCTGAACTTTCCGACGATCTCAGTCTCTCTTACCAACCTATCGTCCGAAAGGGCGCTCCGGTAAGCTTCCCACGCTTCTCCAAAACCCGTCTTGGAGTCTCCGATCTCATCCGATCATTTCTCAGCATTCTCTCCTTCCCTTTAATCCCCACTTGTCGCCGGTGGCTTACCATACCAACCCAACTCTCCATAACACCTTCACTTGGCCGGAAAGTTATCGGCACTCTCTTCGGCAACCGGAGAGGCCTCGTGACGTTCGCCGTCCAATACGATTTACGATCCGAACCTGTGTTACTTATCGAACTGGCTGTTTCAACGTCGAGTTTAGTGAAGGAGATGTCCTCTGGTTTGGTCAGAATTGCATTAGAATGCGAAAAAGGCCCGCCGTCAGGCAACCCGTCACGTGCCCGGCCGGTAAAGTTGTTCAATGAGCCTACGTGGACTATGTACTGCAACGGCCGGAACTGCGGGCCAGCCATGTCACGCACGTGCGGTGAGTCCGACTGGCACGTGCTCAATACCGTCAGAAGCGTCTCAGTCGGCGCCGGTGTGATTCCGGTGGTGGAAGATGGCCAGAAAAGTGGTGGGTCAGAAGGTGAGTTGCTGTATATGAGAGCTAGGTTTGAGCGAGTCGTGGGGAGTCGTGACTCAGAAGCTTTTTACATGATGAACCCGGACGGCAATGGAGGACCTGAACTCAGTATATTTCTACTTAGAATATGAGAGCGAAAAAAAAAAATCTCTATTGTGTTGGGTG
The DNA here is from genome assembly GCA_963454935.2 of Ilex paraguariensis. Taxonomy (NCBI): domain Eukaryota; kingdom Viridiplantae; phylum Streptophyta; class Magnoliopsida; order Aquifoliales; family Aquifoliaceae; genus Ilex; species Ilex paraguariensis. Next base: position 252,772 of record CAUOFW020008335.1, on the reverse strand, counting down.
TTGTTTGGCTATTAGTGAATATGTTTAGTGACTTTTGTATTTTATTTTGTATCGACCTTGTGCTGTACTGCCCTCGTTCATTTTAATGTTAGTGCACTAGTTTCCTTATTAATGCTATTGAGATTTAATTTGTTGACATAATTTAGTATGATCTTTGTATTAATTGTTGAGGCTATCAAACATTAAAACTTAGTGTTGATCTAATGGTTCTTCTGAAGTCACATCATTATGTCAGCAAATTATGTCAAATTTTTAAATTCAAATAATATTAGCCTTGCTTTAAACACGGAGGAAAAGTTCAATTTTCCTAGGTAAATATTTTTGGTTTTTTAACAAACAAAACATTACAACAAAGCTCGAAACACACCACTAAGAACACACCGTTAATCATGTTTTCTTCCCTAATAGGGAAAATTTTTGAAACAATCAATATAATTTGGACAAGTATACATGGTAACGAGTATGTGTGATCGTTTGTCTTTATTTTATTTATTTCTCACTCGGGGATGAGTCTTATATAAGCAACCATTGTGAATAATACTTTTGACATAATCCATTCGGGTATTTGGTTCGTAAGTAACGAACCATCACTTTCCTTTTCTCTATTCAATTTCTTTCGTATTCTAAATTTCTTCAAATCGAGTTCTCGATAGCCATGCCAAGTTACTTTATAAGCCAAATTATCCATGTTTAATGCTTTTTCTTGGGATCATTATGGAACAATGACGGTAGGTTCCAGTAAACCAATCCATATATAAAGTAAAACGACTTTGAGATAGGTGTAGCTGCAACTGAGGAAAAGAGAATGGCCAATCCAAAGCAAAGAACCAATATATAATTTCTATATCTGTTGCTGTTTTAGAACTAACTACTAAACTTTAAACCAAAACATACCTTTTACTGTGTACTTTTTCCCCTAATCAGTAGTAAAAGTTAACACCTTTCCCTGAATTATGACTCAAAAGGAGGGAAAAGCTAGCTTTGGTGTGTCTCCAGTAATGTTCAGTTACAAATTAGGTTCAAAAGCACTTGTGCTCTTTATTAATAAATAATCAATTAAATGATTACAGGGGACGAGCCCTACCTCATTCAATCTTCCTATGCTTTTATCTATTCTAGTGGCATAAAGAAGAGTGACCACCAAGATATATGAGAGGACCTGGCTGCCCAAGTTGCACTACACTACGCACCTTTTGTTAAGGGATCATGTAGTGGTAGTCTCTTTTTATTCAAGAGTAAAACGTAATCAAATGAATTGATGCTGCCCATGCCAATGATAGAGTATGACATGTGAGTTCAAATCCTTATGTGAGCTTACCTGCGCTAGCCTCCACGCACGTGCCAATGTCCCCCTCGCTCCTCTATTTTTTTTTGGCATATAGTTTCATCTTCTTGAGGGTGTGGCTAGTAAATTATTGAAATGTTCTAAGAGCCATACCAGAAATGAAGACACACAAAAAAAAAAAAAAATCATTTCTAATATTCAGTATTTTGTCATCAAAGATCTAAATAGGCTCATAATGCTGTCGACCACTTATCTTTCTCAAAAGCGGTTGTATACATAGGAACCATATACATTGAGTAGGACCAAGTGTGTATTGGCCTCATTCTTCTTAACAAATGACTCATAAATTCTTAAAATCTTCCATTAATAATGCTATAAAATAGCAATTTGTTTCTATAGCCTATACATCAGTCTTATTTCATTTCAAAAAATATGTATTTGTTTTAAAATTATAAATATTATGCCACATTTACGGAAGTTCTTGTAATTTTTTTTTTTTTTGGGAATTTCTATTGAAAACTTACTTTAATGTATACATATATTGCATTATCCAATTACTTGGTTCATAGAATGGTGCTCTCTTACGCATTAGTAATTAAAACATTTCTGATTCTTTTTTCACATTTTTTTTGATTAAAACATTGGATCTAGATTCCTTTTAATAGAAACTTTTTTTTCAATTTATTACAATGATAAATAACCGATCATAAATTCAAATAGAACATATAATCTATTAAGTTTTATCTTTCATTAGTATACCGTGGGTGATGTACTATTGTAGAAAAAAAAAAGGAATTGGTTTAACCTTTCAAAGGCAATACAAAACTAAAATTGATATAGAGAAAAGCAAAAGATACATAGTGCTTAATTATGTGCGAAACAAAAGACTACAGTATTGAAGGTTATTTCAAAGGTCCAAACCAAAATTTACGTTTCAATTGAAAAGTATAACTTAATCAGATGAAATTATTATAAAATAAAATTGTTCGGGATCGATCCTAAAATATTTGGATATCCTAACATAATATTGAAAAATAAATTATAATTTTTTGAGTATGTAACTTGAATTCGATTGAATTGTTACTAATCTTTTGAAGTCATAACCCTAATCAAATTGTAAGTCATCTTGAGATATAACTTTTGGTATGTTACCAAATTGAGAGAGAGAGAGAGAGCACTATTTGTATATGACAAGAAATGGTAGACCACACATTAGTCAAAAAGCAATTGATTGATCATAAACTTGTCAAAAACCTACTGATCTGGCTTTTGATTAACCAAACGTAGTGCCAAAAGTTGTGGAAAAGGTGGGTACCAATACCAAGTCATTGTGCAAGCAAAGAGCACATGGGAGACTATGTTGTCTTGTCATGGCGAAAAGAATAAAACCTAAAACAATAGATGCTCCGGGGTGTCAAGAGTACTTAGCCCTGCCAGAGAGGTACGTAGCAGAAACGAGGCCATGCAAATACATTATATATGTTTTGGATCAGATATTTATTGAAGAGATACTTATGCCAACCCATGATATTTTTAGATATTTATACAAAATATCATGCACCACCTAGCCTTCAGATCTTGGTTTCTTGAAAGTATTTTGATAAAAAACAAATATTTCTACGACATATATACAACCTGATCAGTTTGCAAGATCTTTAATACAACCTTGGCATGTCACTTTTTCAGTTCACACGATCTTTAATTATAACTCTAAAGTGGTCATTGGTTCTAATCCTTTTTGTTCATAGCGGACTGACACAACCTTTCTTTATTGTTATCTAGAGCACTTAACATGTTCCTTAATGTACAGTTATGAGGTGATCAGAGCTCAGAATTACAAATGGCAAAGCTCCCAATAATGTTTGTGTTGGTGTGGGTGTGGGTGGGGGATGGGGGTGGGGTTTGAAATATTATATATCTGACAAGACTGACATATCATGTTGGATTTGCACATGTTCAACGTGCTGCAACTTTAGGCCTGCAAGAATGCTCTGGGGATCAATGTCAACTCTTTTTAACCTGTTGCTGCTTTAAGGAAGAAGAATGGTCTCACAATTTTAGACGCCACCACTGAACTTGACAAGAAATTGAGACGCATTTAACGGTTTTAGGTTAAGCGTCAATAAATGGGTAAAACCGTCTACCCATTTATATATATGGTACTAAAAAAAGTTAGCACAATATCAGAAGTGATTAGTAGCCTTAGATCATGATTTGATGCATTTGTAGCTTCGATTGTGAAAATAAAATAAAAAGAATTTTTTTTTTTACATGTTTCATGTTTAAATTGGACAAAAAAATAAAGATACGATACAGAAAAGTACCTTTTCAGAATAATGATTGAACCTAAATTATAACTCTAAAATGATCATTACATTAAATCATTTCTGTTCATAAAGCTTCCAAGTTCCAAAAATGGCAGGATTTGAATCTTTGAAATATTAGTTTTCTGACATATCAGTTGGGTTTTGCAGATGCTCAACGTGCTGCTAGGGAAATGTAAAGAATGTAAAAACATGTCAGCGAGGTCTAAGGAGAAATACATTATATTTTGGATCAGGTATTTGAAGAGATGCCTATGCCAATCCATGATATTTTCAGATATTTATACAAGTATCATACACCAGCTAGCCTACCCTGATTTGAACGACATACTCTAACCTCATCTAAAGAGGGCATACTTAGTGCACGAAACTCCCGTCATTACAAAATCTGGGAAAGATTAGATGTATGCAGACGTAGTCTTATCCTGTGAGTAGAGAAACTGTTTCTGCGACTTCAACCTCATCTAATATACATATATGCGTGTGTGTTTACACTTCGCAAGACCTTACATAATAATTGTTAAATAAACAAGTCATCTACAAGCTTTAAAAAGGGTATAATTTTAATATTTATACTTCAACACGTTCTTTCACGCTTAGCTACACTAATACCATATTAAATCATTAACTTATCTAAGAATTTAAATTATTAAAAACTGTAATTTAATTATTTATATTTTAACAATACCTTTCAAAGCATCATTAGATCTAATCCTCTGTGTTCTTGCAGGACTGAAAGAAGGTAGTAACTACAAATGTCAAAGCTTTCCAAAAAGGTGGTGTGTGAGTGTTAGTCCTTGAAAAACTATTTATCAGACATATCAGTTGGATGGCACATGCTCAACATGCTACTTCTTTGGGCCTGCTCTGGGGATAAGTGGCCAGCTCTTTAACTAGTGGTTTCAATGACAAAGAAGAAATAAATAATAATTTTACTTAGATCTAATTTATTGATTTAATCTATTGTTATTGTTAAGTTGAAAGTTGTGAACTCTATTTGATAGCGGATTCGATTGCTAATCTAACAATAATAATTAATTACGTCTATAAATTAGATCTAAATAGTATTTTTTTTTCTAAAGGTGACAGGAGCACAACACCATTTGCATAATAAATGAAAAGTCAAATTTGTAGTAGGATGATGGGTGTAGTATGTTCAAAATATATATATATGCATCTTTTTTTTCTTTTTGTGTGTGTGTGTTAATAAAAAATAAAGAAACCAGATTTGAAAAGGCTTCATTTCAATAACTAAGGTAGACTATTTCAACATGCACCAATAATGATGGACCGACCAAAACAGGAAATCAAAAATATGGATCAAATGATGCGATACTATCATAACGGTGTCGATAGTCTCACTTTAACACATTTAAAATTAAATTTTATTTCATTATAATAATATCACATTATTTGGTCTGAATAATGTTTTCTCCTAACCTTATCAGCCACCATAAACTAAACCTCACTTGCCTACAAGTGAAAATTTCTTGCAAAATATTATTCACAAGAGTGGAAGCACCATATCACAATAAAATCCTAATTGAAGGCTTACCTTGCAAGGCAGGGTTTTTGACCCATCTCATGGTTTTTAAAAAAAATTTCCCAACTAAAAGTTAATTTGAAAATAATTCTCAAACCCAGATAGTTTACGTCAGTTGGTTTGACGTTTTTAGGCTAAAAGACGTCAGATGTCTGACGTCTTTAAGCCTAAAAACGTTAGTCCAACTAACATCTTTAACTCCATAAAAAACTCTTTAAAAATTTAAGAAACATCAGACAATCTAATGCGTTCAGCAGTCCAACTAATTCTTTTTTTACATTGCAAGGATTTTAACGCATTAAACCAAATGACGCGGTCAAACTTGTCATGCACCACACCTTAAGGATTGATCTCCACCAAATGGAATATGTAATGCAAAAAAATAAATTAATAAATGTTTGGGTAATTATCATAAGTCACCCCTAAAGATCTGTTGGTATGCATTTCGTTGTTTAGATGGGAAAATTCTCTCTTTTTGCCTTGACAATTATGATTATATTGATAACCCATGAAGCATATTTTAGAGAGAGGGGCCTAAGAAAGAAGGTACACAGAGGTGAGAGATTGGCCCTCACTCTTGGTTATAGGTGGTTGCGGGTTTCAATCTCATATCCTCACCCCCTTCCCCCCCCCCCCAAAAAAAAATATTAATAATAAAGAAAGTAAATCAATGGTGCTGGTGGTGGTGACAATTGATGGACTTGGAGTGGCAGGTGATGATCATTATATTGACCAAAACCAAAAATTAACTTAATATCTAAAAGATAAAATTGATTTTTTTTTCCGAAAAGATAAAATTAACTTAACTAGAATGCAAAAAACATTAATTTTTTTTCAATTTATTTATATTGACTTACTCAAATAGAGGGGTGAGTTGGATAGATTGGATATGAGTATTGGTAAATCTCAAGGATATATGAGGGTTAAAAAGCGGTGCGGCTGTCAAACGTGTTCAAATGTCAAGGGGTCTCAGTATAATTTTTGAAATATGAAGAGGTGTTCTTGTAATAAAATCAAATGTCAAGAAGTGTGAGTGTAATTTATTCAAACTTTTTTTGCAATATGAGGGAATAGCTAAAAACGTTTGTAAAATTGACGTTTTTAGCTATAATTGACGTTTGGGACTTTTTTTTCAAAACACCTTGGGATGAGTAAAAAGCTCTTAATTCAATAATCGATAATGTACTCCATACCCAATTCAATAATCGACTAAATAATGGATAATCAATAATCTATAATCTACTCAATACTCAATTCAATAATCGACTAAATAATCGATAATCAATAATCTATAATCTATTCAATACCCAATTCAATAATCAACTCAATAATCAATAATTTATAATCTACTCAATACCCAACTCAATAACTCAATCAATAATCAACTCAATTCAATAATAAATATTTTCATAGAATTTCAATATTTCTATCATTACATATAATTTCAATATTTTTCATTAAATAATTTAAGAATTCTTACCGGATGTGGTGGATGCTGTCAACAGTGCAATGGAGGCTGACAAAATAGCTTGGATTTGGGGCTTCGATGGTTGGGTGGTGGTGGGTGGGGCTGGGTGGGAATGGGTGGGGCTGGGTCATCCTGGGTGGTGCTGGGTGGGCCTAGGTGGAGCTGGTTGGCACTGGGTGGTTTTGCGATGGTGGTGGTTCTGCGATAGTAGTGATTGAGAATGTCTTCTGCTATAGGGTTGCTGTGATGTCGCCTGAGTTAGGGCTCAAATGGGAGGGGAAGAAGAGAAAATAAGGGAAAAAGGAAAAATAAGAGAAGAGGAAAAATTGGGTTTATTTGAGTTGTTAAACACGTCAGTGCAACTGACGTTTTTAATTAATAATTTCAATTGTACTGACGTCTTTAAACTCTATATTAGCCAAATAGCAAGTTTAAAAATATAAGACCAACTAACGTGCCTTAAATTACTTGGATTTGAGAATTATTTTCAAATCAACCCTTAATTGAAATTTTTTTAAAAAAAAACCATGAGATGGGTCAAAAACTCTGCAAGGCATTGTAACTCCACATGCAGATAACATACTTGGTTGAGATTGGAGAGGGAAAAAAGAAAAAGAAAAACCAAAGCCATGAAAGGTTTTAGTTAAAATCTGTCAAAGTCCACGACAGAGATGACAAGCTTTTGTTAATCAGAATGGGTGACAACTGACAAGTCACAGTGGAGTAACGGTAAGGACTAGGGCACATGGGAGTGACTATTTTGGACTTGGCCATACTCATTAATCACGAATAATATCCAAAAAAAATATAAGGTATAGTATTTACAATGAAAAAATATAAAGAATGTCAAAACATGTCTGGGTGGTATGCGAAGAACATGAAAAAATATTGAGCGTAACGATGACATCATATTATCATTGTCACGTAATATTATCATCTAATAAAAGTATAACAAATAAACAAACCGATTTCACATATTATAGTAATCACCTTGCCAACCGCCTAAGTGATCGAGTTCATTTTATCCATTTGTAGATTTATTATTAGATAATAACACCACGTGTCAATGATAACATGATATAACTGTTATACCCCATATTTACTTGAAGAACGGAGGTCATTCAAATACATTATCTATGTTTTGGATCAGATATTTAAAGAGATACTTTTGCCGACCCAAGATATATTTAGATACTTATACAAAATATCATACACCAAGCTTTCACATCTTGGGTTCTTGATAAATTGATTAAATACCTTGAGGCTTGATTGGTAAGACAAACACCAACCTGTGCAGGTCATATGAATGTACATGTACGTATATACTTCTATATATCTCATTATATATTCTTTAGCTAGTCACTTTTTCAGTCGGGGAGGCCTTAAAATATATGACTCTCTGATAGTATTTTGCTCTAATCCTTTCTTTTCATGAAGGACTGACACAACATTGTTTATGTTAGGAAGAATGGTTTTTTTTATTTCCAAAGGTAAAATATTTGTCAATGTATAGTAATGAGGTGTTGATCACAAAGTGATGACTGCAAATGGCAAGGCTTCCAATTTTTTTTTATTTTTAAGGGGGTTGTTTGATAAGTAAATATTGAATGCAACGGTGATACTACGGCACCATTGATGACATGATATCACCTACCAATAATAAAACCCTAAATGGGCTTACATGGCAGGAGGGTGAGAAGTTATTTGTTTACATGGCAAGTTAATTATTAATTTTTGTGGATTTCATGTACTTATTTGTTTTAATACTATTAGTTGGTGATACCACGTCACCTTGCCACGTGGTATCACCGTTGTAAAATATTTTCTCGTGTTTGACCATGAAATATTACACATCTAACATATATATAATAGTAATATTTAGACCCAACTCATTTCAAGAATTTTTTTTACTCATTTCTTGATTTGTTGACTTAATCTACTTATAGTTATTTGATTGATAGTAGAGCTCATTTAATTGTGGACGGAAATTTACGGCTAATTCAATCATTCACTAAAAAATAACATACATGGATCAAACAATCTGATTGAATTTATTGATTTAATTTGTTGATCTAATTCACTATAGTCATTGAATTGATTATATGTTTCATCAAACATTAAAATTTGGTGTTAATTCAAAAGTTACTATAAAGTTACATCATTAGGTCAACAAATTAGATTAAATTTTTAAGACCTGATAGCATTACTCATTCTGTTATTTTCAACCTCACTAACATTGGGACTCACTGGTCATTAAATAGTACAGTAAATTAGGTTAACAAAATAGAACGGATGATTAGGTCTAAATAGAATTACTTGATGAAAAACAAGAACATTGCAACTCAAAAGGGTAACCGAGATGGGAAGGTCTTCATTGCAACAATCAACTTGTTTAAACAATTTTTCGAACATTTTACTCACGAAAGAAAATTAAGGCAGGAAAAAAGAATTAAAAAAAGTAAGAATTAAAGAAATGTTTAATGAATGAAGATAATAATAAACCCGTTCCTTTCTATAGTAATGCCACAAGCATGAGAAAATTTTGTATGGGTTTTAACACACTATGTAACATTACCATGTGATATGCACACTCAACGAGAGATTGTCACAAAAGTAGTTTGTACTTTGTGAGGCACACAAGTTGAATTTTTTTAAAAAAATTATGAGAAAATAATATGTATCAGTTATTCATTGATCATGTACAATTTTTCATTAGTGATGGACACCACATGACATAGTCATGTGTTATGTTTAACCGATTGCAAAATTCCTTCACATGCATCGTTAGAAAGTTTCATAAGGGTTTGAACGTTATGTTCATGTTCTAATCTCTCTCTCTCTCTCTCGCTCCCTCCCTCTCTCTCTCTCTCTCTAGAAAATTTCAATATAACGCTGATACGATGTTATCAACGCTACATAATATCATCGTCCAATAAAAAACTAATAAAAGAGTTGGTCAAACTAGCAAAATTTAAGAATTACGCATATAAGTTATACAATAATTACCATGCGCAAAAAAAATAAGATTTATTTTATCTATTTAGTTGTTTTTAATTGGACGATAATCAGTGTCGGCCCAACCTTTAGGCCACTTAGGCAATTGCCTAGGGACCCCCAAATTGGAAGAAAATTTGGGGCCCTAAAATAAAATAAACAATGATATATGATTAAAATTTAGAATATAATTTAAATACTCAATATATTTTAATCATTGAATTAATAGTGAGTGCTAATTTTAAACAAAATTTACTATTTATCAAATGTACTTAGTCCTCAAATTAAGTGGAACTAGCATTATTGTAAAATTTTTAGAACCTCTTTCAAAAAAAATTTTACGGCCTTAAAGTTCAACTTATATTTTTCATCTCACCCGATATTTATATTATATGTATGATTACTTTGCAACCCTATTATTAAAATCAATTATCTATCGTATAATAAGTACAAATAATAATTTTACATTTGTATAAGTTAAATTTGAGGTTATTTTTTAATAACTTTGTTTACAATGTACAAGATGACTATAAAATAGTGTGAGTAGAAATAATGTACTAACTATCTCAAATTAATTAATCATAGCTGTCTTACTAAATTTTTTTTTTTAAAAATAACTCTTTTTCTCTATAATATTTAACAAATTCCTATTTTTATATACATTCAAAAAAATCATTTTATTAGTCAAACTAATTTTCAATTATTTTTCTCTTTTATCTTAAACAAATAATATATGTCATTGTATTTTATCTCCGTATTTGACTTCAATTAACACAATTTTATTTGTAAATTTTAATTAATATGTTTTATCTCAAAAGGTAAAATAAATAATTTGTAAATAAATATATTTTAATAAGTATTTAATATTATTATTATTATTACTCAATAAATATTTATAGGATTTCATATAATATTTTCGCTCAAGACTTCAAATTAGGTTAGGCCGCCCCTGACGATAATATGATCTGACATTGATGATGGTGGTGTCACCTCTCTCTTGTGTACATTTGTTCACTACCCCATCAATTACCACCACCAACCAAGGGAAAATCGTTGCAGATGGTATCCACAAGTGTGCACTAACTACTTGCACCATCACAGTAGAATCCTAACTAAATGCTTAGCATGCATGCATGATAACTCTACATGCATGCAGGAATCAACTTCTTACAGATAGGAGGGAGAACAGAAAGAGATCAAGGACATGCATGAAAGGTTTTAAAACCTGTCAAGCGTTCCTTGATGAGAAGGTCACTGTGGAGGCAGGAGGGCACATGCGAGTGTGACAATTTTGGATCTTGGGTCATGGTCATCATCAATAATCCAAAGAAAATAAAACGTATAGTATTTGCTATGTTAAAGCCTTACACCTAGGTGCCAAAACGTCTATTATACACACACACACACACACACATATATGTATGTATGTATAGTTTGGGATCAGATATTTTTAAGGAGATTTATGCCTGAAATATTCTTGTAAACTGTTTTGAACCGAATTGTCGAGCAAAGTCAATAACCCCATTGTTTGGGGACAAATACAATTGTCTATATATCATCCGCCAGATTTACAAATGTGTAATGAAAAAAGAAAAAAATATTGAGGTTCTTAATGTAATAATGCATTGAGAACTCAGAATGTATACTAGAAGGTGTGTTTGACTAATACAAGAGATTGGTTTAAAAGTACACGGCATTATTTAACTAGCCAATTTCAAAAGACCAAAATTGAATCGACAAATGATGCATCAGCCAAACAAGTCCTTGGACAAATAAGGGCAAAAAAGAATAAAAGAAAAAAGCTCACTTAGTTGCTTCAATGAACTCTTTGTATTCTTTCTTCATTTTGACGCCTGGGAAAGTCCTGCACATCCAACTATAATATTTAGCACTAGATCTAGAAGGATCATTCATGCATTACTGCCAATAATATTAACATCCCTCCATTTTTACCTGCTTTTTAAGCTAGTGAACAATCCAAAGAAAGATTTCTCATATACTAGTTTTGCATATGTTATGTATGAGATAATGAGATGTTAATATGTTTAAAAGAGTATAGCCGAAATAAAGATGTTAAGATGGAGATCTGACACTATAAGAAAGGATATGTCAACGGGCAATACAAACAAACCTAATGCAACCAGAAGTCCAGAATGAGATGGGTAGTGTAAGCCTCCCAAAAGAAGAAGAGGAACCCCCCCCCCCCCCAAAAAAAAAAAAAAAAAAAAACCAACACCAAACAAACAAAACATACGTGAGGAATGAGGCCGTGATACAGGATAGGCTTGCCCTGGATATAAACAAGTATAAGGCTCTACAAAGCAGCTATTGGAGAAGACAAATCCATGTAGCCAACCCCCTATAGTTGGAATTATGGCTTGTTGGCTTGAGTTGAGAATACAATAGGATGCAGGTGAAATTGTCAAGCCTATATCTAGAAACTACGACATTTACAAAGTACTTTAACACAATCAAAGGGTCATTTGAAAAAAATAAAAAAAATATGACTAAATTATGAGATACAAAAGCATTTAATGTCACTTCTAACCAACCTGAGCATTTCCTTATTCTTGAAAAATTGTACACATGGTGTACCCATAATTCCAGCTGCCTCCGCAATCTCTTGATCCTCCTCGATATCAATTTCAACAAAATGGACATTCTGATCAAATTCATCTATCACCTGCCATTAAAGGAAATTCAGTAAAGGTTTAGCACAAAACTGGCTAGTCATTCAAGACAATAACAAATGACAAAAAGATTTCTTCCTTGTGCTAATATTTAATATGACAAATTGAAAAGAAGTTAACAAGTGGTAAATCAGAACGAAAAATGAAAGTTAATCATCTCACTATTCACTGCAGCCCCTTTTTCTTAGTCAGTTACTGGTTAAGTACCTCCTGCACCTCTACAGAGTCCAGACTCCAGATAATAACATCTTCACTTATATGAGGGGGATGGGGATTCTGATATTTTAATCAACTAGAGCCTTTTCTGTATATAAATATTTGGTTGAGGTCAATGCTTATACATGTTTAACAGACTTCTTTTCTTTTCCTTGAGGCAAGTATTGAATGCACCAAGGCAAATGTCGATATCAATATGTGTAAGGCATGTAATCCAAACTCTACACCTTGTCTATTGAACGAGAAGATACAAAGAGCACACTAGATTTCGCAATTGTTCAATAATGGACCAGTTTTTTGCTGATTTATAAGATGGCTGCTTCAAAATTAAAGCAGGCCTATAGTGTGACAATAAGTTCATTTATCTTAAATTTAAATTTGGGAACTTAAGAGAACCCACAAGTCATAGCATAAACTGGTTGAGAACATTTTATATATATGGAAATGTTCGACCATTTCACTTGCTTTTTGTTAGTATGACTTCTTAGATAATGAGCTGTGAATGGTCTTCAATAAGTGAGAAGGGCCTCCTCACTTGTTGACTTGAACCACTGACCTTTAGAGAAATCTCCAGCACCCTGTATGAGTTCCTTAATTGTCCAATGTGGTTAGATCTAGCTCCATTCCCATTTTGGAAGTTTAATTATAATACAAAATATTCAAAACCTTCTTCCCGATGTTCTCCATGCCGAGAAGTAGCGCATAATGAGTTTACAAGCAAATTTTCTGAAATTTGTAACCTTAAACACTCTTAGTAAATCTCTTTTCTCTTTCACAATAAACATGTAGTACCTTAATTAGTCAATAAATATACTGTACTAGGCTACTTATAAGCATGCATTCATAGTTACATATCTTGCAGTATTGAAATGAGTTATGTACCTTGCTAAGAATTGGCTTCAACGTCCTACATGGACCACAAGTTGGAGCTGTATATAATACACATATAAGCCTTGGACTTTCGTGGTACAATTTTCGCAGAGCATACTGAGGTTGGGAAAAAAAAACAAGTTTAGAGCGAAGGGAGAGATAATAATCATAAAGGAAAGTTTGATTTAGTGAAGAGCCATGCAAGCCAGAAAATATAGCATACTACTGCAAGCTTTTGGAGAAAGAACTCATACCTGGCCCTTGTGCTTTGTAAGTGAGATATCAAAACCTTCATGTACATCTCTGTCTGTGAGCTCCTTCTTAGGTTCTTCAGTTTTGGGCTGTCAAAACCAAAGTATGAAGAAGATTAGACGCGAATAGCTTAAACATTGCTCGGTAAGGGTGTAAAAAGCAATTTTCCCCTTTGCTTTCCCTTTCTTCCTTTTTTCACACCTTTGTAGGTACTTCAAACCCCTCCTCCCCCGCGCTCCTCACCAACCACCACCCAACAACCAAAAAAAAACGCTCCTTACACTAACCTGTATGCAAGATGTCCCTTTTGTGTGTATTTTTACACTAACAGATATTCATATAGGCACTGTGGGAGGGCAAGGAGATGTAAACGGTAAATAATAAAATTTTCAAGGGAAGCTTCCAAAACAACAATCACTCTTTTTTCCTCTACAAGAACATGATATAATGTCCATGCAAGCAGTCAAAACAGGCACAAAAGTAAGATTTGAGAGCGAATGTGGGGAAGATCTGCATAAGCAAAGACATTAACATTAAGAGCAACTCATCAAGCCGAACCATGAACCCTCTTCACCTGAATGCGAACCACGAAAACCTAGGAAGAACAGATTCTTGAAAATGTTCCCATACTCATATCCGATACGTATCGGATATGGATATGGATCCAATACGTGGGGATATATAGGATATGCTCTGTTTGTAATATTATTGATGGAAATAATTTTGTATTTTTTGTTGGATGTCATCTTTGGGGAGTGACAGGTTTCAAACGCAAACTTCTTGCTTTGGTACCACGTCAACAACCAACTGCTCCACAAGCTTAAGCCAATAGGGAGAAGCTTAATAATATATGTCAACAGGATGAAATGATACTACTCAATGTAAGCATTTGTGACATCGCATGGCTCAGTTTTCTTCCATCTGAAATTGAGTTTTTCTTCTGGACGCTCTTCCATAGTGCTCTATGGTTGAACTTTGAAGAATCCTTCAATCACTTATTTTTCGTTTGTGATGTATGACCTTGGTTATGGTTGGAGAACGAGCTGGCTATCAGGGTACCACGGTTACAAGGAACCTTTTCCTTTGGACTGTGTTGATCAATGGAAGCATTCTGCATCTTTGACAAGTGAGCAAAGACAGGTAGCTTTGTCTCAATCTAGAAAACTCAAAGCAAATCCTAAAGCCATGGTCTATCAGCATAAAGCTCACCTTTCCTAGTGGCAAGCTGATTGTAACTGGAATGTGGAAGAGAGATTGACTAACCCTTCTATTCTGATGGTCCCATCTGCTGTTTCTGCAGTGGTTGAATTTAGCCAGTGACTCTCGTGGAAATGGCTGTGAAGCTGGCGAATGGGGCTTGGATTAAGGGTAGCCCCAGAACAGGTGTTTGGCTGGTGGCAGTGGCTAATGCTGTGCAAATCTTTCTATTATCTACAGCAATCAAATTAGTGCTGAGAGTGCTTCCCGCCCCTTTTCTTGAATTCTCCTATTTCGCATTTATTTAATTGCTCAATACGACAATACCCAATCAACCTCTGCCACATACACACTTCCAAATGACCCACTAACACACGCTTACTTTCAAACAACTGATACACACCATCTATTTCAGTTATTTTCTCAGTTTTTCACTCTCCTACACAAATATAACCATGTGATATCTATCCCTTAGGATACCCACGCCCCCTCAAATTGTAATTCACCTTATTCTCTTAAGAATATCTCTTATACACTGCAGAAATAAGACGGTAGAAGCAAAATATCAAACTTGGATAAATTCCATGGATGGATTTGCTATAGCTGCTTATGAAAGCTTGATTTGCTTTGGTTCAATGGGAGCTTCCCCAAGTTGCTACAGTATGTGCGGGTGCATGATTTTACTTTCCTTGGTTGTCTTGAAGGTAGATTGCAACAGCTGGTCACAAAAACTTGATCTGCTTCGGTTTTATCTCAAGGAAGCTTCCACAAGTCGCTACCTAGGAAGCACGGATACGGACACGGGTGTCGTATCCAATACGATACAGACACGGGAATACAACAAAATTTTAAAATATAGGATACAGGTACGGCGAAGATACGGCTAATTAAAATAATATAATATATATTTATATATATAATAACATTAATAATAAAATTGTGGAATTAATTAATATTTTATAACTAGACAAATGAGTTAATATTAAATTTAATAAGTGGTTTAAATGTTATGAGCAGTAAATTAGGGGGGTTAAACGTAATTGGCTATGGGCTAGAATAATAAGGAGTCTAATTGATCGGGACACCAGACCAGACCACCATAACGAAGAGAGAGAGAGAAGAGAGAACGACGCTGTGAGCATCTAAGGCCAAACAGATCACACCAATCGCACAGCGAGAGAGAACGATGCTGTGAGCATCTAGGGCAAGCCGACCACACCAAGCTGATCTATGAGAGATCTGATGGCATCAAACCTCCAGATGTCGAAGTTTCAGTCGCAGGTCGCCAGGTCCAGATCCAATAGCAGATGCACTCTCTGGTTAGTCTCCCTTCCTCTTCCTTCTCCTCCTCTAGTCCCTCGTTCTCCTCTTCTCTTCTCTTCTCTCGAACACACTGAATGTCGAAGCTTCACATAGCTTTGGCTTCTTTTTTTTTTTTTTTTTTTCGTTTTGACCCCCCTAAATTTTTAAAATAACAAAAAATACCCCGACATGTCCATGCCGAGTCCCTCACATATCCGAGCCGTATCCGACTAAAAAAAATCAAAGTCATTGTTCAAGACACTTCTACAAGTGTCGGACATGCATATTCGTGTTGGACACGTGTCCGACACTGCCACGGCGACCCCGGACGAGTATCCGTGATTCCTAGGTCGCTACGTTATGTGTGGGTGCATGATTTCATGCCTTCAATTAGTATTATCAATATTTTTCTTTTCTTGGTTGTCTTGAATAATGGAGAGAGACACCTCTTTTCTATTCCCAGGCCTCACTTTTGAATTTCAGGGAATGTGACAGTTACACCAAAAAAAAAAAAGAGGATATCCAATATTGAGAAAGTTTCTTATTAACGTGATAGTCAGCTAATTTAGCCAATTCATTGTTTCTTATTTTTTTTCAAATTAATATCCACTGCTCATCAAATCTCTTTTCTTAATGCATATTTGTTTTCTTTTTTGGATATACCGTGCATTGCACAGGGTCGACACTAGTAGGTCTTCATGCCAGTCTTGTTTTTCTATCTCAGTCTCTCACACAGAGGCCATTCAATTTTGTTTGGATAGACTGGGCTTGGATTCTGACACCATCGACTAACTATTTTGTTGGATTCTGCAGAACTACAAGACTTCTCAACGTAGTTACTATGGTGTATATAGCTTATAAGGCTAGATAACGACATGTATGTTAAGAAAGGTAGGGTCGGGGTAATGTAATGCTCAGGAACTGGATTGTTACAGTTAATTAATTCATTCCTTTTTAATTAGTACCAAGAAAAAAAAAACATTCTCAGTGCCTCAAAATTCAACAAAAAAAAAAAACAGAAGCAAAAAGGAATGGGAAAAAGATGGACTGATCAAAGAAATGAAAAGATGAGAGAGAGAGAGAGAGAAATAGGACAGAGAATATAGAATTGATATAGGACCGAAAAAAGAGAGAAGAAAGAAGACCCAGAAGGCATTAAGGTAAAGAGAAAGAGATATTAAAGAGACCAAAAAAAAAAGAAACAAAAAATAATACTTCCAGCTACATCTGAAATTTATACTTGAGGCTGATAAATCAATGTAATCCAATTTATAGGATTTAGATAACCCTTAAAACAAGTGGTGCGTCCTAGAAAGCATTGTTTAACAGGGTAATATTAGGCCCAAAATTTCATTCCTGATATCACTAACCCTTCTGCAAATCAAGTTATAAAAATTAATAAATCTCCCTGCCATATTCACAGCGCAAGTAAAATCAGATACAATCATATAAGCTAAATACCTGGTGAAATTCAATAAGGAGATTATTGCTTGTAAGATATCTCTCCACTGATAAAGCAGCAATGCATCCTGACCCAGCTGCAGTTATGGCTTGCCTCCATTCATGATCCTATTCACAAAGCAAGAAATGGTACATTCAATAATACATGATAATCACAAGTTCAATAAAACAAAATACTAACAGACAAGCAGATGAGTAGTGCTTTTGCAGCGGGATAACTTCATTCACAGAACATGCATGGTGAATGCACTACATGAGATTGTCCACATGGTTAAAAATAGAATAGGCATGTCAGTATCATCATGTTTTTAATATTGCATAGCACATATATAATTGTGACTACTTTACTGATGCATCAGTGTTAATAAATAATAATTGCATAACTTGGAAAACAAAGCTTCAATTCAGATAGACTCTACTCATAAGTTAATTATATGCACTACTGCAACTACTGACAATTTCTTGCTATATTGCTTTGCCTCAAACAACGTTATTTTCAATGTAAAAAAAAATTGGGAGAAGTTGTGGGGTTATAATTCTCCCGCCACCCCTTTTCTGGGTCATGTATGAGAGGTCAGGTTGTAGATTCATAGAGTTCCTTGTTCTTACTTTGCACCTCATTATCTTCCTAACAAAGATTAGGCATTTATTTTATGAACAAAAAACCTGCATTATCAGATCCCTAAGATCATGTTTTCCATATTATTCTGCTAACTTTTTGTCACTTCAAAAAAAATATCCTACCAGCTTTTTTGGGTAGTAAAATCTTACTATGCTTATATACACAAAAAACAAAAAAAAATGTTGTTTATGTACAAATGATTACTTATAACCTGTTAAGTAGTCCATTGATATTGTCTATTGGAACACATCAAAATGTGATCTGACATTTGAGGTCTTCAAGTGACTCAACCAAGTCCAGCCATGAATAAGAAGGCATCGCCTCACAATATTGCAATGGCAAGATAAGCCAGGGGGCATTGCCAATATCAACAAGTTAGATGGTTGCGCTAGCCATACACAGAACAACTGCTTTTGGCTTCAAATCTCCCCATTGGAGATACTGAAAGGCATTAAACAATAACATGCACTCCAATCAACCTCTAAGCATAGAAAACAATAGATTCAAAAAAAATTTCTGAAGGATTCAAAGTTTGGTTGAGAACCTTTATGCAGCATGGTTGTGTTTACAAGTGCAAGTCAGTTATGCTTTGTCTCATGTTTTCTGAGTTCGACTACATATGATACTGATGTTATAAGCGGTTCTTTTCTTTTTTTTTTTCTTTTTTTTGAACAGGGATGTTAAGCTGTTCAAGGAACTGTACTAATGACATTTATAACAAAAACCTTCTACATGTTTCTGTCATTATCTAAAAGACATAAAGAAACCATATCAAGTTGATTTTATGCTAGGATGGTACTGGATATTCGTTTCTGGACCCTTATATAACAGTTAAATAAAGTAGTGTAATACTTTGTCGCACAAAGATCAGACCCTGCCAAGACTTCCATGCATTGCTTGATCTGACTTGGTATCAGCGAACCCTTTGTAAAATGGTATGCTGTCAAAACTTGTCCAATTTTGTTTTCTTGTGCCCGCAAGAGCAATGAAGTGCAATATATCATGTTCTCAATGAAATCTTTACTTCAATGGAGTGTCCAATATATCATGTTCTTAATGAAAGGTTCAATCCAGTCAAAAAATTCATGTGAATTAAAATCAAATAGAAATTTGTTTTTTAACAAAATTTCCGGTGGGGGCGTACTACTGCATTCACACCACCTATAATCAAGACTGACATCAGAATACACACCTTGTAGAAGTCAAAACTCTGTAAAAATACAAGATTAAAGTGGGAAAAAGTAACATTTGCCATACCTGTACATCTCCAGCAGCAAATACACCTTCAACAGATGTTTTCGCAGTGCCCTCCTCAACCAACAGATAGCCTGTGCTATCAAGATCAACTTGGCCTTCCAGCAATTGGCTATTTGGTGAATGTCCTATGCCATAGAATAAGCCTTTTGCCTCCAGCACAAATTCCTCCCCAGTATCAAGTTTTTTAAGCAAAATGCCAGACAGCTGTCCTTTTGTATTGCTAACAACATCCACAGTCTCGGTATTGAAGTGCAAGGTGATGTTTGGATTGTTCTGAACTCTGAAACATTCGCCATAATCAACCTGTTAAACAAACATCCAGGGAGTTGAAACTTAACATACAAATCATTCATTAGTAATTCAATTCACCCGAAAAAGAAATAAATCGAAATGGATCAAAGTAAATCTGTTCGAGAAACATCATAACAGCCAAGGTGACCAACAATTGAAAGAATAATAAAAAGTCATGAATTAAACTTTGAGCCACAGTGACATTTCCATGGATCACAATGCCAAAAACAGCAACCATGCGAAACTAGTAAAAAAGTGTAGGTATAATAAGAAATTATGTCCATAGTAGTACTTGACATTTGGAGGGTAATACTTATACCATATAGCTGCTTACACCATAAAGCAAATTGAAGCCACCCTCATAACTTCTTGATGAAAGACAAGCGGGATTACTTTGTGGGCTTTGTATGAAGAATTATGGTGCTTAAGACGGTAACTAGATAGCCTAAGAACAGGATCTTTCTAGCACTCCATAGACCATTAAGATAACAGCAATATCCTTAAATCTGAGAGATTATTATTAACTTAGATCAACATAATTAGTCATTATTCTGAAAAATTGTTGTTTACCTGAAATGCCTTTATATACCAACACCCCTGTTGATAAGCATTCCCAGTGGTACAATCACATTCATTTTAGAAGGCCAATTATAGCAACCATTAAAATATGTTTCTTTTCCTTATTCCTTGTAATAGAGAACTTCTGAAGAAAATATATACAAAAAGGTCATAGACTCATAGCAAATCAAGGGCCCGTCATGAATCAGAAACAGTCAGGACTAGGCTTCTAAATTACTATGTCCAACATGTTTTTTTGATTAAATAATGTCCAACATATTTCTAAAACTAAATAAGGTCATATGCATGTGCTACTTTGAAAGTTGATGGTTTTTTGCGTAGCAGTCCAAGGGGTTGGTTTACTTTTGGACATGCGTCATTTGCTTTGCTCTTCTCTTATACAATGTTTGCCTGCTCATCCTCATAGAACAGGTTTTGCCAAATCAAGAAAAAAATTTGAAAATATCTCACCAACATTTCTGTAAACAAATTAGAATTCCAAACAAGGTGAACAGTTGCTTTAGAAAAACCTACACTCCATTGCCCACAAGCAACATAGACAGGTCATCATTATCTTCTCTCTTTTTTATCAACCCAAAAAATATTGGATAAAGCAAGACGCAAGAAAACATTTCTCAGCAGTATAGCACATCCGGACACCTCAAATCTTTATGATATATGTAGTGGGTATCAGTTCGCGGAAGTGCTACACTTAACAGCCCACGTGTCCATTCTCACTTCTGTTTTCAAACGCAACCCAGGAAGGGGGGTAACTAAGGCGCTACAGTGCTCAACCCTTCCACCTCTCTTTTTTCTTTTTCCCACATATTCCAATGCCTCCTCTTGCTTAGGTCTACCACACATCAATAACTAAACCATGTCACCTTATCAGATGTTGAACAACATTCAATTGTCCTGATTGTATCTAATGATTACATCAGTAAAATTTACATGATTATGGATGCATTGGATCTATACTATGGGTGATTCCTATGATATATGAGTGCCTTGCATCACTCAAGAAGACTCCAAGTACGGACTTTAAGGTAAAGAGGAAAAATGGAAAGGTATTCCTGCTACAAACAATTACCCAAAAGATAAAGGCAACACCAGAAGTGTTAAACCAGTGAAGGGAAGGATGGGCAGCAGTAAATGTTTTTAACTCAGATGGATGCCTTACACAACTAAAACAACATTTAATGACCAGTACAAACTAAGGAATACAATAATAATTTCCAAACTCGGATGCAAACAGAAGCAATTCAAGACAATCAACTATGCAATGCACGCAATAACACCATAAGAAAGAAAAAGAAGATAAAAGAAAAGGAATTCATGTTCCTCACCTATCTTGCATTGCTTTGGATGCCCTTAGTTGGTCCCTACGTATAAGTAAATGAACATGACGAGCATATTTAGTTAAGTATAACGCCTCCTCTGTAGCTGTATCACCTCCTCCAACCACAGCAAGAACCTGCCCCTTAAAAAGTGGCGACGCTCCATCACAAATTGCACAAGCACTGATTCCTCTACTCCAAAATTCATCTTCACGAGGTAAATTGAGCCTTTTTGCAGTGGCTCCTGTGGCCACAATAAGACTATGGCACTTTACCTGAAAAGTAAAATGAGCAAGCAAACATCAGATGATTGTAAGTATGAATACAGAAGCAAGGGTTTTGGAGAGAGAAGAATAGAGAAGTAGGTTGTGAGTGTGTACCAACTCACGTCTCCCTCACTCCATATATATATATATATACTTGTTCATAACTCGTGCCTGAAAGCACAATAAATCATAAAATTTGAGCGCCCAAAAAATCAATCTCACTATATTAAATTTTTTCAACGTGTGTATACTATCGTAAATAGATAATGTTTGAAATAATAATTATGTTCAACTACAAATTAATCAAATATTAAATCATTAAACATGCGATAAAAATAAGTTATGTCATATTTTTAGGCAGGAAAATATGTAGACGATAAAAATTCAAGTTGATATGTGTTTTATTACATATATGGGTGTTTACCCTACCCTACGGGTAGAAAATATAGTCTTCTGTCTTCCTACCCAATACTTTGCGGAAGAATTTTTTCTTGACCTACCCTACCCGATCAGGTGTGGTATTCCTACCCGATTTTTGGATCATTTTAACAATTAAATTAAATAACATGCACCAATTTAACAACACAATAAATCAATAACACTAAAACCTAAAACAACTACAACAACAATTAAATAAAACACAAAAAAGCATGAACATCAATCCATCATAATTGTTACACAAATACAATAACAATTATTTTAAGTTTAAACCATATGAAACACATTAAAATCATAAGTGCTCAAATAGATCACCAGTTCACCACAAATCATATAACATACACAAAAAATCAGTCTATATTTTAACAACTCAAACATTCACAATAATGACAATATTATAATATAAATTATACCACACAAATACTCTTATAATTACTAAAAAAAATTAATTATATTTTTTGCAGGTAGGGGAGGATAGGAATGCGAAAATTGTTGGGTATTACGCATTCATACCCAATTTAATCAAAAGACTAAAAAATCTTCTGCATTCTAACCCGATTTTTAAGGCTAGTCATTTAATAGAGTAAGGTCGAGTAGGGTAGGAAATTACGGCCAATCGAAAATTTGAACACCCCTAATTATATAGATATGCAAAGAATGAGAAAAAGACCTATACCCCTTAAGGGATATACTTGTTACAAGAATGTCATTCCCAAATATATATATCTATATTCTAACAATAAGCATCTAGTAGTAGTTCATAAATAATAAAAATTTGAGGGTTCTACCGACATTGTCTAAGCCCGGAACTCAGCAACCAACGTTCACCAAAAGGGAACCTATGCCTTTGGGAAGAGGTCACATGACTTCATATATATATATATATATATATATATATATATATATATATATAGATTATAATGCCCCAATTTCCCGGACCCGTTACTTGATTAAATCGATCGATCACAATAAACCACAAATAAATCTCCGAATACAGGGCCAGAGCTCTAATTTCCTCAATAAATTTATAATCACAATTTTGATCTCCAAATTAAAAAAAAATAATCTCCTCAATATACAAAGTTAAAAATTATATCAAGACTCATCCGTCTTTGATTCCTCAAAAATCAGCTCTGGTCCTTCCTTCCGAGATAATCTTGAAAAATATTAAATGCAAGAAAGTAGACAATATGACAGGAAACAATATGTTCAACGAGAAAAGAATATGAATGATCAAATATCAAATAATTCAATTGATAGACAATCATAGATAAAAGAATCAAAAATCCAATTCGATAAGTCATATAGCTCAATATCTATCAAACCTGGCCTCATACTCGGGTCCTCTTGGTGACATGACAAGTGACACCTGAGCATTTAAAATCCTTACTCATATCGAACCATTACACCCCTCAGGGCTGTAATCATAATCGCACCCCGCAAGACTACAATCACATTTCATCAATTATGCTCCCAAGTACACTTCGTACATGTACCAATCAACCCTAAAGTATTTAGCCCAACGTACATATATAGATCAACCGATAACATTGACAAAATTTCATATCAGTCAGAATAATTAATAAGAATACGAATTTCAGATAATGAAAGGACACTCTTTGCAAAGAGATTTAAAAGACATGAGCATATTGTATACTACCCCATACCTCAAATCCATCAATGACTTCAATAGATGTGAAATTCGAAATACCCCGAATCAAATAGTCAAATTTGATAGCAATTTAAAAAAAAATCACTGCTCAATTTTTGACCCTAAGATCTCATGAATTTTTTTTTTCTCTCCCTTCCTTTCTTCCTCTCTCTCTCTCTCCCTTCCTTTCTTTCTCTCTTTTCTTCTTTGCGTTTTTGCTTGGCCTGGCTTAGCTATTTATAGCAAGGTTATGCTTGGTCCCTAAGCATCACATGGACACTTGTCCATGTTACTTACCTTTCCTTTTTTTTTCTTTTTGTTTTCCTTAAAGCACATTTTCTAATCCTTGCAAATTATCCAAATGTTGCAAGAAAACAAAATCTGTAATAAGGCATTAGTCCTTTTACAAATATGATATGAAATTTACATTCATTATATGATACAAAATTTGACTTATATTATAGTCATTTGACTCGTTTTCATTCGAAGAGTCTATATTTGAGGTCCATTTGTTCCTTAAAAAAAATAATTATTATTTATTTATTTATTATTATTATAATATAAAATCATAATTGACGACCTAATTAGCGTGTCAATAATTAATTTATATACGGGTCGTCACAATCTACCCCCTTAAAAGAATTTCGTTTCCAAAATTCAATACTAACCTCAAAAGTAAAACAAGTATGAATACATTATACGAATATCCGCTGCGCAATCTGATACATTTTTCAACTCTTTACTATATAACCCAAAATTTTGATATAAATTCTAACTTATACCGTTGTTTAATAGGTATTTGTTGACTTACTTCGCACATTTTAAACCCCTATACCTACAGCGAAAGTTGATAGTCTCACTTCTCTGATACCACTTTGTAACACCCCCTGTTTTCGGGACCCGTTATTTGATTAAATTGATCGAACACAATAAACCACAAATAAATCTCCGAATACAAGGCCAGAGCTCTAATTTCCTCAATAAATTTATAATCACAATTTTGATCTCCGAATTAAAAAAAAATAATCTCCTCAATATACAAAGTTAAAAATTATATCAAGATTCATCCGTCTTTGATTCCTCAAATATCAGCTCTGGCCCTTCCCTCCGAGATAATCCTGAAAAATATTAAAGGCCGTATACAATATGACAGAAAACAATATGCTCAACGAGAAAAGAATATGAATGATCAAATACCAAATAATTCAATCGATAGACAATCATAAAGAATCAAAAATTCAATTCGATAAGTCACATAACTCAATATCTATCAAACCTGGCCTCATACTCGAGTCCTCTTGGTGACATGGCAAGTGATACTTAGGCATTTAAAATCCATACTCATATCGAACCATTACACCCCTTAGGGTTGTAATCACAATTGCATCCCGCAGGGCTACAATCACATTTCACTAAGTATGCCCCCAAGTACACTTCGTACATGTATCAATCAACCCTAAAGTATTTAGCCCACGTACACGTATAGATCAACCGATAACATTGACAAAATTTCATATCAGTCAGAATAATCAATAGGAATACAAATGAAAGGACACTATTTGCAAAGAGATTTAAAAGACAGGAGCATATTGAATACTACCTCGTACCTCAAATCCATCAATGACTTCAATAGATGTAAAATTCGAAATACCCCGAATCAAATAGTCAAATTTGATAACAATCTAAAATAAAATCACTACTCAACTTTTGACCATAAGATCTCATAAATTTTTTTTTCTCTCCCTTCTATTCTTCATCTCTCTCTCTCTCCCTTCCTTTCTTTCTCTCTTTTCTTCTCTGCGTTTTTGCTTGGCCTGACTTGGCTATTTATAGCAAGGTTATACTTGGTCCCCAAGCATCACATGGACACTTGTCCATGTTAATTACCTTTCCTTTTTTTTTCTTTTTTTTTTCCTTAAAGCACGTTTTCAAATCCTTGCAAATTATCCAAATGTTGCAAGAAAACAAAATCTGTAATAGGACATTAGTCATTTCACAAATATGATATGAAATTTATATTCATTATATGATACAAAATTTGATCAATATTATAGCCATTTGACTCGTTTTCATTCGAAGAGTCTATATTTGAGGTCCATTTGTTTCTCAAAAAAAATTATTATTATTTATTTATTTATTTATTTATTATTATTATTATAATATAAAATCATAATTGACGACCTAATTAGCATGTCAATAATTAATTTATATATGGGTCGTCACATAGATAGATAGATAGATATAGAGAGAAAAAGAGAGAGAGTAGGAATATCACATTTACAAAGCTTGGGTTCTACCATCCATGACAATACTTAGTGTCCCATATCAAAATCACCAATAGCAAAAAGAAGTCCGAATATTAGGATTAAAAGCACTCAATTTAGGAAACTTTTCCCCCTTTGAAATTAATGGAGAGAAAAGGAAACAGAGGTGCAACTTATTACAAATATGTTATTCATTTATTGGTGTGTCCTTGTTATGTCCTCATCATGTCTTTCCTATGTATGCCTTGTCAAAAATGTTCCACTTGTATAAAGTTAAGATCATGAGTTCGTCCTTGTTCAGCATTAGGTGTGGTGTGGAAACTTACACCTCACAATCCTTGATCATAAAAGTCAGTTGTTGAAGAACATTTTTAAAAGGCCACAAACTGGAGTGCATGCTTTAAACCAAATGTGTGTGTGTGAGTGTGTGTGTGTGTGTGTGAGAGAGAGAGAGAGAGAGAGAACAATAGAAAAGAAATGTGCAAGATCCGCCACTCACATATAGCTAAGAAAAAGAAGACTTTGTGAATGAATGTCTTTTCTATAGAGACTTAGAGAAAACAAACAGATGTATCAATATTCACTCTTATTGCTCAACCTAAATATGTTCCCAAGACACTTTTCCTCATTTTTCAGAAAAAATTAAATGCATTCTGGGTGTTGCCAGCTATCTTAGGCGGTAGTCTCTGCGTAGGGAAAGAGTGTCATTCTAAATACTCATGAAGCTCTCCCAATGAGGTCCCAACAAATAGAAGAGTCCCATAAAAACTACAGGTAGTTTATAAATACAAAGTTTCGAGCACCATCAGATGGAGTAATCTCATGAAGATACTTGTTTTCCCACGAAAGATTTGATCATATATTCATCCTACAAAGCAAATAGCTTTGACACCAGAAAGACTTCTTCACAGGAAAATTAAAAGGATCCAGGCACCAGTGGAAAACTAACTGCAGTTTATATTATCCTCCAACAAGAAATAGATAGGCAACTAATTCAAGAACATGTCACTAAAAGGAAACATCACCTTACGTTCACTACTCTGCACAGTAAAAGGACTGTCCTTCACATCAATTAATTCCACATCTTCTTGAAATAATTCTGCTCCCCATCGATCAGCTTGCCGTCTCATCCTGGTCAACATTCAACAAGACAATATCAAGATTCTGATCTACACCGATGACTGATAAACAAGGATAAGATAAAGCCCAAAGAAAAGTGTTTTCAAATTTCATTTACCGATCCATCAAGTCTGGACCAGTGATTCCATCTGGGAACCCTGGAAAGTTCTCCACTTCAGTGGTAGTCATCAATTGTCCACCCGGAACACCTCCTACTTGATATCCCTCAAATACTACAGGCTTCAAGTTGGCTCGAGCTGCATAAATTGCTGCTGTGTATCCAGCAGGACCTGAGCCTATGATTACCAAGTTCTCAACAGCTGGAGCTGCAAGAAGGGGGCAAAAATAAATGCATGTTTGGGGAAAAATTACACAGCCTCATTTAAAGCAAATGAATCTTGGATCAAATGCTAGCTTAAACTTGTTGGATCAAATGCTAGCTAAATCGAATTTCAGAGTGCCTCCTTCCTTGCTATTTATTTCTCCAAATTCTGCAACCAGCTGAGCTGGTTCTAAATCACTTAAAACCTTAAAAACTCCTTCGATCTCCTCGTGTAATTGCTCTCAACAATTAATTAAGGCGAACAAATAATTGAAATCCAGTTGATTTTCCAATGCCTCTCTAATCCTAAAAGTAGACACCATGCAATGAAGAGTGAGAGAAAGAGCGAACAGAACAAATTTTCAACCTAAATTCTGCAAAGAAGAATCACATAGAATCGAACAACATAAGCACTAAATCGAATTCCACACACACAGAGGGGGAGTTGAAGTGTGACCTGAAGAGCTAGGCTGCTCCTCGGAAGCAGCCGTGGCTCTAACTCGAACCACCGAAGAATTGACACGGTGGCGAGTTAATCGACCGCCAACAAGTGAGTCAAAACGAACCGCCCGCCGCCGAGACAACCAGCCTTTGAGTAGGAAAGTGGGAAGGGCGTAGGAGAGAGAAGAAGTGGCCATAGATGCTGCTCGGTGGGAATTAACAGTACTTCCGATACCGAGAGCTAGGCCGTTGGTTATCTTGGGAGTGGTGGTAGCCATTGGTTTCGGACCATACAATATCCAAAACAGCCAACGAACCACTGTGTTCTGGAAACTATTCTATTCCATTGTGTCGTTTTTCTGGTGAGTTGGTGAGTTACGGTATATCCATCCTCACATGCCTTTAAAATGACTATCAACTCCCTATCCTCTCTCTCCCTCTCTTTTGTGAGCGAACATTCAATACAACACAGGGCCGGCCCCAGGCCTAGCCACTTAGTTGGCTGCCAACGGCCTCCAATTTTTGCAAAATTTTAGATTTTTTTTTACGGGTTTTAGTTATGGGTACATATATTTTTTATGAACCGATTTAAGAGGATTCAAATTTTATTGATAAATTTATTAATACTTAATAATTTATTTAGAAAATTGCTTTACTTGTCAGTTATAGTAGACTGCTAGACTTCTAAAACAAGAAAGATAGACGACTAGATCTCTCTCTCATATCTATGAAGGATGAGAATTAAGCAAATCTCTCTATATCACTCTGCCTCTCTCGCACAAATTTATTAACTACTATTATTACAGGATTCACTCACAAATCACAATGTTTGTTTAACGTCACGACCTTATACCTTCTCTCTCTCTTTCTCCCTATCTCTCTTTATGTGAAGTGTGAAGTTTGAATCTGAACAAAGAAAGAACATCAAAACTCTATATTCTCTAATCTCTTGTAGTTCAAAAACCTATCAATTAATTGATAGTGATCAAGATTCAAGGGTCAAATTTTTTTGGGCTTAAACTACTATACTAAACTAGTTTGTTCAATTGCTCTATCAATTTTTATTAGAAATTTTATAAAAAAAAAATTAGAAATTTGATGTGCTTAGAATTTTAAATATGTTGATTTCATTTTTGTTGATATTGTTGTTGATTTAGAATGTCTCCTTTTTTGACATAAACTTAAATGTTTGAATCTTGATAGTTGACTGTCGAAACTCTAACTTATATAAAAAGAATAGATTCTTTTCGAAATGCATGTGTAACTTTTAGAATATTGTTAACAATATTGGTAAAAATTGTTTCAACAGAGAGAAGTTTTTCAAAACTTAAATTAATAAAATCTTATCTCCGATCAACTATGTCACAAGAAAGATTAAATTTATTACCTATATTATTTATTGAAAAATATCTATTAACAAAACTTGAATATAAAAATTTAATCAATATTTTTGCATCTCAAAAAACTAGAAAAATAGCTTTTAAATAAATATATTTTAATAATTGTTGCCTATTAATAGGGCCCACTTCATATTCTTGCTTAGGGTCTTCAAATTTGTTAGGCCGCCCTTGATACAACATGTCACCATTTTAATACTAAGAGTGATATCATGTCGACAATAGTTATTAAATTGACAGATAATTATTAATTTGTGTGGAATTTATTTTTTTATTTATCTGTATATTATTGATGAACTAGTTACTGTTTATACCTTGATAGTGTTAATTACATGGATGAACAGAATTAATGAATCATGCGAATAAGGCTAGATCAGAGCTTCTAAGTTTGAGAGGATTACAGTAAAAATTCTTTGGGAATTAGGATGATTTGCACAATGAAATTATAGTAGTTTACCGGTTCGGGAGCTCAACTAATCCACTATTTAATAAAGTCTCTTGCTCCTTAGATATGTAATAATAATCTAACTGATTTACAAAGTGTTTCTCATACCACCGGGATTTTTTGCCCCGCATGGGACGCTCTGTACAATATTTATAGTCTAATTCCTAACTTTACGAGATCTGCAACAAGATTTTTGCCTTCCATACACCGCATCTTCCTTGATTTTGGGGAGAAGATCTCGGTTAGTTGAGAGTTTAGTACCTTGATTATAACTTTCTAAAAACACATAGGAATAAAAAATGGTAAATAATAAACATATTTGTATTTAGATCTAAAATTAAATTACAAATATAGAAAAAAGATAAAGAAATTTAAGCATCAGTTTGTAGTAGAGGTGAGAGGTGGCGGGCGACAGTGGTAGTGGTAAGAGACGGCAATGGTTGTGGTGGGTGACAATGATCGTGGTGGTGGTGGCGACAGCGACGGTGGTTATGGTGGTGGCGACGACGGTGATGATGGCGTTAGTGGTGGCAACGGCGGGTGGTGGTGGTAGCGGCGGGTAATGGTGATGGTGGTAGAGGCAATAGTGAAGCGGTTTCAAACACTATTTTTTTTTTAAGTATTTATGAAAAATAATTTCTACAAGTACCTTAGGGGACCTATTTTTCCTATTAAATTTAGAGTGTTAATATTAGTCGTTAGATTAATTTTAAAGTAAAATTTAAAGTGATCTCAATCGTGAATAGTAAAAGTCATTTTTTTTATCTTTTGAGATTTGAATTGTAAGCTACTTTATTATATAGATGATACCACATGTCAATACGGACGTGGTATGACCGTTGCAATGAATATTTTTTCCTCTTTTTTGTGAGTTTCTCTTTTTTTTTTCTTTTCTTTTTTGTTTATTCTCCTTGATTTGCCTCAAAAAAAATCTAAAGAAAAATGGAAAATTTTGGGTGCAAAATGATACATTAATACCTAGAGGTGGTGATCTTGTGATGAGATGAGTTGAAAAGTCTATGAGATAATCTTATGATTTCTCTTTTCTATGTTGTATTAGGCCATTGTTTTTTTGTTCTTTTCGTATATGGTTTTTTTCGTAAATTTTGATTTGATTATGGTTTTTTTATTGTTTTATTTGTTGCTGCATTGTTTGGTCTTGGAAGGTAAGTAACGTTGAGTTTTTAAATGGTAATATTCTTATATTGTTCGCAAAGTTGGAGCTTACAACATTTACCATTAAAAATAGGTATCGCATTTTCTCATCATTCGAAGTTATCTCCATTGTCAAGGAGAAGGCATGGTACCTTGACCTAGCTGGGCAAGGGACTGCTATTAAAGAACAAGACCTCGTTGGGTTACGTTCAACCGAACTCTATTCGTAAATTTTAATGGGATTCGATAGCATGTGAATGAACATAAGAATAAAATGAACTTAATAATGAAATATACATTATCAAAGAATAAATTCTGGAATCAAATTAAAAATTCATTCAAATATTTTAATGAATCAACCTTTTTCATATTCCTCCTTTTATATTGTGTGATTTTTTTTTTGTTCACTTTATCCTGACTTATGAGCAATTTTCGTCTAAAAAGATATCAGACATTTTGTGTTTAGGAGAATGAGAAATAATTCAATTAGTTGAGGGAGCAATGTGAAAATTTTAGTTGTTTAAGGGGCAAAGTGAAATCAAGTCCATAATTAAGGAATTAAAGTGTAATTTATCTTTAAAATAATATAGCTATTTCTGATCCCCCAATGTGAGATTTCATTCCTTAAACAGGCCAGGATTTAACCCCAGACTCAACCTTGAACTCGGACACAAACACAACCCAAAACCCTGGCCCTAGTCCGGACCCAAGCCTAGACCCAGACTCGATCCTGGACCTGAACACAAACATAATCCAAAACAACAATCCGGGACCCAACCCTGTACCTAAACAGTCTTGGACCTTTGCCTAACCCCATCCCCATGATGGCAGTGAGTAGTAGTAGTTGTTAATAAATCTTACAATGGTGGGAATAAGCAATAGTAATAAAAATAATTTTTACTTATGCTCTGTTTGGTACGATAGAAAAATAGAATAATGAAAAGTTAGAAGGATGAAAAGTTAGAGGGATAAATAAACACATCATGTTTGGTAATGAAGGAAAGTAGGAAGGATGGAAAAGTGGATGGACTTTCCTTCCAACTCACCAAAATCAATCCCTCCAAAATCGGAAGAAAAGTGGATGAAAAGTTAATTACTTGTGTTGATAAGTATCTTATTTGTCTATATATTTTTTTATATATACATATATTATGTATATATTAATTTCATATAAAAATACAATAATAAAATAAAAATATTTTTTTTTAATATATATATATAACAAAATAACAAAAAAAAAAATAAACAATTTAAATTAAAAAAAAAAATTTCATCTTAACTAAGGGTGAAAATTTTCGATTCAACACGATGACACGACTCGAACTCGATATGAAAATAAACAAGTCAACTGACAATTCGCCACGACACAATTAGTTAAATGAGTTAAGTTATGTTTGACACAAATCCGTAATGACTCAACACGAATCTGACGTGACACAACTCGATTGTCACTTTTAATCTTAGCCATCACAAAAAAAAAATAGTCATTTTTTTTCCATTTATCCAATCAAACACAAATGAAGAAAAATGTATCGCTTCTACTTTCTATCCTTTTTACTTTTCATCCTCCCAACCAAACAAAGCATTACTGAAAATGAAAATAATTTCTACTACTACATACTAAACATTGGAATGGATATACTTAGTAATAGACATTCCATTCTCATGCTCCACTACCACCAATACCAAACCCAACAGGATTTTAAGGGCATTCAAACATGGATTGTGTTTTTTTAATGAGCTAAGTTGAAGGCACATTCAATACCACTTTCAAATACTCGATCCAAAATTCATTTTTACTTTGATTTTTTTCATTAGGACGATGCAATACACAACACTTTAGGCATTACAAAGTCCGGAGATGACTAAATGTATGATGTTCTATCATTACACGGCAAGAAAGTTGATGAGACTTTTCTGAAATACTCTATGATGAAGACACGTGTCATCGGTATTACTAAAACACTGTTGATAAGATCAAGCACCATCGACGCATAAAGGTTCTCGCCCCCGAGGTACTCATCATATAGGATCATGGCATTCAGTACGTTTTACAACCGACACGTGACCTCGGTATGATATGGTGCCTCGGTCGGTATCCCTCCCTCGGTTCCGAGATGAGCCTTTCCTCGGTGCCGAGGTGTACCCTGTCCTGGACGCCTCCTCTAATCCAGGATAAGCTATTGACGTACAGGTCATTAGCCTAGGCTAGTCTAGGCTATTCATCATGACCTCGTCTTACACAGTTAGTGTCAGAACGTACTGGAATGTAGGGGTCACAGCCAATAGGGGATGGACGCGTGGCGTATGATATCACATCGAAGATAGAGAAAACTGCATGCCGTTGCTGACACGCGGCTTGGGAAAGCAAACTATTAATTATATCATTCCCTTGATGAGACCGCATTCAATGTGGTAAGGCTCGGAAATGAAAGACAATAAATGCTCCTAATACAGTGCATTTATTGCCTCCTCCCCGAGAGGAGTACATTGTACCGTCGGCATCTCGATGACACAACATTGATTGCTAGGGACCCCGAGCAGTTAAGAAGAGAAGACATTCCTCATCAAAATCAGTGCGCACACTGCCTGTACCTAATGATCACCTACTGACTACACTGACAGCAATCATGAGCTTTTGAGGTATAACTACTCCTTGCAAAAGGCAAGACGGGGATGCAACAAAAAACTCTTTACTACAATACACACTCAGTGTTTTCTCCTTCCTCTCTCTTTCTCAAAGACTGACTAGATCGTCGGAGGGGATACGCCGAAAAACACTCCGGCGCCCTTCTAACTTGTTCTTCTTTGTTTCAGGAACCTCTTTCAGCCTTACTGGATCATTCTTCCGCTCCCCCAAGGTCTCCCGTTGCCATTCCAGGTTACCACCGGACCTCGCAGGCTGTTCCAAGCAGCGTGGTTGGTCACTCAACTGGCTCACTCGAGTTCACCAAGGGAGAGATCTGTTCTCGTTTTTATATTGTGCAGGATCTTGCACACACAAAAGTATTTCTATAATTTGAATATGTGACATCCGATACACCTTCAAGTAACCTTACTTGTGCAAGGTTTGTGCTGCCTAAGCCCCAACAGAATCATTTACACCTGGTTGAACACTCAAACGAGGTCTTGAGTAAAGCATCTATAGGAATGACATTGTTTCTGTAGGAAGCCAATGTCACACTTTGGTGTTGAGTTGGCTTCAATTATATATTGCATATGCCCACCAGGCCTGTCTATAGAGTGAAAGCTGAGTGCAGACATTGTTGGCAAAATTTCCACTTAGGACCATGACCTATGAACTTACTTCACTGCAATTAATACCTGTACCTGGCTTGTGCCAAAGCGACCAACCAGTAACTTTTACCTCTCTTCGCCAATAGGACCCTTTAGCTAAGGCAATTCCACATCGGAAGAAAGTCGTCTTCCCCCCTCGCATATAAGCCCTTGCACTCAAAGGAGGAGGTACCCACTAGCCACTTGAGGGGAAGACGACTCTCTTCCGATGTGGGATTGCCTTAGCTAAAGAGTCCTATTGGCGAAGAGAGGTAAAAGCTTCTGGGTGGTCGCTTTGACACAAGTCAGGTCAGCCGGAATCCTTCGAGTGGAGGGATGAGATCCGTAGCGATTTCTACCTCTTACAAAAAGGCGCCTTAAGGTGGACAAGATTGTGTCCCTCCGAAAGGATTTCGACTGACCTGGCGTGTGCCAAAGCGACCACCCAATAGCCTTTGCTTCTCGCAGGAGTTTCGTCCAACATCGAAAGAGAGTCGTCTACCCCCCTCGCATTCTACCCCTAACAAAAAGGCTAACACTTGATCAGGTCGCTAGTGAGTACCTCCTCCTTTGAGTGCAAGGACTTATATGCGAGGGGGGAGACCACTCTCTTCCAATGTGGGACGAAGCTCCTGCGGGCGAAAAGGGGTAAAGGCTGCTGGGGTTGTCCAATGAGTTAACCAGATCAAGCCGAAATTCTTGAGTTCAAAAATGAGATCCGAACGCGCGATTTCTACCCTTAACAATACCCATCACCTGAAAACCCACGCACAGCATTGCACCACTGATACCTCCTACTTCGAAGTTGAGTCAAACAAAGAGCTTCAAACCCTCAAACAAATTCATGCGTATTAATCCTGTTCAGAAGCTTCAATTTCCAGATAACGATCTTCAGCTACGAATAGAATCTGACTAGTGAGTAGTGACAAAGCAGTTCAAACTCTCAAAACAAAACCCATGCTTCCATTATTCGATCTGGGTGTTGGAGTTCATCCAGTTCAGTGCCTTCAATCAGGGAGTATCACTCTTCAGCTAGGCACAAAATCAAATAGCTGATGTACAACAAAAAAAAGGCGAAAATTAGATGGGTTTGACTCTGCCAGAGCTTTTGACCATTTTTCAAATTCAAGTCTTTTTAAAAACGTTATTTGATTTTGCGTTTTTAATCCAAAAAAAAAGTCAGATTAACTGACATTTTTGCCACGTCAATTGGGCTGACTTTTTTGGTAGCCCTAACTTCATATATGCGACCCAGGCGAACCACCACCACCAACTCCACCACCCCTTATCTTTCTGAGTCCAAACACTTGCTATTTTATCTTCGCACTCGAAGAGTGGGAGGCTCAAACGGCTCTTGCGAAGAAAAATGTCAGTTTCAGCTCTAATTTGCTCGAGAATGGTGGTGGTGCCTATCCATTCTTCTCTCTCCTCGTCCAGTGTCGGCGGTGGTGCGACCAAGGTGGCACCAGGAGTGGGCGGCGGCGTTGGTGGCGTCAGGGTAGTGATAGAGTCCTCATCGCGGCCACAGAAGAAGGCAACGAAACACCACATGAAGACTCGACCCGCAAGTCTCAGGCTTGGGACATTCGACGTGGGCCCACCGTTTACCCTCCTCTTCCTCCGCTTCCTCCTGAGTGGACTCTCGTCACGGATGATGCTGTTGCTGAAACTGCTGTTTCTTCTCCTCCACAGCTGCCCAAGACCACTCAGTCGTAATCGTTTATTATGCCAATATTTTTTTCAATGCGTTGTCTTTCTGACTTTGTTTGATGGTATCTTTGTTGCTCATGATTATGCCCACGTTTGGATATCAGTTCAGTTGATTGAAGAAATTAAATGAATGGCGGTTAGAAAAAGTTCTTGTTTTGCTTGTTGCAATAACATATGGGTGTTTTGTCGATAAGAATTGCACACTTTATCAAAATGATGGAATGTGTTCAACATTTGAGTTGATTTCTGAAGCAATTAGTTAGATATTTTGACCTAGTTCCATAGCATGCAAGTCCTTTAGTAAATTAAGTGTACTGGTAGTATACCCTGCAAAGTGCCCCTTCAAACCAAGTGACAAAACATGTCTAAAATCTCAATTGATGTTATCTTGTCTTCTTGATAGTTTTGAGCACTGCCACGAGTTAAGCTTACTATGTGCGTTGGATATGTATTGTGGCCATTGGCATTTTATTTCCTTACTGTGTAATTTACATCATTGATTTATGGAATTAATACTCTACATGTGTAGAGAGGGAGGGATAAATACTCAATATATATATTTGTGATTGATGTGCATATATATATATATATATATATATATATATAAAAGAGAGAGAGAGAGAGAGAGAGAGAGTTGGGCACAGGTCCAAGTTGTCAGGAAACAGGGTGTACATATGTACATGTATAGAGGGAGTGGGGTTGCGACCTGGGAGTTCAAGGGGTTGGCATTGGAGGGGGTGGTGCCAACGATGATTGAGTTACGGGGAGTGGGGCAAGGGAATGGGACTTGAAGGGTGTAAGACTGGAGGAGGAAGAGTGTTGCAGTAAGGGGGGGGGGGGGTGGCTAATCCGAGGGGTGGTGGTTTAGTGGAAGGGACACCAATGATGATTGTGTGGAGGCTGGGGGAGAGAGAGGGGGGGGGGGAACGAGTCATGTAAAACACAAAAGATCTAGGGAAGTGGAGACATTTTGTTTAACCATATCAACTGGAAAGCTCTTACAGGGTTTTTTTTTTTTTTTGGGTTTTTGAAATTTTAATAGGTATAGAAGATAAAGTTATTTTCAATAATTCCCAAGAGAAGTGAATATAATTTATTTGAAATTGAAATGAAGGATAAAGTGATAAAACAGTTAATTGCTACCCTTTGTTCTGCGTGATTTCGAAATGATTCTCTATTGTCAAGAGGGATTTATCAGATTTATGACTTATATTATGCAGTAGAGGGTTGAACTGTTTGAAATGCTTCATAATGTAAACATAAGGAAATCAACCAGCTAGAGTTGCCTGGTGTGGACATCCATCTCATCTTGGTCATGTTTACACCTTTTCCTGTATGAGCTATCTCAGTTCATGGGGCCTAGTTGAATTTTGCTTGGAACTTGGAGCCTAATATCAAAGACCTAGACTGTTCTGAGCAGTTTTCTTCTTCTTTTTTGGGTAAAGTTAGTAAGCTCATTAACCCAAAAGAAATACATTTAACCATATGTTCTACGGATACTTAAAATTCATTACTTAATTTTATACACATAAGAACTGCATTGCACATAATGCTAAATTGAAGATTCACATAATGCACATAATGCACATAATGCACAGCACACTTGCACAAGTAGATTTGGCCAAGACCATTTAGTACCATATTAGATTGAAGATTCACAAGTCATGTGGTAATATCTAAGCTATTGGATAGGAAGAATCCATGGCAATCCCACAAAGGCCTTCTTTGGCACCAATATCTCTTTGTATCATGATGTACCCTTTGTCTCCCGAAGTGGTGCCGCATGAATTCTTGACTAACCAATACTTGGTGCCATCAGCAGTTGTTCCATATCCAACTGCCATAACACCATGGTCTAGATCGGTTCCACAATCTCCTGTGAAAACCCCGCTTGAGTAAAACTGGAACGCAGCTCCGCTTGCATCAATGGAAACTGAAACTGGTTGATTGGCCACGGCCTTCAGCAGTGCCTTCTGACTATTGATAGGCACATTCTCATAACCCTTGATCTTGGCAGCATGGGAAGCTTCTTCCTTAGTGTTGCAGGTTCCATCGGTTGCTTGATATGGATAAATTGCTTCAGTGGCAATGCCTTTGCTTTTGACGATAAATTTGAACCCATCTTCAATGTAGCCACCCTCACATCCTTCATCTTCACCACTTCTATCACAGTCCACTAGTTCCTGCTCGGACAGTGAGATCAATTTACCAGTTGTAAGTAATGTAATCCCTTCTGTGGCTGCTATCGTTGAAAATGCCCTGCAACTTCCTGTTGATAGAATTGCACTGGTGAGAAAAAACAATTCATGGATTTGAAAAGTGTAGCTGCACATGGTGAAGTTTATAAAAGAGGATTCCTTACCACATTGACCTTGATCCTTAATAGGTGTAACAGCTCCTTTCTTCCTCCAGTCCATGCTAGCTGGTACTACAGTCACATTTTCATACTTGAACGATGTAGCTTTCATTTGCCTTTGGATTGGATGGCATCTTGTATCCATTGCGAGAGGCCTTAAACTCCTCATTTGTCTGGTCTGCAAATTCATTGATGCTCAACTTTTAAGGTCGATTCCCAACTTTGTTGAAAGATTCTATGAACTCTACATTGTCCTTGAATATCGTAAAAAGCCTTTCCTTCTCTGCAATATCCTTGTAAACACGTCCATGACGAGCCATCCATTGCTCATGTCTCTCTGAAATGGATGCTTCAGGTAGTGTTCGGGATGTGGCCTGAGAAGCCCACATTCCTAGTAGTATCAATGCAGCAATGATAAGTTTTCATTCGAGTGATGAAGTCATTATTGTGTGTAAATTGAATGGTGATAAGGTGATGGTTTTTGAATAGGATTTTCTTTCTACTGAATACTGGAGTACATTCCTTGTGGGTTTTAGGTCTATACATTGACGATGCATCTGCTTCTCCCTAAAGTTTCGTTTTCATAAAGCTTCACTCTCATGTGATGCAAATGCTGCTATTGAAAGGGCTCAACTCCGTGGTGGGCAGGGCAATTTGTAATGACTCGAGCAATCCGGTTGTGTACCATAAATGCTGCCATTGAACTTTAATTTTTTTTTATTTTCTTCCAAATTATTGCTACAAAGGACAGCAGAAACAAAACATCCAGGCTTGTCTTATTGACTAGTTCTGAGCTATCAAACCAAGTGGCAAAACATTTGTACATTCATAACCGATTATAGTGTGTTCTCTTGATTTTTTGAAACACTGTTACTAGTTACGTTTGTTTTCTGGGGTTGAATATGTTTTGTGCATTTCAGGATTGAGTAATTTAGAGCATTGATTTATGGAGTTAAATTCTACATGCAAAACTCAGACCTGAATGGTTGTTTTGTATAAAAAACCTTGAAAGCGTTCTTTGAAAACACGCTTTAACGTTGAATTCAAAAACTTTAGTTTAAACTACAGATTCATGTAAACAACGATAAATTAAGAAAAAATTTAGATATCAACTTCTTGAAAGCATAAAGTTTAA
Source organism: Ilex paraguariensis (assembly GCA_963454935.2). Classification (NCBI taxonomy): domain Eukaryota; kingdom Viridiplantae; phylum Streptophyta; class Magnoliopsida; order Aquifoliales; family Aquifoliaceae; genus Ilex; species Ilex paraguariensis. Next base: position 213,130 of record CAUOFW020008335.1, on the reverse strand, counting down.
AAATTGCCTTACGATGGTAAAAAATTCTTAGGCCAACCTTTTGTCTCGTTCATTCAAGCGATGAACAGATTGAATTGCATGTCTTCCACTGCTTTGCAGAACCATCTCCCATGTTAGCCATAGCATCGAAGTGGTTACAACAATGCTTTCTACTACACTTTGGGAAATAACGTTTTCATAGCTTAGTTCAAGCTATATGCAGTCAAAGAGACTTGAACTCAGTTTATTCCCTTCGTTCTAAATGTTAGTGAAGAATTCATGTCAGTGGTGTTTAGTGAGGCCAAGAGGGCATTGCCTGGCTCATTTGTTTCGTCATTTGTGTATTTGTAATCATCACTTTACTCTTCTTTTTCTCCCAGCCTGAAAATTCATGCTTCTCAAAAAAGTGCATTTCAGGAGAGGTCACAAGAGCACAAAAAACAGCTATTGGGGACTATACATGTAGAGGGTTTACATATATATACACATGCAACCACACACAAAAACAAACACACATACACAGACATAAATGTGTTACCATAGTAAAAACGGAGGGAGTGGGGTTGCGACCAGAGGAGGGTACCTACCACACTGGGCATGGTGGGGTGGGGGTGGGGGTGAAGAAGTTTGATAGATATGAATAGGGGAAGAATGTCGTCTCACCTATTTTGTTTACTAACATAAACTGACATTTTTGACATAGGTTTTTTTAAATAGTTTTCAAACTATAAGGGATGGCGTGTATTTTAGGAAATCTAAAAGGGTGTCCGTATAATTTATTCAACGGGTTAATTGCACTAATAGTCCCTGAAATTTACCACTTATTAAACTTTAGTCTCTAAAGTTCCAATTTAGTCAATTTAGTCCTCAAAATTTGGGTTTTGAACCAAAATTGTCCTTCTCCCTAACTGTCGTCCAAATCTCTGACAAAAAACGGGCACAACACGTGTAGAAGATAGAAGGAAATCACTGTCTTTTCTCCTTATTTTCCCGGCCATTCAACCACCTTCTCTCCCATTATATATCTGATTAAGGAATCCTAATTTATGTTTGATAGAGGCAACTTTCAATGGGGGCGAACCAGCGCAAGCTTCATCATAGAACGAAGACAAGTTGCAAGTCAATCCAAGCTTCATCATTGAACGAAGCCAAGTTTTATCCCAAGGTCCATATGGATCAGACGTACTAAAAGTGTGGGAGAAAGACTCGAATGTTAACGTCTTAGACATATTTAAATCCAAGAAGAAGATTCCTTGGATGTGAGAGAAATGAGGTAAATTTTATGAAATTGTATTATATGAAAGTTAACAACAATTTTGTTTAAACTGTTTTTGTTGGAATATGTAGTGAAATGGGGGATGTGGGTATTTTGCGTGGCATGATCCTCTTATGTGTATGCGATCGAAGAATATCATACCAAGATTACTCAGGAAAATCACACTGCTAGAAGGGAAGCTAACAAGATCTCAACAGAGAGAGAAAGTTGTGTGGTTGTTGCTTGTACTTACTTGGTTATGGATGTTAACAAAATGAAGTTGTTGTACTCATTTGCTTGTACTCACTTGGATGTTGTTGCTTGTATTCACTTGCTTCTACATACTTGGTCAGATGCAATTGTAAAATGAAGCAGCTGGTTATGGGTGTTGTAGTTGCTAAGATGCTAGTTTTGTACTTTGTTAATGTAGAAAGTGTATCTTATTGGCAAGTTGTAAATTAATATTTATTTTGTTGCTTGTCCCCTAACTTTGTTTTGTTATCAAATATATTCGACAAACACCATAATATAGAAAGTGTATCCGACAAACACTATAATATTTAGAAAGTGTATCCGACAAACAACATAATGTTAATGTAGAAAGTGTATCTGACAAACACCATAATATTTATCATAGCATTGAGGACACAACCTATTAAGTGACAAAAAGAACATATTACATTCAACATGTTCACTTCCAAAAGGATGCTACTATCATTAGCCAGTACATAAAATAGGGAACAACAAGAGCCTATTACATTCAACATGTTCACTACCAAAAGGATGGTACTATCAAAAGAGGGAACATTAAACCCTAACAAAATAGTTCTTGGATTCCATCAATAGTCACTGAACTCCTCCTGTAGAATGTGAGACTTGTGTTGTGGTTGGTGCATTCATTTTGTTCCTCCTCATAGCCAACTGACCTCTCCTACTTGAAACATTGGTTGCACCAGCTCCTAGACCAATCATTCCATCTGTGTTTGCTCCTGCAGTAGTCACTCCACTGGACATTGTTCCTGCACCTTGTTGGCTCTCTTTCTTCTTACTTTAACAGTTGCACCAGCAATCCTTGCACTTGTTCCAACAATTGCAGCAGCAGGCAACAGTTGCAGCAGCAGCCCCTGTACCAGCCTCAACACTTGCCCCTACACCTGTCCCAGAACCTATGGCTGGATTTATCATAGCAACTCTACAACTTCTCTTATTATGTCCCCTCATACCACATTTTCCACACCTTAAAGAATTCTGAAACTTTCTCAACTTATTTGGATTTGAATTGGTTCGTTCCTCTGGTTCCTTTCTTAGTGTCTTTGGCCTCCTAGGCTGTTTATGGTAAAATGGAGGTAAAAGGGGAGTCTTAGTGCATGTAGGCCATAAATTCTGCCCATTAATGGGATTAATATTGTTCCCATAAGCCTTCATATACGTCTCTTTGTGATACCACTTATGAACATATTTCTCAGGTTCATCTCCATTATATGTAATAGCCTGAATGGCATGAGAACAAGGAATGCTAGTCAAATCCCATTTTTTTCCCTACACATGTTTGGGCATCCAAGTCCACAACAAACTAATCACCATAACAATGTCTAACTTCAAATTTAGAACCCCCAAAATAATATGCTATGCAAAAAGAAGTTCTTTCTTGTTTTTCTCTAGAATTTCTTGAATTTTAGGACATATTTCACCTTCCCACTTTGCCATTGCATTTCTTTTCATATATAATCTCTTCATAAGGAGACCTCTAATTATCTCCAACATTGATATGATTGGTTTGTTTCTAAACCCAAGTATATAAGCATTAAAGCAGTCACACATATTGTTAAGTAATATGTCACATTTAGGATGTGTGCTAAAATGGGACTTAGACCAATTCCTTGGATGTTAATCATCAAACCATGCACATGCCTCTGCATCTCCAGCTTTCATTTTTTCCATATTCACTTTAAACAAGTTTACATAACTTGATCTTGTAGCAGCCCAAACTAAATCCTTAAGTGTTTTACCCTTGTGCTTTTGGTTGAAATTGTTGTATAAATGTCTAACACAATGCCTATGTTCAACATTTGGAAGCAGTTCATAAATTGCATGTTCTAGCCCCTATATACAAAATATCATATATAATTCAGTTCAATAATAGTATTTAATGTAGACTAGATTAAAAAAAAATAACAGTAAATGTACCTTTTGCTTATCAGACATTATAGTTCATCCAATTGTGTTTCTTACTTGAAGGTCTTGTACCAGAAGGTTTAGAAAACCATGACCATGTGTTTGTTCCTTCCATCTCTACCACACACCATGCTATTGGGAACATATTGTTGTTGGCATCTAGTCCCACTGCTGAGAGAAGCTGGCCACCATGAGGACCTTTTAAATGGCAACCATCCAAACACAATATTGGTCTGCATGTCTCCTTGACACCCTTCTTCAGTGCATGTAAACAACTATACATTAATCTCCCTTGGACAGCATTACTATCTAAAATCATTCACATTATGAGAGCAACTAAATGAACTTCATAACTAAAGAGAATTTCATTAATTATTTACAATATATACAATATCATCCAAAAGAATATGTCAAATTTTGACAATTACATCCCAAAAATTAACTATTATCTTGTAGCAGAATAACAAAAATATTAGACTTCACATTGTCATAAAATGAATTTCTTAATCTAGAACATAAGAGAATATAGCTCTAAACGTCCACCTTAGGATCCACGTTCCCATCTATTGGAGCTTCCCAATGTATTGACTCATCAACTTCGAGCTTCTCCTCTAGACCATAATCTGAAAAAGATATTGGTTATAGGGGGTGAGTACTAAACTCTGTAAGAAAATCCTCCCAAACTTGAGTAAGGTTTTAAAAGTATATAAAACGGTCGGTCTCATTTTACAAATATCATATATAGCTTTTGAAGGAAAATATAGACAATTCAATGGATCTCAAGTTTACACAATAGCAATAATTAAATGAAAAAGTAAAACAAATTCCCAACAAGTTACTATTTCCACAATAACCAATTTCACAACAAACTAATTCCACCATAAACTCCTTTTCACAATAAACCATAACCAACTATTAGTACAATAAACAATAGCCCATAATGTATATCAAACCATAACTTGTATCTTAGGTATGATACATGACATTGCATGAATAAACACATCGAGAATATCTTGGCCCACATCCACACACACACAATCCTCACAAGGAAATTCAACTTTAGGAAGGGCGTATACTAACGCATTGACAGTGACGAATCCAACCTAGGAATAATATATTAACCCTCAGTCTCGGTACCACGTGAGTGAATAGTAGTTTGGTCGTCGCAAGGTACCAACCCTACTACAAGTGGTAGGAAAAATTCAAACCTTCGCGGAGTAAGAAACACATCTACCCACTCTACGATACCCAATCAACGGTCACCCATGATCATCCAAACATCCACAAGAAATACAATATCCAACTAATTTCTCCAATCCTTGGTAAAATTCAAAATCTCCAAATTTCACATGTATTATTCCAATAGAACAATTTAAAAAATATGCAAGAGATTATCAAAAATACCATTTTATTGTTCAATACCAAACACTAGAGTTTTTAAATCAAAAACAAAAAAAAATCAAGAGAAAAATCAATTTCTCTTGAAAAACTAAGTTTTGATGTCAAACAAGGGTTTTTATGGCTTTCGACCCATAACTTCACTCAAAACCTGAGAAGGTTTGCAAGAACATCAAGAAACAAGGATATTGTAACATATATCTAAGATTTTGAAGCAAAACATACATAGATATAAACCCTCGTCTCAATGGACAAGAGTGGAATCAAACCCCTACCTTTCTTCTTCCTTGGTGTTCTTGAAAAACTAGAAGCTTTGATTCTCTTCAATATGAAAATCTCTCTTGATCTTGTGTTTTTCTCCTTATTTCTTTCTCTCTAAGCCTCTCTAGGTTATAAATGTTGAAATGGGGCTAATGAAGGTATCCTTAAGTATTTATAGTGGAAGAAATAGTCTTCTATGCGTGATTTTAAAACCTAGATTTCGTAACTCACGTTCGAACGTCATTTGCTCCCAATAGTTTTGTTTTTCCATCAGGAAGAAAGTATTGGGATGAACTGTCATTTGAACGGACATTCACGTTCAAACGAACTTCTTGTTTCTGCTGAAACTTTCAGTGAAGTTTTGGCTTATTTAAAAGTCGATATGAAAAATTTTCGTGAAATACACTTTTGTAACCCTGAAAGTATATTATCTATTGTAAAAATTTCAGCACAAACGGACATCAAGATAAAAATTTATGGTCCAAATAATAAGCAGTGTCCAAAATCCTTTCTACCCAAATTTTATCTAAAATGTATTTGAACTCCGAAATATTTCCTAACTTCTAATACATACCCTGTTACCTCGTCTAACATTTTTATTTTTACTCTGAAAATCTACATAGTTCATGCATACATCATTACATATATTAATATTTCAAAAATTATTACGTTGTTATATAAAGATAAGAATGTGGAGGTTTAGAAGGCTCACCTTCCAACTCTGACAAATTATCTAATTTTATAGCTATTGTACTGTTTGGATTAGTCCTCATCAACTTCTCAACATACTCAAATAATTTGGAGTACTGCTCTGTATGGCTACCTTCAATCATTATCTTTGCCTTTCGTTTTGTCCTGTAAATCTGATGAGGTGTTACAGTAATTTGGTGATCTTTCATTATCCTTTCTATAAAGGCATCCACTGGGCATGCATGACTCCCCTTAATTTGATCCACATATGTATTAGCAATCCAAGTGGAGTTTGCATTCTTGTTGTGAAATGATATTCCATGTGTGTTTGTCATTGAATGTTTTAATTTGGAATGTTTTCCCATCTTTCATGACAGATGCAAATACCAACCACTCACATTTCCCTTTACAGACTGCCCTAACCCTAAAATGGTCATTTTTCTTGAATATTATTTGTTTTCCCTCCTTAATTGCATATTCTCTTACTACTACTTTCAACTTAGTAGTTGTTCCAAATAACATTCCTAGCTTGAAAGATGGGTTTTTTATGTCAGTGGTAACTCTAAACTCAGGGAACTTGGGCTTCCTCACCTTGACACCATCATCCTCTGAAGATGAATCATCAAAACTACATAATTCATCTGAATCTGCATAGTCAGAATGCACATCATCTTCATTTGTACCATGAAAAGCTGAAGTACCATCCTTTACACCCTTACCCTTATCACCCACACCAGCCCATTCAACATCTTTATCCACGTTTATCTCATACAATTTGTCATCCTCGTCAAGATCATATTCACTATTATATAACTCAGAATAATTAGAACTGTCACTATCCCTGATTGACTCCCTGGTTCTCTCCTGAGGTGTGTCATTTTCCATTGACGCCCTAGTTCTCTCCTGAGGCATGTCATTCTCTGTTCCATTGAATCTCTGGTCTTCTCCTTCATTGACTCTCTGGTCCTCTCCTCCATTAATTCTCTATTCTTCTCCTCCATTGACTCTCTGTTATTCTCCATGGACTCTATGTTCTTCTCCTTCATTGACTCTCTATACTTTTCCATTGATTCTTTATTCTTCTCCTCCATTGACCCTCTATTCTTCTCCTACAACATCACCACTTGCATTGACTTCAGAATACTCTAGCAAATTTTTTCTATTAGAGTAATCTATCTTGAGGACTTCAGTAACCTGACTATATTCTAACCCATCCACATCATCTTCATTAATCTCCTCAATTACAACTGAATGTCTCTTTTTAACATAATCTTTTGTGAAGTCTTGGTCATCAATAACATCATCAATTGTTTGATATTCTATGTAAACGTCAGCAACAGTGTTGGGGTACAATGTATTGAAGATAGTGAAAACTTGTGTGTCATAAAACAAACAAATTAAACCAGAATCCAAGTCCTTTCCTGGTATGCAGTATTGATACCTCAGAATCTCCCCTTCGTATCCTAACTGCTTAGCCATTTCGTCAAGCTCTAACAATGACATGTAATCTAGGTGTTTTTGGTGGAAGTATTCAACCTTACCCCCCTCATAAACCATCTTTGGGTTCTTTCAGAATTCACCATTTTGGTGTAATATTAAAGTAAAATATTTGAAATCTTTCTTTGCAACACAACAAAAAATTGTGGGACCACATGTTACTGAGTTTTGTATAAGTGCATAAAGGACCCACTACATCAACAAAACATCAACATCAATTTTTATATTAGGGCCATGCATACAACAACTTTTTGAAACACACTCAAATCCATAGTTCTTTGCATACAACCAGTTGCCATAATATGATTTTTTGAAAAAAAAAATTACAAAACGTCCTTTTCAACCAATATTGAAAACACTAAATGTTTACTGTAATCTTCAATAAGACAATCGTCCTCCAATTGATACTTATTGAACCTTCCAGTCATCATTGTCAACCTTCAATTCTCTAAAGATGATACACTTCAGCGCTACAAAACCCAATTTTTCCAGTTTCATTTAAAACCCTAGACAAATGAACGATGGTCTCTCTTCCATCGTCTGAAGTGACGATTTGATGTTTCAAATCTTGCATTACACGTGACCTGAAGGTAGTTGAATGGGCGGGATAATAAGGGAAAAAGATAGTGATGCCCTTCTATCTTCTACATGTGTTATTTTTCGTCAGAGATTTGGACATTAGTTAGGGGGAAGGACAACTTTGGTTCAAAACCCAAATTTTGATGACTAAATTGACTAAATTGGGACTTTATGGACTAAAGTTTAAAAAGTGGTAAACTTCAAAGACCATTAGTGCAATTAACCCTTTATTCAAATTGAGATTAAGGGCCTGAAAACAACCAAGTGCTAGCTTATGCTCTTCTCTATGTTTCTTACTAATGAAATAGCTTAGGCGACCCAGGCGAACCACCACCACTGACAACTCCACTACCCTTAAGTCCAAACACTTGATATTTTATCTTCACACATGAAGAGTGGAAGGCTCAAACGTCTAAGCATTCTTGTCATTTACGTCTTTGTATTTCAGCTGTGTACTTTTTTAAAAAATATTTTGTTCTATATATTTTTTACTAAATAAGTCTAATTAGGTGTACGGACTTCTAAAGAACTCTAAGAAAAAATATCAGTTGGTTTGACATTTTTAGGTTAAAAACTTCAAACCAAATAACATCTTTTAGTCTAAAAATATCAGACCAATTGATATTTTTAAAAAGACTTAAAGTTTGAAAAATACTTTCAAACCATTATTTGAAATTTTTTTTCCAAAACACTGGGTTGGGTCAAAAGTTCACTCTGCCACTGCCAGACAAAGAACTTCAAACCCAGAGCTATAGTCATGTGAAGATGAGAAAATATTCCATGCTTAGTAGGTACCAAGTTGGCACCATTATGTGGTACTTACCACCAATTAGAAGAGGCCATCTCAATAAAAAGTCAGATGGTGTGCCATGTCAGCAAAGTGGACTAAATTATTTGACAGGCTAACGGTTGTACAACTTCCGTTTTCTCTCTACTCCTCCAACCATCTTCTCTCTCCTCTGTGTCCTATCATTTCTTTCTGTTTTGTATTTTTTTTTAGAACTTTCTCATCTCCTAAGTTTCAAATTTTGGATCACCCGCCTTTGGTTTTGAATTTTGAGTTTCTACTATAAACAAGTGAGATACAACCACCAAATATTTTCACATCATTTTTTTCTCTCTCCTCCATCCACCATTTCTTTCAGCTTCTCTTCAATGAACTAGTTTTCCCTTTTTCACTAAGGGTGTTTTGTGGTTCATGCCTAAATCTATGTTTAGTTGTGCTTCAGATACTTCATTGTGGCTGAATATTTGAGCTGCTCTTAAGGCTTCCAGTTAAAGCTTCGATGGCGTGAAGATGGAGTAGGAGGACTGATCTGTCCATAGTCTTTAATCTCATGCTTGTCAATACTGTCTTGGTTGTGAACATGTGGCACTGTTACTTGCATTTTAGTTAATTGAAAAAATTGGGTGTATTTAAATGTTTAATTTTGTTTTTATTTGTTTACCAAGTTATCCCATGTATTCTTGTTGGGAAAAATAAAATTTTACCACTCTTAAATCAAATTAAATTACCCTGCCGTAAGATCAAAATTATCAATCAGAAAAATCCTTATGGATCCTAAAGATATCTTCTCCTTTCCTCCATTTCTCTTCTGTTACTTTGGTGTTAACTAATGATTAGTTTATCCATTTTTTATTGTTCTTAGATTGTGTTAAATGTGAATCCATTGAGGCAAAAGTGAATCTGCTCGAAGGAAACTTAGATCGAACTTTGTTCACCAACTGCTCGATGAATTGTCTATATCGAACAAGTTATGTTTTGTGAACTCATTTAATTTTGTAAATGTTAAACAATTAAAAAGAAAAATTTACTTTTGCCTTTGGAGTAAGTTTACAGGTTTTGTTAAACTTCTCATTTTTTGGGTCCCATAGCATTACCAGCTTCGTTCAAAAGAATCGTAAGTTTACAGGTTTTTTCAATTTTGTAGATTGTAGAATCATATTTGGTTTGTTTAATAAGACTTCCCTTACCAATTGTGGTCACAAGAATTAGTGGGTGGGTTAAGTAGACTTTCTACAATTTACTTCTTAAATAAAAAGAAAAGTAACTAATTTAAAAAAACAAATAACTTTTGTTTCCAACCAGATTACAAGGAATAAATTAAGAATTATAAGAACAAATATAATAATACAAAATGAAGTCTGAACTATCAGAACTTAACTTTGAATTTGGACAAGTAAATCCAGAAAATAACTTCTAAGAAATCATCTAAAATGTTAAATTACTATAGCTAAAAGACCCAGCTGAAGTGGCTTTACAATCCAATTAGATAAGGTGCAATCTTGTTCTTATCTTTTACCCTTTGCCCAACCAAATACTTATTGCACCATTCAAATGCATGCATCATGGCGAGTTGCCACCTGTGATTACAACATACCACATGTCCACTACACTAAGTCTAGGGAACGCAACTTCAACCTCAACAACTCTGTTGCTTTATCTTATCGCCGATAATTTTTTCGATCAGATCCGCTAGAACCAAACCCGCAACATATAAGTTGGTATCAAAACCCATAAAAAACTTATTGGAAGAATCTCGTGTGGGAGCTTGATCTTCAAAGAATACTTTGTGTAGCTCACTCACTGTTAAATGAGAGGAGAGAGAAAAAGAAAGCAAACGGAAAGAAGGATGGTGCTATAAGCCATAAAAATACAAAGGCTAAAAAATAAAGCAATTGTTACAAAGAGATCGAACGCTCTGCGTGAAGAAGAACAAACCAATAATGGTAGAAATGAAGATAGATGATGGGTTTTGTGAGAGAGAGAGAGAGAGAGAGAAAATATGGCTTACCAGAAAAAAAATGACAGGATGGAGGAACTAAGAAGCGAGATAATGGGCTGAGAGATGAGAGAAAGAGGTGTTTGAAAAGAATTAAGAAAATTCAGAGATGAAATGTCAACAATGAATAGGGTGGACGGCTGAAATGATTAGCTTGCAGTAGAGAGAGAAATAATAGAGGAGGGAGAAGACGGAAAATGTTATCCCCGTTAACCACATCAGCAATATGGCTGAGTTGGCATTTTTCTGACATTGTCAGACATGTTATTGAGATGGCCTCTTCTAATTGGGGGTGAGTACCACATAATGGTGTCAACTTGGTAACATGAAATATTTTCTCATGTAAAGATCTTCAACCTCTCAAACATATCAATGCTTCTTCCATATTCCCAACTGGGTGTGCACATTAATCCAATTCAGTTGCCACCAATATTCATCTGGGTGCAGAATCACGTCGCCGATTTACACCCAAAAAAAAGAAAAAATAATGATGATAATTCAGGTGCTTCAATTACAGAGAACCAATCTTCTGGTAGATACGAAATCATCCAGCTGTTTTTCATCAAAAAAGGCAAAAAATGGTGGGTTTGAACCTGTCGGTCAGACATAGAGCTTCATATTAAGAGCTTCAGTCATGAAAAACTCTTCAAACTCTCAAACAAATCCATCATTCTTTCGTACTTCCAACTGAGTGGGTATTAATCCAGTTCAGTTTCTTGAATCAGAGCACCAATCTTCAGCTAGGCATAGAATCAAACAACTGATTTACACCAAAAACACACAAAAAAACCATCCTTCTTTCGTAATTCCAACTGGGTGGGGTATTAATCCTTTTCAGTTTCTTGAATCAGAGCACAATCTTCAGCTGGGCATAGAATCAAACAGCTGAAAAACACAACAAAAAAGGGGGATTGGAGTCTGTCAGACAACCGTGTGACCATCCCAGCAGAATGAACTGCTGGAAACGATCCTCTACTGCACTGCTCATCCAGAACCAGGACCAACAGAGCTGTTAATCACGCTCTGATCACACGGTCATAGTTCATCCACCAGACTTGGTTTCCTTTCTCCTTAGAACACAAGGATTCGGAGGTACGAGCCTATAGAACAGATCCTGTTCAAGTAAGGTCGTGCCCTGTAATGCTATCACAGGACTTTAAATGCCGTCTGTTACTTGAGTTTTGCTTCGATGTGGGACAAACACGTTGACTCTTTTTAAATCTTAAGCACGCCTAATGAATCGCTTTCTGATATTTAGTTCGGATTTGCCGCTAACTTAATTTAGTCACCTAATTCTCTAATCTAATCTATTAGTAGTGCAATTAAATTGATTGCAAGACTCAACTAATAAAAAAACACATCAATACTACGGTTCGGCCACAACAATAAAATAAAGTAACCAATTATGTATGAATAATATTACTCTTTTTTTATTTTATTTTTTTAAAAGATCCTACTTTTCCTATCAAACCATCATTTCATCCTATCAAATTTTTATTACAATTAGGTCTAATTTCAATCCTTTGTTGAAATTTAGTTTAGAAAACTCCATCAATAAAAAAAATTGTGGCAATTTTATTTTTTCTTTTGTACGACATTAGACTTATGCCCGTCTTTTGCAACCAAATTGCTACTAAATATTTATGAATATATATAATATTTGATAAATTATCTAAGATTTAATATTTTAAAAAAAATTGTAGAAATTATTTTTCAAATCAACTTTTTTTTCGGTAAGCATCTTCCATTCATATTGATTTAGGTTTTTTGGATCATATTTTGATCTGCCTCTTGTTCGATTTGGAATTGTCAACAAATCCTGGACTCCTCGAATACAATGGAATTTCACACTTGACGAATCTTTTACGCTACCTCCCGGATATGAAAGTTTATTTATATACAATGTATAACACCTTTTTTTTTATTTTGAAAGAAGAGAGAAATTTTATTAATGAAATTTAGAGATTACAAGAATAAAAAAAAACAGGAACTGTTTTAACAAAACATTGTACAGAAAATATAAATTCTGTTACCAAAAACAGACATTTTTTTTTTGCTGACCAAACGGACTCCTATGCTCTTCATATTTCTACTTGTTGGCCTCTTAATAAAGAAGTAGACTTCTATTCGGACTAGCAATGCACGACGTGCGTTGCACGTAAATAAATTTAAATAATATTATTTTTTATATGTGTAATTAAATTTAATAATTAATTTAATTATTAATTTATTTTATAAGTTTTTGAGTAATTAATTTGTCATTTATTTAGGTACTTCTTCGATCTTTTTAGGCATTTGCGCATCTATAATCTATAATAATAAGATAGAACCACATTTGAATCTTTAAAATTTGAAAAAAAAAAAAAAAAAAGAAAGGCTCAGATTTAATCTACTTTTAATTTAATGGCTCAAATTTCATCTCCATTATTTCAATTTAATCCAAAGGCTCACACTGCCCAAACCTTATGCACAATACCCAACTCAATTATCTGACACATTATCCCCAACATCTCTTTTCCTCCGTCTCTTTGTCTCCATTGTCTGTGTCACACCATGCCACTGCCCATCGTTGATGCCAAGTGACCTCTGGTATCTCTTTTTTCTCCTTCCTCTTCCTCTGCTATTTGACTCTCTGCTCCTCTTCTCCCCCCTCTCTCTTTCTTCCACCATCACACTAACTCCTGCCCCTCAATCCACCATCAAACCCACCACCGAGCCCACCCTACCATAGACCCATCAAACCCACCCCACCATCATAGTTCGAAATTGCAGAGATTTCACTATTGAGAGAGCGGAATACAGAGGGCGATTATACAATTTCACACGAACCCTAATCATCAAAGTAATAGGTTCTTATTAAAAACTACGCAACATTATTTTGGATCGAATTTTCATCCAGATCAACACCAAATTAGACTCCACAAAAAAAAAATTTTGATTAGAAATTGTTAAGATCCTACATATTGACAGACCTAAGTATACCCTAAAAATTGATAAGAGCGCTCCACCAAAAAGTGACATAAATACCCAAAAAAAATAATAAATAATACAATACCAAAAAAAAAAAAAAAATCTGTTGATGTCATAGTCAAACCCATTAAAAAGGAGTCCTCGTACAAAATTTTCTACCACATTCAACCAACCTAACTGGAAAATTTATTTGATTGGTCTCCTTCCACTACATGAGAATAGAATCTTCTTATTTCATTCCACGTCTGAGTAATAGCCAAGCCAAGCCAAGCCAAGCCAAGCCAAGCCAAGGATGCAATGAATTTGTACTAGTTTATATTTGGATTACGATATTATACTTCAGTTGATTAAAGTACTAAAAAAATTTGAGTCATGGAAATGTATCAGGACTTTAATCAGACATGAAAATACATGATGATCTTTTTTTATAATAAAATATCCGTCAACTCACCCAAAAAATAAATAGATAGGTCTAAAAAATACGTGCATTCCTCAACGTTAAGATTGGTATAACCATGAGATTTTTCTATTGTAAAGTGGAGATTAACGGCTAAAAATCTTTTAGGATTTGCTCCATTAGAATAAGATTGTGGAGATTTTTCACTTCTAAAAGCATTAAGGAATCAAAATAATATTATTGGTGGCTAATAATTTGACTTAATATCTTATATAACTTAATAATATATCCATCGACATGATTCTAATAAAAAAATTCAAGAGTTACATTAATAGTAATGTCACTAGACATGTTATAAGATAAATGTGTTAAGATTGTCAAATTACTAATGCTTAGTTTAATAGGGAGGATAAAAAAATAAGAAGAATGAAAAGTAGGAAAGATACACTTTCTATCCTTTGAAGGATAGAAAGTGAGAATGATACACTTTCTTTCCTTTGTGTTTGGTTGGATATATGAAAAATAAAAATAAAATTTTTTTTTTTTGTGATAGTTAAGATTAGGGATTACAATCGAGTCATGTCGTATTAAATTCGTGTTGAGTCATTACAAATTTGTGTCGAATATTAATCAAATCTAACTTAACTCATTTAATTAATTGCGTCGTGTTGAGTTGCGAGTTGACATGTTTATATCCGTATTGAGTTCGAATCGTGTTATCGTGTTGAATCGAAAATTTTCACCTTTAGTTAAGATGGAAACAATATTTTTTTTAATTTAAAATTAAAATTTTATTTTTTTATATTTATTTAAAATTTATTTTTAAAATATTTTAATATAAATACGTATTTTACCATTGTAGTTTTATATGAAATTATATATATATATATAATATGTATATATAAAAAGTTATATAAACAAATAAGATACATCTTAACACAAATAATTAACTTTTCATCCACTTTCCTTCCCATTTTAGAGATATTGATTTTGGTAAGAGTGCATTCATCCACTTTTTTATTGTTCCTACTTTTCTTTCTTATCAAATATGATATTTTATTTATTCTTCTAATTTTTCTTTCTTTCAATTTTTCGTCGTCCCACTTTTTTAGCGTACCAAATGAAATATAAAACCGACTTTGGTCCTTGAGTGAGTCTGACAATTAAGCTCCCTTCTGTCTTTGCACTCGAGGACCGATCTCCGTCCAGAATCTTCTATTTAAGTTGTGGAACTTAATAGAGTTAAAGGCACCCTTGTACTAGTGATACCTAAAAGTCTTGACAGGATGTCATTCAAGCATCGTGTCAATTTGAACGGTAATTTCCCATGACGTACTAACTGAATATGTAACGATTAATCCATTCTCGCGTTCCACCGCCTTTTAATTAAAGACTTCTTCACCTTTAATTATAAACCAGAGAATCATGCACGTTATCACCAAATGCGTGAGAAATAGAGAGTGAGAGGAAGATATGAATGAGGATAAAAAGAGACTAAATATGATTATAAACAATTGAATGTGGTTGACGAGTAAGCTTTAATTGGTTAAGGGAGAAAAGAAAGAGATTAAAAGAGATAAATATGACTATACACAGTTGAGTGTGGTTGAGGAGTAAGTTTTAATTGGTTAAGGGTGGACTTAGTGTACGTCAAGTAATTATTAATGGGTAGATAGTGTCAATCACACCAGTATACCCCTAAAAAAATTATTCAGTGCTTTATAAGTTGCACGTAACAGCATGATGCGGTGGTTACTGACACTGAAAATTTTCTCATGTACCCTAACCATTATTTTGGGGGAAGGAAAGGTGGGGGTGTAGGAAGCTCAAACCATAGTAACATAATCTTTTGCCGTGGATGATCAGGTTTGTGGTGCAAAGTTTGGTCATCAACTTGGAAAATTGTAAGATAAGTCGATCCTGAATTTACGGAATAGTAGCAAGTAATACGCGTAAAATATTAAATAAAAAAAGAAGTTAAACATGATAAGACATTTAAGTCGTATCATAGTTTCATAAAACATTATTGTCAATTCAAAAATGATGACATGGACAACTCGTTGTCGATTCAAAAATATCTTGTAACTATTGAATTAAATTGCGTCAGACTTTTAATTGAAAGTGTTGAATTGGATACGAGTAAATTGAATTTGAGGAGTCCAAATCAAATTAAGTCAGACTCAATAAATCAAGGCAGTTAAAAGGCAGTTCAATCTGACGATCCAAGGAGTGCAGGAAGATAAGAACACGTGGGAGAGAGATTATCGAGATATACACTCATGAAAATCAATTCTACATTAATTGTACTTACCTTTTGTAACTATCCTCTCCGAAGAAATAATGTCCTCATATTCACGTTACCGTCTCATCTCACCGCCTCACCATACTTATAAATTGTATTCTCTCTCCACATGGAGAGACACATCTACCAACACACCTTGGCACCTCTCTGCACCTATACACATAGTTTCTCTCTCCTACGTTGTTGTATCTCTCCCAAAGCATATATCTCCTAAAGTTCTCTCTTTGTTACTTTATTCATAAATAAAGACCATCGGCCACCCCGCTATTTTTCGAGAGTGGAGCAGATCACTCAAAACGAACTACTATATATTTGTGTGTTGACTCGATATTTGTTGTTTTGACATTGATTGATTTATTTATTGTCCATTAATTACACATCTTCACATACTCGATTATTAATTTTGCACAAAACAGTTTTGTGCATTGTCAGACTCATATCAATATCAGCCGATATTTTAAACAATGACAAGGTTAGACCTTTGCTTAGGCACTCAAAAGGAAAAAAAAACAAGAAAGTTGGGTATGGCAATTGCTGGTCAGCCATGGTGTTGCCTCATTGTGGAATACTGTTCACACCACACAGTACACAAAACAAGGCATTCAAGTGGGAAAACAAACTGTGGTTGGTGAGGGTTATTAAGACAAAATTAAATCAGGGTACAGATATACATTAGTGTATTAAAAATGAACAGTGGAATGATGGTCAACAAAGCTCAGCTGCCCCCACCAAAACCAGAACCTCCAACTTTGTCCAAATTCCCTAAATTTGGCCTCCCCTTGTTCAATCCAACCCTTCCACTCTCCTTTTGGAATTCGTGGGGCATACCCTCCCTTCACTAAAAACATGGTAACATGTTACTTATACATATGTAGGGAAGGTTATGGACTAGACAAAAACGAAGATTTGTTCAAACTCATTCTGTCTAAGATCATAGATAGATCATACGTATGAAATAGTGAATATATATTATGATATCCATATAAACTCGTGCAATCATGGATGCAGGGTGGACCCAAACTTATTCTTGCCCTCTTAAACTATATATATATATATATATATATTATGATTTAGGAGTCCTTAACTCTAATTCAAAAGAATCAAGCCGCAAAAAGAGGCATAAAGATATATATTTATTATTGTTGTTGTTTTCTCTAAATAATTAGGGATTATGTTGTTAACTTACTTTTTTGTTTTTGATTTTGATCATATCATGTGGTACAAGAATACAATGATATAACTTGTACTTTAATTGTTATAATTTCTTTTCCAATTTTTTCTTAAAATCACAAAATTTAATTGAATGGATTGGGATAAGGATCAGAATTTAACTACGAGACGAAGATAAGAATTAAAATTTACACTGCTAACGGGGGTAGACCAAGGAGTGAATGGACTTTTATTATGTGGATACAAGAGCGGAGGAGACTACTCCCTCCGCCCCGATCCGACCCACCGTCATTCCTTTCTTAGGCTACTAGACAAATTAAACTCCTTGGGGGAGGAGGAAGGATGAAGATATTGCAATAAGACTAGGATATAAATCATATGCATCGCACAAATTAATCCTCCGAAATATATATTGCTAAAGATGAGTTTTAAATCTTCCTTTCCGAGAAATATTTATTTAATTATTTAGAATTAAATAAATAAATTTTACTGCATAAAGTAATATTTTTTATTCAATCATAAACTATTAATTTTTTGTGTTTATTTTTTAGAATCAATGTTGATTTGGGTTTACCTCCTTATATGCTATGGTCTATAATATTAGGTCTGTTAATGAATCAGATTTTGATCCGAATTTGAATTCGAAACTGAATATGATTAGCCCGATATAGATTAATTAGTTATTTCTCGTATATGAAGATACAGAATAATAAAAAAATTGTTAACAATAAACATATTTATATTCACATTTAAAATTAAATTACAAAGATAGATGAAAGAGAAAAGAATTTAAACACTGATTGTAATGAGGTGAGTGGTGGTGGGAGTAGGTGTGATGGTGGGACAGTGACGGTGGTGATAAGGTGGGGACAACGGTGATGGTGGTGGAGGTGGTGGTTGTGGGGTTGTGGTGGGGTGGCAACAATTGTAATGGTGGTTATTGTGAAAGAGGTGGTGGTGGAGTAGCAATGGTGGTGATAGTGGATGGGCGGTGCGGAAGGACGATGGGAATGGTGGGGTGGTGACAGTGATGGTGGTGGTGGTGGTATGGCGGCGACAGTGACGGTGGTAGTAATAATGGTGATATTGATGGTGGTGGTGGTGGTGGTGGTTGTGTGTTGTGGGGGGGGGGTGATGGTGGGGGTAGTTGTGGCAGTGGGTTGGTGGGGGTGGCGTAGTTCCAAATGTTACTACTTTTTTTTTAAGTATTTATGAAAAGTTATAAGTTGTAAAAGTATTTTTAAAAAGTTATCTCAAATACACCATTATGAGTCTATTTTTCATATTAAATTTGGGATGTCAATATTAGTTGTTTGATTAACTTTAAAATAAAAATTTTATGAAATTTCAACCGTAAAAAGCAAAAGTCATTTTATTTATCTTTTGAGTATTGAATTGTATTGTACTTTATTATATAAATATTTTTTCCTAATAATTCAAATCCAAATCTAATAACTCATATTGCATGGATTTGAATTTTGATATACCTATATTCAATTAGATTTTGATCTGATCTAAATTATTTCTACATTTTTATATAAATATTAAAAAAAAATAAATGATTTTTTAAAAAAATTTACTTAAAATTTAGGTATAATTTTATTAAGTTAAGTTAATTAAGTTATTATGATGTGATCGGATTTTTGGATCAAATTTTCAATTGTTAACGAATTCAAATATAAACCATAAAAATAAAATTTATCGAATTATTTGATTCGGATCAATCTTTTGAAATCAAAATCGAATTTGAATTTAGATTGATGAAAATTCCATCTAAACCTGATGCATTGAGAGACCTACATACCACTAGATATGCACCATGTATTTGAGGGGGTCGCACGCAATGTCACGCGCTAGGTTGTGAGTAGGTCTAAGAAATCTCATCTATAAACAATTGTACAAAGAAAAGTAGAGAAACTCAACAAAGTCGCTTTAAGCAAAGAAAAATCCAAAACATTAGAAGAAAAATCCACAACATTATAAGATCATCATGGAATGGAAGGAGAAATCAAAATCAACTATGACTAACATTGGGTAAAGGAATTTGTACGTTAAAGGTGCGTTTGGTTAGGGAATAAATTATAGTTTTGACTAATTTCGTCCAATAAATCAATTTATTATATCTTTGGGTTATCCACTTGGACTTAGAATAAGACCAAACAACATATCTTAGACCCGAATAAATGACGGAGATAATTTTTTTTCTTTGTTTAATGAATAGGAGTATTTGTATCAGCTTACGTGTACCTCGATTAATTCTCTTTTTAATTCGATCAAAAATAGGTTATTCAAGCCAGGACTAAGACATTATGAAGGATAAATCTCTTATGATCTGCCCCCAAGAAATTATCAATATTTGAATTCAAAAAGTTTAATTTTATAACTCATTTTTATTACCACTTAAACTACTTAAAGTTAATGATGGAAAAGAATTTATCTAATGGGATAAGATAACCTTTGTGGAACAATATTCTCGTAGTCGGATGTAAATTGATCAAACCCAACCCCCTAGCATAGTTAGTCATGTGTTACATATCCCTTGGATAAATGAAATGTCCAAATTTCGACTTAAATAGCTTAATTTTAATCACTTTATATCGATTAATCAACGTTATGGGATTTAGCTAAAACCCACAACTAAGCCTCTGCCTTACCAAATGGGAGATTTTGTTTAAAAGTGGATTGAAAATCTCCACCCCCGTAATATATGTGTGCTAGTAATAACCCATATTTAAAAATACTAAATAACATAAATAAATCAAACATTAATCATGTAGTATAAATATATTAAAAACAAATTTATTTTTTCTTCCTAATTACACAATTTAAAATCAATCTTGTCCCACCTTTTAGAAGGTTTGGGATGGGTGAAATGTTCAATCTTGGGGAATCTGAATTCAAACTCGAATTCGATTAATCGTATATAAATTGATATTGTTTACCAATTATCTGATCCAACACTCATTCAATGAGTGATATGTATTTTAATTGTAATTTTTAAGTTTTATTTGGGTTGTGTAGCAATTTTTTTTTCAATTTTAAGAGAATTTGATCTTGATTAAGGTGAAAAATGTATGAACAAAGTGGGATTTTCAAGTTTGGGCAAAAAAAATTTTAGTGATAATTTTGAGCCATTAGATGGAATGAAACTCAACCACTTTTGTATTAAACTAAATTAAAATAAGTCTTATTTTATTATATAACTAGAGATAATTCGTACATGAAGGCCTAATGCAATGTGAATGATTTTAAGAGAGATATCAGTAATCGTTATGAGTCTATTTGAGATTATCGGATAAATTTATTAAAAATTTCCCCATATTTTATATTATAGATATTTGAACCAAACAATCCCACCAAATTTAAGAGTAAAGAGTTGAGAAAGTATCATCACACCTTCTTCATGAGTTATCCAAGCAATATTTTTTTGTGGAATATCATACAACAAGACAATTCACACTAAATCTGGTTGATGTTGGCAGCCGCACGCAAGGAATGAGGTAATTGTTCGCTTTCGTGGAGTCTAGTTTATATGTTGATTTAGATAATAATTCGATCCGAAATAATGTTACATAATTTTTTGATCGACGTCTCTGTAATCCTCTCTCTCTCAATAGTAAAATTCCTGAAATTTTGTAGACGTATGTAAATTATCGAATCACGTAAAATTTGTGTGTCTTGTTTTTTCTTATTTTTTATTATTTTATATTTTTAATTTTTTTTTTAATTATATATATTTGTGTGTGAGTTTAAAACGTATTAAATATCAACAGTAATAACATCGTCGTCGTATATATTATTATGTACAATTGTCTGTTCAACACCGTCTATTATTGTCCTAGTCTCTTTAATTGTACCTAACCTAGTCGCCTTCACATTTTTCTAAAAATTTTTTCTTTGCAGAGGAAGAAGAGAGAGAGAAGACGAAGCTCTTGTATTTCTCATGAACTGTGGAGTCGTATTGGGTTTCTATTGCTGGGGCTGGGAGTTCTTAACTGCCATTCTTCTATTCGCCACCCCATCTCATCACCACCACCTTCTTCTTCTTCTTCTTCTTGTTAATTAGTTAGAACACACACTCATACATACACACATACATGCATACATACTCTCTCTCTCTCTCTCTCTAGATAAATTATGATGATGGATTTTGAATGTGAAAAGAGTTTGCTAGAATATGTGAGAAAATCTTCACCACCACCTTTCTTGTTGAAAACCTACATGTTGGTGGAAGATCCGGCCACGGATGAAGTGGTTTCGTGGAACAACGACGGGACCGGTTTCGTGGTGTGGCAACCGGCTGAATTCGCCAGAGATTTGCTTCCAACTCTTTTCAAGCACAGCAACTTCTCTAGCTTTGTCAGGCAGCTTAATACCTATGTATGTAAACACAACACTTTCCTTCTTATTTTTAATTTTTTTCTAACTCTTAGAACATGAAAAAAAACCATCAATTTTCTATTTTGGGTCTTAGTATTTTGAATCTAGTTTTCATAAATCAACACTTTCCTTCTTATTTTTAATTTTTTCTAACTCTTAGAACATGAAAAAAAACCATCAATTTTCTATTTTGGGTCTTAGTATTTTGAATCTAGTTTTCATAAATCAACACTTTCCTTCTTATTTTTAATTTTTTCTAACTCTTAGAACATGAAAAAAAACCATCAATTTTCTATTTTGGGTCTTAGTATTTTGAATCAAAAGGTTATATATATATATTGTTTGATTTAATTTTTGTTTAGAAATTTTTTCGATTATTTCTTTTAAAAAAAAAAAATTTGGGTAAGTGGTTACATGTGAAATGAAGTGGGTCAAACTGAAGATGAGATTGTGGATCATGATTTTTGAGTAAAAGATGGGCAAAAGGATGCCATCAGACTATTACTTGACAAAAGGATGAGAACGACAATATGTGCATATTAAAACTATCTGTATCGAACATCAAGGCTTGGGCATCACCACAAGCCACCCTAGTCTGATTAAAACAAATAAAATGTTGACTTATATATAACCTAATGCATATTAGTCTTTGTACGCATTTACACTTATGTTCGTATGAGCAATCCAATTGGAATCTAATTTGAGGATTTAATACAATATATGATCATTAAATTAGCAAGTAATTTCGGCATTGAGTGAAATTTGTTATCAATCTAATGATAATAATGTGTTATGTCCGAAAATCGGATACAAGTAGCTAGTAGTGCAAAACAGATTGAAGAGGTAGATGGCAAGACAATTATTGATATCATGTGTATAACATTGATGGATACAATTGCAATAGTAGGTAGAAAGAAAGAAAATCACCCCCTAAAACTTTTGAATCTTAATATATCTTTGGTTGTATGAGAATATTGGGTGGTTTATTGTTCATACTTTTCCCAATACTGGTCTTGAAAGTTTTTTTTTTCATTCAACAATCAAGGATGTTCAGGTCAGTTTACACGCACCTTGACTAATTCTCTCTCCAGTCTGGTTAAAGGTAGACTATACATGCTGGAACTAGGATATTCATGAGGAATAAATCCCTCATGGCCTAACCCAAGGGGTTGCCAAAATTCTAATTCAAGACAACTAAGTTTATAACTCGTTCATGTTACTATTTGAACTATCCCTTGGGGTTAAACCTTCTAGTTCTACCTATGATACTAAACAACAATTATAATGGTTGTTTTTCCTTGATCATAGTGGGTTATACTTACATCCATTATATCGATCGAGCATTAATAGAATTTAAATCTGAATCCCTTCTAACACAATGAGATAGTTCCTAGAAGTATTATTTTCTTTCATGACTTATAGTTCATATGTATTTAATTAATACTAATACTTAATTACTCGTAGTGTATTAGCTAGAAAACCACTTAAACATAGTGAATCGTACTTGGATTCATAGTATATGATTAAGCAATGACAATCGAGGAAATTGACTATTGGAATGGATCTAAATCCGCTAAAACTCTCCATGATTGTTCTAGAGTTTCATCTTCTTTATCGTATCATTTCATATTTTCTTATAATTGACAGGGGTTCCGTAAAGTAGCAACTAGCCGGTGGGAGTTCTGCAACAACAAGTTTCGCAAAGGCGAACAAGATCTACTCTGTGAAATCCGTCGAAGAAAAGCATGGACCAACAAGCCACAATCTGCTACACAAAACCAATCTGCACCAAAAGAACTCGACGAAGATCAAAGATCATCATCAACTTCATCATCCTCCGGTTACACTACCCTAGTTGATGAGAATAAGAGGCTCAAGAAAGAGAATGGGGCTTTAAACACCGAGCTTTCGAGCATGAAAAGCAAGTGCAAGGGGCTTCTTGATTTGGTTGCCATGTACGCGAATTCAGAGAAAGAAGAAGAAGAAGCAGATGAGAGGCCAATGCTGTTTGGTGTGAGGTTGGAGGTTCATGGGGAAAGGGAGAGAAAGAGAAAGATTAGTGAAAGTGCAAGGGTTTTACTGTCTCAGTCTTGCATATGAACAACAGCAATGTAGAATAGGAAATGAATAAATGTGTCACTTAAAAGTAAGTGGCTAGCTAATTATGCATATGTAGATTATGGTGTGCAATGTTTTAATGAACTGTGAAGATAGTTCATGTGCAATCTGTACAATATTTTGTACTTTTCCAAAGGTGATTATATAAAGATAGTGTCGTGTCAGATTCGTTTTGTATTTCTCAAAATTTACTTAATTCATATCCGACTTATACCTTTGTATTGTCAGGTTTATATTATATATAGTTGGATTCATGTTGATGAATTTATTAAGTAAATAATCAATAATCAACCCACTTTTGCCCCCAACCTTAAACCCATTGTATCGATCGTGTTGAATTGGTGGATGGTGTTAAGAATTATCAATCTTATTTTCCTTTAAGAATACCCTTGCAATTAAAGAACAATAGTGACATTTTTTGCTAAAAAATACCTTATAAAGAACTCTACATCTATGTAAGTCCTTTAGTTAGTAAGCCCCTTTTGCCATGAAGTTCCTTAGAGAAACAACAAATACATGTGACATGCATGCTAACAGATTGTTCAATATAAGATCAATAATGACATTTATAATGAGATAAGTGGTATAGAAAGTATAATTTCAAATGTTATATAATATTTTAAGAACTTGCAACCCCTTGGTCCGTGGTTAGGTGTACATGTGTTTTTTCCTAGAGAATTGTGAGTACTTATGTTAGGCAGGAATCTTGAATTTTCATTTTGAGGATGCTTTCACTTCAATAATTGTAAGGAGAAAGTCAATTATATAACCGGGAAAAAAAATTTATATTTATCGATATTTATCACATTTGTAAATATTTTTATTACTGTTGTAGGTCCAAAAAAAAGTGATAAAAACACCTACAATAGTGATAAATTACTCACAAAATTGATTAAAAAAAAAATTGTACTGAAGAAAAGTGATAAAAATAGTTATTAAAATAATGGTAAAAACACCCACAAAAGTGATAAAATATTTTGTTGTAAAACTACCTACAAAAGTTATAAAACACACTCATTAAAGTAGTAATTTTTTTAAGTATCATACCCATTTTTTTTTTTGGGGTACCATAGTAAAGTCCATTATATAAACAATGGATATATAAAATTAAATTTGAGCCCAATTTCACTTTCTATATATTTTTCCCTACTCTCATGCCTTGACTAAAACATATTGTGCATGTGCAATTGAGGGCTTGACCCTCTATTAGGTTCGTTATTTAACAGCTTCATCTATCATTTGAAATAAGTGACTGCTTACAATGGTATGATTTCTTTTACGCACACAAGACAAGAAAGATAAAAAGGAACATGCACATAAATTATATTGTTTAAACTTAACTTATTAGAGTCATTGTATTAGTAGCGGATCTCAACCAATACTAAGATCTACTATCAACCCAGAAGCTGTAAATGGTTTATTAAATCAGTAAATGGCTAACATAGGACTATCAGTTGAATGTTGGAACGCTTTTGTAATGATTTGAACTCGTATTGTCCAATATTATCTTTTTTCGATTATATTTAAACGATTTTAAAAAAAAGTTGTACAATATTCAAAGTTGAAATGTGTCAAGTTCTTCACTCACATTTTGTCCAACAATGCAAAAAATGGATTCGGTATTTCATCTTTTCGCTGAGATAATGACATAAAAATAAGAGACAATATAGAATCCATTCTTTAGCACTAAACCCCCTCTTTTCCTTTTCGGGTGGGAAGTGTAAAATCCAGACAGATAATGTTTCAATGAGCTACTTTAATACTCAAAAAGAAACTTATGCCAAAACAAGCCCGATGGCAAGTTGGCAGAGTTTGAGAGCCCTTATTAGCAAAGTCAAGCTCCAAAAAATGAGAGATTAACCAGTAGTGCAGATTTGACTCGACCAAGAAAAAATTTACTCCGAAAGATCAAAGAAAGAACAAGAGCGTTCGATCTACTAATAGCGGAGATAGACTTACCACAATTCTATAGAGTGAAGATTATGCGGGCATAGTATTTCCTCACAATTTGATGCTTTTTTTAGCTTTAACTTGTCAACACGGGTTTAATCCTATAAAATTATTGTCAAAAGTTCCAAGTTAACAATTATTTTTTTCCCTGGTAAATGAATTCTCTACTCAGAAATATTATTAATCAAATTTTACAAAATTATAGAACAATTTTTTCAAGAAATCCTGCAGATTTTGGAAGTGCAATTTATCCATTTTATTCGCATGGGCAGAGCTAAAATTTCCTCTTGAGAGAGGTCAATTGGAAGCGTACCGAGATATTTTTATTCAAACTGGGTCATTCAATAAGATTGTTAATGTTAAATTTTTAAATGCATAGAACAAAATAACATCAACTTCACACCACATATTATTGTGTTCAATAAAATCGGTACAAGTAATTGAATCTTATTGAATTAATTAGATGTAAAAATAAAATCAATTAATCAAGTAATCAATAATATCATGTCAATTCCATCACTTAATCCCTCGAGCATAGCTAAATCTTATCCTACCTTTAAAGAATGCAAAAAAGAGGGAACGAAAGAGCAAATCTCTCAAATACATAATTTAAGTAGTTTTGAAACTTATATATAATGTTAATGCGCCATTAACCATTTAAAATAGTCCAAAATCTACATATTTGTACAACGCCAAAATTTAATAATTTATGCAAGATGTCTTGATCTAAATGGGTAATGGGCCAATGTGATCAAATCGATAGTCAAGGATAAAATAAAACTAAGATTATAAATTAAGTGTCTGTTGATTGTGAGTGTATTAAAATTTTTTCGCTAGTTAAAAAGGGTGAGGCAAATGAGAATGTTCAGAGACCACTCTGATAGGCCCTCATTAGTGGAATCATGAGGTTTTTGATCGCACTTGTTACTCCTCTCGAAAACGGATATAGCAAGACTATTATAGTGGTTAACTATCGAATCTCAATGTAAATTTTAAGATTCAAATCTCCAACTTTAATATGAGAAGTTTGATCGATGCCCTATTGCACAACCCCAGTCGTTGTTTAGCCCTCGGTTGAATAGACTTGAATGTATTTTGGTGTGTGAAAGAAAATGGCCAAAGCAGCCGCCCTCATGCACCATCTTCAAGAAAGAAGAAAAATGGTTAGTAATTTCCAACTATTGAAGGGTCACTGTCACACCACACCTTTCAGCTTCAATCAAGGTGTATAGCCAAACATAGGTCAATCATACCATATTCACACTCTTATATGATTCAAAAATGATCCGACATGAAATTTAAAACTAAAAACTATAATACATTTCAAATCATGCGTAATTAAAATTCATATTGACTAGATTCTCTTCTGTCAAAAAAAGTTGGTATTCCTTAGGACCCAACTCAAAGACCAAAGAAGGGTATATATATACACTAAGATTTTCTTAAAGAAAAAAAAATCATTTTGACATCAAAGTTTATTCTTTAAATTCAAATGTGATAATTTAGAGTCAATTTCTCATTGGTCGCTTAACGGATTCATCAATAGGAGAACACTTTATAATCTTGACCAGGCCTCAAATTACGATTGAGTCTTGCTCTTATTTTTGCTCAAAGTTGACAAAAAAATCATTGTCTAACACATGGGCAGCTAGAGCCTAAGGCCATCAAAGCAATAGTCTTAGGCCCCATGAAAAAAACAAGGTCTCAAATTTTTTTGGGAAAGTAAAAAAAAGTCCTAATTTTTTATATAATATAATCTAAGTTTCAAAAAAATAAGTCTTATAGCTGTCTATGTTCAGGAAAAAAAATATAAGACCAAGCTTATATAGTCAATTAATAGCCACGTTTGATCTAACACAATCCTAGTACTAAAAAAAAGAGGATCCAATTGACATTGCTCACTTGTTGAAAAGAAAGAAACTCATAGTTCATCATAAATAAGCAATTATCTTGCTCGATTACAAACAAAAAAAGAAAGAGTTAAGCGCTTGTAAATTTCTTCTAGTCTCTCCTCCCCCCCCCCGGCGAGGAAGGTAATCAAAAAAGAAAGAAGAACATCATCATTATACTCCATTTTTTCAAAGAGCAATACTATTAAAATTCTGATCTAATAATTTGATCACATGTGCCAATACGCATAATTATCATTGTTACATTTTTTTACTAGAAAAGTTATACATACTACTTCATTAGATTAAAATATTATATCATATTTTTAGGTCTCAATAATATTACATTACAACTAAAAATAATTATCAACTCATTACTTTCTCTCTTTGTTTTGAGCAATCAAATGATAAGTTTTTTTTAATTGAATACTTATTATATATTCAACGTATTCTACAAAAAGAAGTTTTCAAAGATTAAAATTGATAAAATTCTACTTCAAATTAATTGTATTATAAAAAGATTAAGTAAATAAACAATATGATTAACTAAAAATAATATGTTCCCATAAATATTCAATTAGTAATTATTTACTTACAAAAAGTGAAAAAAAAAAGATTACTTAAAAAAAAAAATTTACTCAGTCTACCATGTATATGGTGACCAAAGGTTTTTTTTGGGTTTGTAACTGCAAAGCATTTCATGAATATTTGGCATTTTTATCTGAATTTGTGGCGGGAATAATTAGGTGTGTCAATTCGTGTCATGTCGTATTGTGTGACTCACATATCTTGTATTTTTATATTGTGTATTATTATTCTCGATGTGTTCATGTCAAAACCCACAAAAAAAATTTTAATTAGTGTGTTCTGAATGTCAAACATTAGTGTAGACTATTTATTATACGTATTTAATAATCGTGTTATGTCAAATTCATATTAACGGGTCAAACTTGACACCCCTAAGAATAATGGGCAACCAGCTTTCTGCAACTCCACAACTTCACCTATTGTTGTTCCTTTTTCCAGTATGAGCCTTTGTTCTTTCCCTTATGTTAATGTAAACAGAGCACACGTTTTCTGCATACACCGACTGAATTTATTCCTTTGTTTTGCAACAAAACGCGTTGAAATCCATGTCATGTGGCATGAAGATCTGCAAATTCTTGCCACTAATCATTTTACTATGAAGAAGATGAACACAATTCACATGAATATAATGGAATATCTCTAGCTTAAAGGCAAGAACACTTCATATCTGGTAAAAAAAAAAATGTATAAGAAGAGCAGCCTAGAGTAAGCCAATACACAATACAATCCTGTGACAGAAATATATATAAAGTAGAAGCGTAAACACGAGTGTCAACACAAGAAACAAGCACTGGAACTTGATTGTATTATCGCAGATTCATCTAACATCATGTTTTACAAAGACAATCTGAAGCTTCCTTGGCAACAAACTTGACAACGTAAGAATAAGTCTAACTCTTTGGCTTAGTTTTGTACACATAGTCCATAACTTCGGCTGACATGTCTAGCAATAAAAGGCTACTTTATACATGTTCTAACATACAAATCCCCGTCATTTCTATTCTCTACCACTCCTATGGTACAAGCATGCTATTATATATGTAAGGCTCTCGTTCCTGGGACAGTCCGAGATGTTGACATGTTTGTTGCTGCATATAGCAAATGCATCGCTAAATTTTCCTCACTAGAGAGCTCAAACAAATTTCTGTGTCTATGTTTTCTGCTGCATATAGCACATGCATTGCTCAATTTTCCTCACTAGAGCTCAAACAAATTTCTGCGATCCAACCAGTCTGTAAAGGAAGGACAATCATTCTCAATCTTCCTGCTGAAAGAAAGTATAATCTGAACCAGGCTCGGTCTTTGTAACCTGCAAAATGAGTACCACCTTTTCATGAGGTATACTGTTGTCATGGTTAAAAGAAATAAGGAAGACATTTCCATTTCAACTTACTGGTCTTAGTAAGTGGCCAGTGTTGAGGGAGAGATTTGAACAGAAATATTTAATCAAGAAACGCTGACCTATTTACTGTCCCTGCCATCTCATGCTTGTTAGACAGTGTTTTAGTATGTACAGGTATTGGGATTAGTTGTAAATAAATTTGGACTGATAAGGATGAGATTTTCAGGATGACATTGTTGAATAGAAGTCATTTTTATCATTACAACAGTGGTGTCTCATAATTATGATATTAGAGCATATCAAGGATAAATGAATTTGAAATTCCTTTTCCAACTTACCAAACAGGACACGATCAAAGTTGAAAAGGAAATTTTACAAAAACATTTTGTGAGGGATGGTTGACTCATTTACCCTCCCTTGAACAGGTCATGGTATGATAAATAGGGCTATGTGCAAGTGCATGAAGTATGAACCCAACTACCAAAGAGATTTCTTCTCTCACGATAAAAAAAGAATCCTAATATTTACTGTTTTCCATCTGACAGACAACATGCTTCTAAAACTTTTTACTGTTCCATTCGAAACATGACCAAATTTTGAAATTGATTTTATCCAAATCTTCCTTAAAATGATCTTGCTTTCCAATTAAAAAGTTTCACTTTTATGAGCATCATAAGTTACAG
This sequence comes from Ilex paraguariensis, assembly GCA_963454935.2. NCBI lineage: Eukaryota > Viridiplantae > Streptophyta > Magnoliopsida > Aquifoliales > Aquifoliaceae > Ilex > Ilex paraguariensis. Next base: position 182,724 of record CAUOFW020008335.1, on the reverse strand, counting down.
AACATTGTGTGCCTTGTACATACAAAATTTTTTGTAGTCTTCAGCAAATTTTATCTTATTACATAGGAGAGGGAAACAATCAAATGAAGTCTAATTCTCACAAAATATTGCCAATTGAACCACCGCTTAAGTCACAGATATACCAACCTCAGCAGTACGAGAAGATCCAGGAGCAAGAACGGGAACAAGAGACGTCCAAAGAACAGGATCTGCTAAAGGATCAATAGCATTGTAGTGTGTCAGCAGTGGTGCAGACAAGAAAGGAGTCATAGGGTACACATTGCTTTGAAGAGGCAACCCTCCGCTCATCCCAAAAGCAACTCCAAGTCTCTCACTTCCACCATCATGACTAGATGATTTCTCAATAGCCTTTCCATGGTCTATTTTTTTTATAGTATTTTTGTTTTCGTTTTCATCATTCTCATTGTTTTCTTGCTTTTTGGATGCTTTCTCTTGCAAGCTCTTGTATGCTGCAGACCGTGACAAAATGCTCATAGCAGACACTGCAGAGCCCTTGTGCTTTTTCTCTTGAGGTGACACACCCAAAAGGGGCATCTGGTAGGGCTCAGTCGACTGGATTGCCCGTTCCAGAGCTTTAAGTTCACTGCTTATGTCTTCAGAACAACCATGTTTTATTTCCTCCGCTGATTTCGTTTGAGAATCTGCTAGACGGGTTTTGTTGGGTCCCCACCACTTTATGTAACTCGTCAAGTCAATCTTTCGGTCAATGCAAAAACCGCCGGCATAGTCGCTATCTGTTGTTGTATCATCACCTGCACATTTTGTAGGAGAGGACAGTGGAGTAGTTGGGAAATAATTCAAGAAGTAAAATAGGTAAAAGATAGTGTTCAAGGAGGACCTCTACATTTCTAGTTTCTGTTTTCATTGGAAGGAGTCCGTCTATTTTAACAAACCCTTCATTGGAACATGCAAATTTTACTTACCATAATTCATGCTGTTGAAGTAATCAGCAACTCCAGGCATACGACCAAATTGTGAATCCCATCGACTGCTTTTTAATAGCACAAAAATGGAACAGAAAACGAAAGCACATCATTAACAAAGGCAAATCTGCAAAAATTAGAAAACTCATGCATTACGAATGGAAGACCGCAACTCAATGTGGGGTTCCTGGGGGACTCCATTGGTGACTAAAGGTGGACCAAAATTTTGGACGTGTCCAGTGAGTAAGCAACATCTCATGCACTCAGCAGCTTCGAAGCATGCTAATTGTTGAAGATCGTATGCAATACATGAAACCTCAAAAGCTCACGTGTTATATGCATACCTGGAAAGTGGACGGTATTTAGAGATTCCTCTGGAGAAACCACTACTCTTTCTGCAGTAAGTATGTATTAGAAGAAACAGCAAACTTCCAACAGAGCACATGGATTTGCAAAGCAATTACATACCTTCGAAGTGATGCAAGGTAATCTTCTCTTGAGACATTTTGCATCTCTTCAAGATCTCTTGTATAATCCGTGACCTGCACGAAACATTTAGATGCATTAGTACATGGAAAAGTAACTCATCACAAAGTAACTCCACTTTAAAAGGATATACATCTCCCAGGACAAAAAGATCAACTCCAATCAATTCCTTTATTAACTGATTATTGCTTATGTTTGCAATTACGAATAAAAAAGATGCTTCAATTTGTCCAACAAAATGAGGTAAAAACTAGATCTGCAACATCTCACTGGAAAATTAATAAGTGTCCCTGGGCCCCAGTATTTTAAGGCGGCAAGATCATATGCTCTGGCCGCAGCCTCCTCATCATCATATGCACCTATGGGCACGAGTTAATAGAAAAAAGTCAAAATATTATGAAACGATCCTGTCATTAGGGGCTTCAAGAAATTCATTTATTAAGTTACTTACCCAGGTAAACTGTCAAAGTAAGAAGGGCATCGACCAATTTCCAATTCCCATGCAATACAACAATGATTTCCATGTTAGACAATAAGGTAAGCGTGTATGGAAAAGAAAAATGCATGAGAGAGAGAGACCTTGCTTTCCCTTCTTATTTTGATTCTGATTCCAGGTACTTTTATCCCAAAGGTGAGCTTCATAACGACCTGTCCATCTATGCCTAAAATCATGATTTCAAAAGCATGAGTTAACAATTAAACAAAGAAATCAAATATAAATACAACCACAGAATGGAACAATTTGAAATATTTATCAATCACATAAAAAAAAGGGGGGCGGATGAGAAGTGCACAAACGAAAACAAATTACAATGAGACTCTTATTTGGTTTTCATAGCAACCATGCACCAAGACATAACCGTGTAAGGGTAGCCTAATCCTCTAGATCATCTGTTGTGTCCCAGATGACGAGATGACAAAAGAGAGACAAGGAAAGGAAGTGAAGCCATGTGCTGAATCCACAGACCCTCCCTTATTTACTTGTGACAAGAGGAAAGAGTGCCTTGGACCTAGAACCTTCATTATGCAACTTAATTCCAGGTTGTGTAGGACGATCTAGAGCAGACAATAATGTACAATGACAAGAGCCGGGCTGTGACAAATTTGGTATCAAATAGGTTCCACAAGATAACATGTGACTCTGAGTGGTGAATTGTAGTGACTCAAATGATGAAACAAAAAAGATGAGGAGAGGAAGTGAAGGAAGGCGCTGAATCCACAAACTATGAGTGCCTTAGAAGCGAGGACTTAGAATCTTCATTGTATAATGCATTTTAACGCCTTAGGCAACCAAAACGGACAAATTATACAGAGAGGGGACCAGGTGTAGGCAATTACAGAGAGACCCAAAAAAGTCCCAACTTATACGAAAACTGTACCTAACGTTTTCCCATTTTGAACCTGTCTATATCATATTTGCTTGTATGCTGGAAGGTGTTGCTTCATTGACAAACCAAATCTGCCACTTACAGTTAAAAAATTTAACTAAATTTACTTCCTGAAACAGCAATTACAACACAATTACATCTTTCCTAATCCTTCCGATATCAATATAATCAGATTGATGCTATCCGGTGTTTATAGTTGTTAGTATCTTACGATACGGGATATGTATCCACTGCCCTTTGCTATGTTATCCACTGACCACAATCCACATAGTAGTGAATCATGGTACCAAATGAAGTTCTTGTCAATAATGGGTCTGACTAGATCAAAATGGATACATATAAACATCTCACAAATAATGCAGGACAACATAACCGTGTCTTCCCATAAATAGGCAGTAAAGTTAATGTAGAAATATATTACTCATAAAAAACCAAGAAAACTGGGAACTGATTTTATAGATCCACATCTGAAACAGAATCGAAAAAAAGTGTCTAGTCTAAAGGCACCATAAGTCTCTACAACTGCCATTTTAAACGATGGTTTTTTGGTAGGTTGACACCACTACAAAATTGTCCACAGAGTGCTATTTGCCCCTAAAGAACTGAACAAAAAGTGATATTTTTGTTGACAAAGTTGATACAATCATGTTTTCCAAATGAAGAACTGCTAGATATTCCAAATTAAACTCTTGGACGGTTTGCATGGCTGCAAACAATGGCAGAACACTGCAAAGAAATAGCAAAAGAATGGGTGCTAGTTGTCACAACCAATTCCCATAATCCTTCTTCTTTACTTCCAATTTTCAGAACACAACATTTCTATAGTTCCACTGGCATCTATCAATTTACCCCAGCAGTTTCGGACACTTTTGGATCCCTTCCCTCCAATTTGATTACATATATAAAAATAAAAGCAATAAACAAGCATATTTCAGCTTCATTATGAATTAAGATTGCCCAAATATCTCATTTCTGAAAAGAAATAAAAATTTCAACTTTCTAAATCTGGTTTCAAATTATGAGAAGTTTGAAATCGTATGTATTTTCTTTTGTTACCTTCTTTTTTTTTGCCAACCAAACAGACTCACATAATCTAGCAGGGTACGCATCGATTTTTGCTTGTTTTGTATGTGTATGTGTAAACTTAGTGATAGTGTGTGTGTGTACCTGGTAACGCCACGGTAAATGGAGCTGCGCTTTCCGGCGGCACAAGGGGGCATTTTGCTGATTCGCTCTTTGGCCGTACATCCTCTCTCTTTCTTCGCTTTCTTTAGTCCTCTGTACAGCCATAGCTGATCGTTCGCCATCACTGCTGCTGCTTCCGAACTTTCTCCGCCGCCGCCTCCTCCTCCCTCCGCTTTGGGAGGAGCAGGCTCAGATGAAGAAGAAGCCATAGTTGAAGCAAAACCCTAAGAGAGAATAACAGGAGAGAGTGTTGTGTGTGTGATTGGCGTTGCCGAGTTGGGAGCTAGGAGAGAGTAGTCGTTTGATTTCACCGTGTTGAAAACTACAGTGGGAGGGAGGAGAAGTGGTGAAATGACGAAAGTATCCTTGTTGTAATTGTCAATGATCATTTTTTTCAACAGCGTTGGTGACATTTGTCAGACGATTCTAACGGCTATGATGGTCGCAAGGCTAATTGTGTAATTTAGTACCTTTTTGAAACTGTGTGACCTCGGTCAAACATAAGTACCTTAACGACACGTGTCCATATATGGAAGATCTTTGTCCTTGGTTAATTGAAGAAACAGATTTACGAGTCAATAGAAATTTAAACTGCATTTCCATGTTTTGATCAAAAAAATATATATATAAAAATTTAAACTGAAAAAACACTGTATATGATGGAGCTCATATTCTACCAATCTTTGTTGATTTTTTTTCCCCTTTTTGAAAATATTATGATTTCCACATTCGAGTTTTTTTTCTAGAAAAATATGTGTTCAATAGAAATCGTCTTTAATTAAATATGTTTGAAAGAATTAATCCTTTGATCGTCGTTTATAGAACATATTAAAATATTTAATTTCAAGAGTCACTAAATTCCCTAACAATATTGATCTTGTCATGATGTATTTAATGAAGTTCATCTTGAACATGAGCATAGTTTGATGTACAAAAAGATAATGCTTTAACTTTTTGATTGAGAACATCCTTTATCTTCTTGCTATAAATGTATATTATCTAAAAGTTATGCTAGTTAATTCTTCACTTTAATAATAATCGACCAGGCTATCCCATATCAGATAGCTTTGGGTGTGTGTGTTTATAAGTCTCTACCTAACTCTTACTCTATTAGAATAAGTGGTTAGGTGTGAATCAAAAAAAACAAGACCTCTTTGTATGGGGCATTCGGTATTGGACTGAAATCCCACACTTTGGACCGCGAGGCCTTGCGGTCATGGTAATTACGCCGGAGTGTCGAGGGACTGGGTTATCCCACATCGGATAGCTTCGGATGTGTGTATGTATTTATAAGTCTCCATTTGGCCCTTACTCTGTTAGAGTAAGTGGTTAGGTGTGAATCAAAAATAATAATCGACCAACGTAGTCATTTAAACTTCTAATATCACAGAAAGGGCAATCTTCTTAGAGATATGTAAAAAGAGCAACACTATTGGAACACGATGCAATGGTTCGAATAAAGTTCACTATCAATAGTCACAATGCAATAGATTCTCACATTACATAAAATTCACAGCCACCTGAGAATAAACCAATTACCCAACTACTGTATAACATTGTACAAATGACTAAAAATAACACAGATTTTGTTAGCATTTTTACACCCTTAACCTAACCTGCAAGACAATTTCTTTGATAAGTTCCAGCAACCATGCATAAATAGAATCGGGTGTCTTGTAAAGAGATATAGCTTACCATATTCCAATGTTTCCATCGCTGAAATGGAGGTCCCGCAGAATACAAAGGATACAACCAGAGGCAGCTTTGCAGGTTGCAGCGTCGTTCTTTTGTTGTACTGATCAAAATGTGAAGGTGTGAAGAGAATCATGGTGAATGTCATGGCTTAAAGCGAAGGAGGCCGAAATTCTACCGTTAGCTTCTTGGAATGCGACTGTTAAATATTGCTGCTTCATATACATGTTCCAGTGACTAATGCACTGGTGGAAAGGCCAGAGTCGTATGGCTTGCTTCTTGAAAATTGTTTTGCAGATTTGCTCTTCAAGGATTCTGCCAAACCATCATAGACCGACCATATGAAACTCTCAGGTACTGTTCTTCTAACAAGATATCATGTTCAAGAATAGATATTTTCATATTTTTTTGCTGGGTGGGTGCTTGGTATTAGATAGATGCATGTAATGATATTGGTTAGAAGAATAGAAGGAAAATAATGCAAAATGCAACACTAAACAGTTCGAAAACAAGCCAAATACTATCTGATCATGAGTGCCATTGTCCATACATTAATTTTCGCACAAAACGACTCATAAAAAATAGAGAAATAAAATGTAACTGGTCAATATGTTAAAAATCACATGAACTCTGTATGCAATCATCCCTTTGAATACTCACTGACAATAGAACAGTGCCAAAGCAGTTGAGTTTTGATAATGAATAGTGTGACGATAGATCCACTGGCAGCTCAAATACCACCCCTAATATCACAGGTTTAATACCCATGTTTAAATTTTAATTTTAATTCTCCTGTGAACCGTACCATGGACTTAAAAGTTTAACACATTGTGCCTTTTCTTTCTTTAATTGATTGTATTTCTTTTTCCAAGTCTTCTACAAATTAAATGTGAATAGTTGAAAGGCACTATAGGTTGTTGGATATTGGGAAAACTCATATACCTTATGTATTTTCCAAGTATCCAATAATCCCTAAACCATTTCAATGACCCTTTTCTCCATAATAGCACAAATAATTAACATAAGTGGCTGTTCATTGGTCATCTTCAATTCTTACCCGAACTCTTAATTTAAATTTGAGTAAAAACAGACTAAAAACAACCTCCAATCCTTTACTGAAACACATACCAAATAAAAGGAAACTCATTTTTTTCCTCAAATCAAGGGAGACTTAAATCTATAATGGTCAGAATTCACTCTTTTAAAAGATCCAATAATCATATTTTACCTTCTTTTAAATTTGAGTTTGTTCTCCTTTAAATTTGAGTTTGTCCTCCTTTAAATTTGAATTTATCCATTGGAGTGACTTGTATCAAATTAAACTTTTTACTCAAGTTGGAGTAAAAGTTTTGAGATAGCCTTATGAGATTAACTGCCACACATACCCATTCTTTCTTGTATGACAGCAGCATATTCAGTTCCACTACTCTTTTGGGCATAGGAGAGTATGTTGCGATACATTGCCACTGAAGGCTGAATTCCTGCATCCTCCATCCATTCCATCACCTGCATGGAGACTAGCTGAATCATTCCATGAACCAAGAATTGCTAGGTGTGGCCACGATGAAGCCATACACCAGCAGGAATCTAAATAAAAACAAATGTAACTTCATATTTGACAACTTTCAAGTCCATAATGTGCAACAGATTGACAGGTGTTTTACTTATTGTGTTCTCTTGTAGGTACTTCTTCAGTAGCCCATAGAACAGAAACACTGCAACGTCAAGTGAACTCCAACCATACTTTCTTTCCCCTTTCTGTAAAAATTTTTGCTTTTGCTTTTGTATTTGTTACGGGATGGAAAGGGGATTGGGACATTCATGTAGATCATATCTGTTCAAACTCTTGCATCTGTCACTTTGCGACAAACTTCAATGGACATTAAAGCATCAAAGCAAAAAAATACAAATATTTAGCTTTTCACAAGATAAGCGCATGGCTTTCTTGGCAGGAAATAAATGGAACACAATCTTAACATGTCGATGATTTTAGAAAAAGCTTAATGCCTTAATCATTTGATAGTAAAATGATGTATGCTAATACCATTTAATGTTGTGGACAAAACAGGTAAAAACACTAGCTATATTATTTGTGAATAAGTGCTTCGCAAATTCGAAGCTTGCCTTCTGAAAGACATCATAAACTTCAGTGGAATTACCTCGACATATTTCCTCCAATTTCCAACAGCCAAAAGATTTTTCAACAGAATTGAATAAGTTGAGAAGTTGATTTCTGCATCTGAAGCAACTATCTTATAGAACAACTGCACTTGTGATGAGGGAAAAAAATATGTTAATCACCTTGAATCCAGCAGTCCATGACCTTGAAGTACTACATCTCACCAACATAAGGATCAGCAGCATAACATTTTGGCTGAGATGCAGTAATTCAATTAAACAAGTATGTAAGAAGCAAAAAAATAAATCTTAACCTTCATCATGGTCTCCATCTTCCCAGACTTTCCAATAAAATGCAGAAGCTGATTCAAAAGTCCCACTGAAATAACAGGGAATGAAGGTTCCATCATTTTGATCAGTTCATTTGCTGTCCTCCAATCTCGTAGTCTTCAATCAGAATTCATAAATTAGTCTCATGGTGGCAAAAAAATCAATTTCGGATTTATGAGACACATGGGACTCATTACCCATACAGATAAAATATTATGCCAGTAACCCAAGATTTAACAAAAAAATCATTGGGAAAAACAACTCCCTATCTACGTATCAAGGTAAGAAAGAAATGGGCAACTTGGGTGACACTGCCACAGGCAATCATTTGTAATTTGCAAAGATGGAACATGGCTGTACCTATGTTTGAACTTTGACCACCTTCCTCTGCGTGCATTTGTGATTTACTCATAGAAAAGACACAAATATCCTCACTGAAACTATCAGTGATTAGTATCATCCAAAGACTTCTATCTTATATTCTACAGTCAAGCTTAATACAAAATTGGAAAAACAGATATAGGAAGTTGGTCATGTGAGACCCTTTACACGAAGATGGCCTCGCATGTGCACATTGCCCCCCCCCCCCCCAAAAAAAAAAAATAAATAAATAAATAAAAAAACACACACAGACACAGACACAGAGAGGGTAAGGCAAGGCAATATCTTATGCTAATTCTACACGCAACAGCTTTGAAGGAAATACAACATACATGCTACAGGCTGATACCATCTCGAAGAAAATAGCATCACAAAAGGGAATCTTCCTGTCTCTCATAAATTCAGCCACGATCAGAACATTGGCTGGTTGGCATGCTCTATTGAAAATTCTCATCAGAGTTGCACAAGCAATATAATCTGGTTGGACATCATTGATTTCCATTTCTTGAAATAGTGAAAATGCTTTTTCCCAATTCTCTGCACCATGAATATTTCCCTAAAAGTAAAGCTCAAGATGCATATTCTTGTATCCCCTACTGTTAACAAGCAACTTAACATACGCACATACCCGTAGCACCATATGCATGTAGCATGGTTGTATATGCAATAACATCAGGATAACAACCTTCCATCTTCATCATGGAGAACATAGATTCTGCTTCAGTCAGTTGACCCTGGAAAAGATAAGAACAGAGCTAGAACGGTGAGATGTACTGAAGGACATGAAAGTGTTTGTTCAAAGGCAAAATTTATCAAGCACTTGCCTGTTTACTGTACGCACAGATAGCAGATGAGTACACTTCCTTGGACAGAGGAATTCTACAGTCCATCATTTCATCAAGAAGTTCAAGGGCCTCACCATACTTTGACATCTTACAACAGCCACTTATTAGCACATTATAGGTAACAGAATCAAGTTGAACTTTCTGCTTCCTCATGGACCTGTATAAAGTTAAAGCCTTTTCATATTCACCCACGTTCATATAACTTCCAATGGCAGAGTTGTATGCAATTGTGTTTAATTCGATGCCTCGCACCTCTGCAGCCCTAAGTATGGAATCTATCTTCACCTTTTGACTACAGCGGCCACAGGCAGCCAACAAGGTACAAATCGAGACTATGTTTGGCTGCACCCCATTGTTTTCCATTTCACGCAACACTTCCACGGCTTCAGCTAAATAACCATTAGATCCATAGGCATCAATCAATGCATTGTAACTTACCAAATTTGGCTTGCAATTGTTCCTTTTCATCGCGTCAAATATTTCCTTGGCCCTTTCAGGTTGCTGTGATCTTCCGTAAGCATTGAGTAATGATGTGTAAGATACAACATCCGGGCGAATCCCATTTTGTTTTATCTCATTAAAAACTGACAAGGCCCCTTCACTCATCCCATGTGAAGCATACGCACCTATTAGTGCATTATATGAAACAATATTAGGTTTCAGACCCTCTGCAAGCATGGTGTTAAAAACAGCCTTGCAGTTTTCAATCTGCCCGCAAATAGAATACATATGGATGATGCTAGTGAATGTAACAATATCGGGGTAGCATTCTGATCTTTTCTCCCTCATTGAATTGAAAATATCGATGGCTTTCTCATATTGTCCAAGCTTTACTAGGCAATATATCACAATATTAAAGGTGGTGGTGTCGGGGCGAATATTTGTTCCTTTTATCAATTCAAAATAGGACAGTGCTTTTAAGTACTGAGCCCCAGTTTTGAAAGCAGATAGAACAATATTGTGAGTCACCAGATCAGGCCCAACTCCGTTTTCAGTCATTTTCTTGCAAATTTTCAAAGCTTCTTTCCAATTTCCACTAGATCCACAGGCATTGATCAAGTTGTTATATGTTGACCTACTTGGAGGAATCTGCACCAATTTTTCCACGTGAGACACATATCTCATAGAGAAGATGTCAAGAAAAATTGCATGGTAAGTTTCAGCTTATGACAAGAAACAAAACAACGTAAAAATTGAACGGGTTGCCAATCATTAAATGATGATAACAACTTCATACATGGCATATATGTAAGTTAACCACTAATATAAAGCAGCATAGCTCATATCATCCAAAGCATGCATCTAAGCAGATATATTTTTAGAACGCATGCTTTGACTATTATGAATTTATGAGAAACCGCACAGAAATGTTTAATTTAAAGTTGTGACATGGTGACGCAACAGCAAGCTTGCATTCATAAGGATTCTCTGGAATTATTACCCCTTCTTTTAATACATAGCATGCCACTTCATTGGAAACAACATCACTCCAATGGAACATTTACTTAAATGCAAAATCTGCTGCCTCAATTCGTACATAAATACATACCATGACAAACTGAAAATTCCCAAGGTCAGGTTTGTATCCGGTCCACTTCTGGATGCAATTTTATTGCCAACAAAGAGAATATTTAAAAGAATATTGTGCAGAAAATTACAACCATAACAGGGACAAAATAGGAATTGATTCAAAATGACAAAGGTTTAAACTGATAACAGACCATTTTTACCACAGATATCATTCGCACTTGAAATAAAAAGAAAGATCACGTCAGACACAAAAAGATTGATTAGGAGAGAAGAATATAAATACACACAGCTGCATGAAGCATCTCTTCCATGATATTCATTGCCCAACGCCACTGGCCAGCTCGACCATGCGCATGGATTAGAGCATTGTATGTTTCAGCATCAGGCTTGCACCTAGCAGGCATACAACCAAAGTCTGAAGTAATGTCATTAGCGGAAAAACCAAGAAACCAATAGCACAAACTTTATACAGCTTGTAACATATTCCGAAAGTGGAAATGGAACATAGATATTCAAGGAATGTCTAACACTATCCAATACCTAGTTCATTGCACTGAAACCTACACCTAAACACTAGTTGTTATTTTATCCATGTTCTCACCCAGAAATATTCTGGGTGATGTTATTTTATTCATGTTCTCACCAAGAAATATTCTGTCACATGTGTAAGCTCCTTAAATACAACCTATCTGTGCCAAACTTTTTGCCAAAACACCTAAGCTGAGGGGCTGCTAAGAAACTTTTTGGCTGTCATGACTAAAGATAAAACTTCAAACTAACAATGTTATTTTTCATTACTAATAGACATAAATCTTGCGTGTCATTGTGGTTCGAACCTCACTTATGAGAAAACCACAAATCTTACAAGAATGACAGCAGCAACTAAACAAAGTTTGGCAACTCTATCTCTGATTGCAATCCTTTAACCATGAACACATCCTGAGAGCCTCTTTTGTGGAGGTTATACCTCAAAAGATGCACTTTCCGCCCTATTTCTCCGTCTTGGCAGTCGCCATCCAAAAAGGAATATTCAAAGCTTCCACTATGTGTTTACGTGTTCCCTTCTAGAGACCTTAAGTGTTCAACAATCCTTCATGAGGTCATAAAAGCCAGTAAGTCGGCAAATCAGAATCTAACAGCAAACAAGTACAGCATGTGATCATCACAACAGAAAACACGATCATCACAATAGAAAACATGATTATGATGCCAAAAGCTGATGCCATCTATCATTGTTGAAGTATAAAATTATTTAAGTTACACCTTTTCGAACAACTTAAGCTTTTGGAGTAGATGGTTATTTAACATGATATAGTCCTGTGTTCGAATCTCGCCGCCACTCTAATTAAAGATTTTCACTTGCTAGGCCCAAAATTTAGACCGCACGCACATGAAGGGGCATGTTGAAGTATATAAATATCTAAGTAACACCATCTCCAACAGCTTAAACTTTTGATATAGATGGTTGTTTAACAAACATGACTTGTGACAGTTCTCACTAACACCCTGGTCCAATCTATCTAGACATACCCAATAATAATAATTACATAAAAGATCTTGATGATCTATAATACACAGATACTTCAATTAGAGTGACGTATCTGCCCGTGCTGAAATATGTCCCATCAATGTGTATCATCTCATGTGCATACAATATGGGCTGGCTGAATTGGAATGAGTATGAAAATAAGCCTTCCCTTTAGAACAATTAGCGTCATCCAACCTAAAATCAATGATAATGAATGAAGAGGCCCACAAGCCTCATGTATAGTTTGAGAGGCTCTATTATACCATTGTGGGATAAGCTCCGTCATCACCTATAAGTGCAATCTCCAAACCATATTACACTATCATAGACATCACAAAGTGTACTTAACACAAACAAGGGGAAAGCAATATCAAATCAAACAAATTGAAATAGAGCCTTTCCCAAAGCCTTCTGAAGCTCAGCTATGATACACGTGGGAAGGAGGCAATCTGAACCAATTGCCAATGAATTGAGAGAGCCACAAAGATCATATAGTAGTTTGGGAGGCTCTATTTTTCTGATGAGGATCTAACAAGAACCATGCAATAAGAATACATGTATTAAAGAAAAGAGCACAAGCATACCTCCACTTCTGCATCTCAAAGAACAGACCACGTGCCTGGTCTGTTCGGTTATGTCTAGCATGTAACCTGATCATCATATTATAAATATCCTTCCGTGCACAGTAGCTCTTCTGATTCTTCATCCAACAGAAAACTTGATTGCAATGTTCAATTGAACCCATTTGAGTTATCTCCTGAACCAAGCAAAAACAAACAGCCATTTGTAGCTTTCTTACAATATCTATCCCTTTTCAACAGGACATCCCACATCAGCTTACTTGACATGTAAACAACTGTGGTATCAAAAAATTGTTAAAAATGCTTCTATTTTATAATACAGAAGGAGTTAGAAAACATAAAACAAAAAACTGCTTCGAAGCCCAATCAACACAATGGACGAATAGAATCCACGTCGCCGTCCCAAAAATGTTGGGACAAAGGCTAATAAGTTGAGTTGAGTAATAGTTTTGAAGCTAAGACACCAAAGGTATCTCCACCTAAATAAATGTGAACTGTGTAACTTAAGCTGAAAATGAATTCACATAGAAATTCTGCTGCAATAACCTTAATCATTCTTAAATTGCCCCAAGTTCTGTTGCTACTCAATCACAATGATGAAAGCACACTGCAGAACTCAAGGCTAAATAAGCTTAAAACATTAGTATCAGTCTTGCAATATCAACATATAAATTGATCACACCATGTTTTCACAATATTCACCCAAGCATTCAACAAATTCTAACCCATTATTAAGAAAGCTCAATAATTCCACTTACCCTCATAAGAACAGGGAAATTCTTTCTAGAAAACCGCCCGGCCCACCGGTTCAAGACACTTTCGACATCCTCCCAGTGATTGAGCTTCAAAATCTTTTCGACCACCTCAGAAATGGCCCAGTCCTTCTGAAACCTGTCCCCTTCAACCCTTAGCCTGTGCCGCTTCGGCAAATCTGCTTTTCTAAGCCCAATTACTTGTACGGACACCTGGTGTTCCCCTTTGTCATAGTCGACAAAGCCCTGCTTTGTTTCCTTGAAGGCGTCTTGGTTTCTGGGTTTTTGGCAGAGTACTTGTAGGGGTTTTGGGTGGGTTTTTGTGGGTTGGGGTGAGAGCGAAAAGGTGAACTTTGAATCGAGCTTGAAGAGCTGTAAATGGTGTAAGGTTTCCATGGACCTTCAGGAGAGAGAGCGTGTGGAGAAGAGAAGATAAATGATTGGCGAAGTGTAGTGATGATTTGCAATAGCTGATAATAACACCGATAGAGAAAAAAAAATTTTGACGAAGTATGAAAATTACCCCTTTTAAAGTCATGAATTACTTTTATTCAGTTGTTATTTCTTGTTTAAAATTAAAAATTATAACTTCTTTTAGTCATAACAGATCAGTGCTTGAAATTAATTGAACCGGGTTGTAAATCAGACTTAGGTGAAGTTCAACGAGTGTATGTGTATATGGGAGAACGATGCAAAAAGAAGATAGCAATACAAGTGGTTCACCTGAACTTAAAAAAAAGTTACGTATACTATAAGAAAAACTCTTGTTCCTTTGAAGAAGAAAATTGTTATATGTGTATATGGGAGAACGATGCAAGAAGAAGACAGCGATACAAGTGGTTCACCTGAACTTAAAAAAAAGTTACGTATACTATAAGAAAAACTCTTGTTCTTTTGAGGAAGAAAATTGTTATTACTAGTTGTTTTGTTGGAAGTCTTTACAAGATATTGCCTAAGTTTTACTTGAAGGTTTGTCGAATGGCTCCCTCATGCACTATAGTCCTTTGACTATTTATACCACTGATAATTAGGGTTTCGTGTTTGTCATGTTTGGATGATTTTGTGGTCCTTTTTTATGTTTATCATTTGTTCTAGAGTTGTGGTACTCAAAGCCTTTTTGTACCAACTTCTCGCTAACTATAATGCTTGATCCATCTTCATTACCTATGGATTTTTGGTCATCTGGTAATGTTCTCTTATCCCTGTCCATGTATCAATCTGCAATCCCCCGAGTTGATATCTATACCGAGCTTGTTAACGTTGACCTTTTCTAGAATTGGGCCGCAGCCCAATTCGAGCCCAAGAAATATTGATTGAATGAACTACTTTGGCCGTTCTCTCTACAAAGTTCAGAGAGTCTTGGGCTCTAAAGGGGTCTAGAATTAAACTAATCATTCTCATTTATAATTATAACTTATATTTTACAATTATTTTAAAAAATTATAATTTTTAATACAGTAGTAACTTCAATACCAATCTTCCTTATAATTGCTAGCCACACTATGATGATTTGCTAGTATCATATATCATTTTTTTTCACTAGAAATAAGCAAAAACATAAACATGTGATTTATGATTAGCATCCTAGAAAAACTGGCCTAACCCCCAATTTTCAGGGCGAGTTCAAAAAAAGGCATGTCATTACCCCAATAATATTAAGCTGCTTAAGATTTAACCCAAATTCGTACCGTCTTGTCGATTGTGAGTCCCAATAATTTAAACTATTTTCTCTTCCAAATTGTACCACACTACACCATGACAATCATACTCAAATTTGTATACCTTTTTAACTCCCAACGAGCCCCAAGTCAACGTTGCAACTCCCACCAACTCTTCTAGTGATAACTATTCCAACAAAATTTATTTCAACAAAAATATAATTATATTGCAGTATATTTTGAGCATACAAAACTAAATGAATTGAACCCCCTCTGTTCACACGAAACAACTTTGGAATGTCCTAGGAGCTCTCAAGTGCCTTTTTCAGGCGACAAGTGAAGTGATTGACGATATTATTCCGACAACTATAGAAGATATCCTATCAACGAAACATCTAAATGTCTTGTTCAACGCATAAACCACTTAGCCTTAGCAACACAATCATCAAACTCGATGACTTTAACACATCAAACATCAAGCAACATACTTCCCGGTTCTCACTCCCGTTCTTCTCAGCATTCTCTCATGTATTACTCTGTATGAGTTGGGGAAAAAATTTCACAATGCTTATACCAAGGCAAAAATTAAAGAATTTCAAGAAGAATTAATAGGCAAAAAAATTATGTGATTTGTCTTCGTTTAATGAAAGTGTTTGTATTTCAGAATACTTCGTAAATTAAGAAATGCAATTTAGAGAAAGTCATGAGAATGCAACATTCAAGTTTTCATTAAACAAGGAAAAATGAAGTGAATTAACGATTATGTGAATTTCATGCATACATGCAATTACAGTGCTCCTTCATAGCAAGATGTACAAGATTCTAGACAAATAACTCCTAAATATGTGGAATAAAACAATCCAAATGCGACATACCAAAGTTTGTATTAGTTATGTCAATTTGTCTGTTACATTTGAATCTCATCAATTTGATATAATCTATAATGTCTTCTACGAGGTTGTTGGTTTAGCAACAAATTCAAAAGAAAGGTGCACAAAGGTGATGTTGCAAAATGATTGAATTGAAAGAGGATCTACAAAAGGATGATATACAAAAAATCCAACATTCAACAGAGATATCATGCTATTATTTTATGATGCAAGTGCCTCTCAAGCATATTAGTAATTAGTTTAAAATACAAAGCGCACTATATATAAATTCAAAGAAAGAAGACAATTATTGTTATTACAACCACATCTTATAAAAGGCAAAAAGTCTCCCTTCCAAGAAAATGTGCATTCAGACACTTAAAAGCATCTCCCATTACATTCAAAGTAATAAACAACAAGTAGCACCCCCATGCACAAAACAAAATAGTTTTGCCATTAAGCTTCACTATTGATGAGCTTTCAATGACATTCATGGAAGGAGTTATAGGTTGTGTGTACTGATGCATTTTATCTTAAGTAATTATAGCTTGAATGTATTCATCGCCTCAATTGATGAAGTTATTACAAGACTGTACATTTTACAATAAAATAAGTGAGTTTATGATCTTTTAAAGTAGTGTTGCACAAATGAACAGTTAGGGATATATTATCAACCCTAATAAGCCAAGTTAATATTTCATCTAGCTGAATTCACTTAGGTCACGCCTTGATTGCTACCTAACCCCTTGTGTTGGTGTCCAAAATGTGTATGTATTTTGTAAGCTGTTTGATCATCTGAAATCCTATTTTCTGGTGAAGCTGAGTGGATTGATGCTCGGACTTATCGTGATGATTTATCTTTTGCTTCAGGTTGAATGAATACAAAAGGGAGATCATTCAAACAAAAAAAGAGGTCATTAATGAAGAAGTAGTGAGCCATTAATTCACAAAGATAAATGAGTTCACACGAAACTGAGAAAACTCGTAATAAAAAGGTGGGTTAGTGAAAATGAATTTCTAATCAACTAGAAATAAGGAGGAAGTGGATTGGTCAAACTAAATCAAACTAAGAGACAAAGATTCCCTCGAGGGAAAGAGCTACCACGACAAGTCTGAGTGGAGAATTTTTGATATATTGAGGATACAATGTAGAGAATTTTATTTTTGAGGATGTAAAATAAAAATCTTTAAATCTGCCAAGGTACAAAGTGCGATTCTCCAAAAAAATAAAATAAAAAAATGCCTCTATTTAAAAATTATGACTTTAACTAGTGGGTCCACTAGTAAACGGTCCTTGTCCAAAACGGCTTTTATAGTTTTACGCCTACACTCCGAACTTAAAACCCTAAACCCTCACTGCTCCTGCTACTTACACCTCAAAACCACCCCCACTTCCTCCATGGACGAAGAACAACAAGAACACAAAGAAATCACAGACACAGCCTTTAACGACAAATCAGATTTATGCCAACAACTGTTAAACCGTTATGGCAAGTCCTCCGCCCTGCAGCACCGCCACCTCTGCGCCACCGCCGCCGCCACTCGTTCAATAATTCAATCCGAATATTTACCCCTGACTCCGCTGTCTTATTTCGCCGCCACAATATCCGCCATTGCCGAAACAGCGAAAACCCTGGACATCAATGCGGTGTCGGCCTTGTCTTCGTTCTTTGCTATTGTGGTCCCTTTGGTTCCGGGAAAGGCGATTGCGAGCGGGAAGGCGAGTGAGGCGGTGAGTGTGCTTGTAGAGATGTTGGAGAGTAAGACTATGGGGACGGCGAGTGTGAGGGCTGTGATTAAGTGTTTGGGGGTTTTGATAGGGTTTTGTGAATTGGAGGATTGGGATTCGGTTAAATTGGGGTTCGAGACACTACTTAAGTTCTCTATTGATAAGCGTCCAAAGGTATACCTTTCTCTATACACGGCTTTGTATGCATATATGGTGATTATGAACAATATATATTATATGAATTTCCTGTTGTTTTTTGGCTAAACTTCGCATTCAAAAAATGAATGAATTGATCATTAGCATCGTCGAACTTGTTGATTATGGTCTTACGGTTGAAAATGGAGTATAAATAGGACATTTGTGAACTATGCTTATTACATATAAAATGAATTAAGAAAACAACACTGCATTGCATGATGAGTTTAGGCATTGACTTCACTTGATTGGGTTCCGGTTTGAGTATGGACTTCACTGGAATTGGCTTCTGGGTAGACAAACGCCTGTTGCCTGCAATTTCTAGTTGCTTCTCAAAGCATCACTCTACCCGAGTTGATATTAATTTTATTATCAATATAGAATAACTAATTTATTGAGTCGCCCTAATTGTATTTTGTCTTTGGCCCCTTATTTTTTTTGATAACAGACAAACTTTCATTTCATAGAAAGGGGAAAAGTACAAAGAAGGCGGATGAGGAATCCACCCAATAAGAAACGAAATACAAAAATAAAATGAGCTAGATGCTGCTTTCTAATTATGTTGTAAGACTAACAAAGAAGTGTCACAAACTGTTTTGAAATTACCACCCAAAGAGAAGCTAAGGGACTGTTTGGTAATTGTTTTTGTCTCATGTTTTGTGTTTTGTGTTTTGTGTTTTTGCTAATTGTTTTTGTTTCATCTTAGTTGTTTTGGAAGCAAACCAAAAATATGGGAACAAAAAAATTGTGTTTCAGGAAATACCCAAAATCCAAAACACGCGTTTTGGAAGAAGAGGCATTTTAATGAGGTCTTACCTTCGACTCTTGTTAGCCACAAAATACCACATAATTTGATGAACTATAAATATGAGGCTGTTTGGTAATTGTTTTTGCCTCTTATTTTGTGTTTTTGCTTTCAATTTTTTGTCAAAAATGAAAGCAAAAAAATGTTTGATAATTATTTTTGTTTTTTGTTTCATCTTAGTTGTCTTGGAAACAAATCAAAAAAATGGGAACAAAAAAATTGTGTTCCAAGAAACACCCAAAACACAAAACATGCGTTTTGGAAGAAGAGGCATTTTAATGAGGTCTCACCTTCGACTCTTGTTAGCCCCAAAATACCATATCATTTGATGAACTATAAATATGGGGACTGTGTGGTCTTTTTTCATTTTCGTTCTCACAAAGCTCTCTACGTGTGAACGACTCTCTTCTCGTCTCTCTCTCAACGACTTTCTTCTATGTGCTCCTTGCGGAAGACGAAGGAGCTCTTTCTCTCTTCGTATATATAAGATTTTTACAGCGTATTTCTCTCCCTAGAAAAAGCCCTAAAATCTCGATCTGAGAATTTTTAGGGTCAAAATCTTGAGTATCATTGTGCTGTGTGCTTTTGCCCCACCACTACGAGTTGCACCCAGTATAAAGCTATTCGATACTGGTATGGTAATTCTTAACCCCTGTTTGTGAAATTTTGTGAATAATTTGGTTGATTAATTTTTTTTTTTTTGTGTTTCTCGTATTTGGCTAGAATTTAAGTCGGTTATTAGTGACATTTTTCTGTTATGGGGTAAAATTTGGAACAATGTTTAATTTGGTTTTGTGGTCCAGCACATGATTATATGTTTGCATGTTTTCGGTGTAGGAAATTGTGGATGATTTTTATGGAATCAACTTGATTTTTAGACTGTATTTTTGGAGAGGACTGGGTGGGATAAAGGGCATTTGGCCAACACAAATTTTGGGGAGGATTTCCATTCTTTGCTATGTCTTGTTCAAAACCAATATTTATACCAAACAGATGCTTGAACCAAAAGAATGAAAGAGATCAGTTAAAAAATAAAGTGCAAAAATGGCGGAAGGAATTTTTCGTGTCTGAACTATGACTTTGATCAACAAATGTATTTTGTTTTCTTCCGTTGTAACTAATAAACTTCCAAATGATCTCCGAAGATGAAATTGATTGAATTTTCATTTGGGACTGTTGACCATATCATTAATTTATCAAATTAATTCAATTTGTTAAGTCTCAATATCATTGTTGAAAGAAAAAACAGGAGACTTAAGGATATAACTTGAAGTAGTTATCAAACATATTTTTAGTTTTTATTCTCATAATTTGATAGACACAAATGACTCCTAAACATGTTTTTTGTTTAAGTGTTTTACCACAAAATAGAGACGAAAATTGTCTCTGTTTTTTATTTTTTTGAAGACGCGAAAACAAAAACGTTACCAAATGACCCCTTAAGTACTTCACTTTGTCCTGCAAATAACTCTATATCCTCCTCTTTGTTTTAAAAAAATTATGCGATTCCTCTCCAATCAAATTACCCACAAAATAGCCGTAAAAGTATATTTTCTTAGCGTCGATGCTTTTTTCCCACTCCCAAAGTCTTTTAAACGCACCACAAATAGAGACACATAATCGTGAGGTATAACCCATTTCACTTCTGCTTCTTGCAAAAAGCCTATGGGACAATGAAGGACAAATGACCAATACATTCACCACTTTCTTTACATGGAACACACTAATTAGGTGAAATATAAATGTTAGGCCTTCTTTTTTGCAATAAGTCACAAGCATTCACTTTACAATGAGCAATCATAGAAGCAAGTACTTGCACCTTATCAGACACTTTAGCCTTCTAAATCACCCAATGAGGTTCAAAGAATAAATGATTATTAACATCAATTAATATTGAAAAAAGAAACTACAAGAAAAACAACCAAAAGAATCAAGATACCAAACTATTTTGTGATTAACCATGGAGTCCAAACGAACCAATTGAATCGAAGGAAGAAGAGATGACAGCTCCAATGTTTTTCAATCATTAAGATTGCGGAAAAATTGAAATTCCACCCATCATGATTAAAAGAAAGAGAAATACAACTCAAACTTTTCATAGATGCATTATGGGACCGAAATAACCCATAGAATCGAGGAAACAAAGAAGCAATAGATGACTCATCCTTACAAATATCTTACCAAAAACGAATTCTCTCCCCATTTCCCACTCTCACAAATGCTTTTTAAAATCCTCCAATCTTTGAGAGATAAATTTCTAAGGATTACGAAAGGAACCTCTACTCATTATATTCGAGTCCTACCATTGGAATGGATTCCATACTCACTTTTGATTATAGAATGCCACAAGGAATCAGTCTCTAATGGAAACTTTCAAAGCTATTTTCCAACAAATCTACATTGCTCTTCCGGTTACCAATTGCCAAACCCTTTTTTGGTTTTGATTTTGTCATAACCTCCTATCATATTAAGTGATTTTTCTTCCCTTCCTGCCTTTTTCCCATAAAAATTCTCTCATCATTTTCTCTAAAATCGTTGCTACCTTCCTATGCAACTTAGAGAGACTCATAAAATACGTAGGAATAATATCAAAAACCGCTTGGTTCAAAGGAAGCCTCCCACCCCTAGACAAACATCCTTTCTTCCCTTCTTCGAACTATTCAACATTTTTTGCACCCTCTCAACAACTGGATTCCAAAAATTTGAGGACAAAGGATTATATCCATTGGAAGGCCAAGATATTTTAATGGCCGCTCACACACTTCACATTCCATCCCCTCGCCAAACCTTCAACTTTAATCCTAGGGGCATTAATGCTTGCAATAGAATTATTAGATATATTTACTTTCAACCTTGAAACCAAACTAAAAGTACTCCCAATGACAAGTAAATTAAATTTTTTTTTGCTAATCTCTTGATAAGGAAAAAATGGTATAATTAGCAAATTGAAGATAAGACATAGTAACCCTATCATCGCCTACTAAGAAACCTTCCGCTAAGCCATATTCTCCATTTCTCTATCCACCAATCTTCATCGTATATTTTGCCACTTTTACTTGGCCTCCTAAATGTGGATTTTGAAGCTTTGCCCCTACGCTTGAGAGTCATATTTAACATCTGTTTATCCCTATGTAATCTTGCATTTTATCGCCTCCCACATTGCTGGAGCTTCAACCTATGGGTCTTCTTAGCACCAACCAATTGTGGCTTACCTTCTCCCTGTTATTGTATTATTGCCCAGATCTCCTTCCACATTTAGTCTGAGCCTCTATTTCCTACTAATACCAAGAAATTCCACAATCTAAGGACCTCATTGGTACTCACTTACCATGGGCAATAACTATGCACAAACATGCACTTTTAAAGACACTTTTCCCTTCCAAATCTTCAATGATGGTTCGAAAGAAAGAAGTAAATGATCATCGATTAAAGACTCAAAGAAAAATTTACAAGAAAAAATATGCGATGGATCACCAATCCAATACCTCATATCCTCCAAATTAGGAGTCAACATAACATTTTTAAGCAAAAAAAATAGACCCATCAATTCTGAACATTTTGAAAAAAAAATAAAATTTCGAACATTCCCTATTATTAAGACTTCTATGAAAACCAAAGCCCCAAGACTTGTCTTTTTTTTAATAAGATTTTTTATTAATCTTAAATAGTAGTGCAATAGTGAATGCGGATCATCTCTTTATCTCTGGCAGCAAGACTAACTCGGATGGGCCTTTTTATAAAAATATTTCAAATTGAAGTAATGATTTTGGGCTTAGTTTTTCGTAAACCGTGTTCCTTACCAAAATTATTCTAATTCTCCCGGATTACTGGTATTTTCCCATCTTGATTCTAAGCACCCTCATATGTCCTTTGCAATCCTGTAAGCCAACTTGACCTAAATTATACTGTTCCTCGCATATCCCCCAATCGACTCTTTGACTACTAATGCTTAGAATTATTTCTACTTTAAAGGCTACAGAATACTGATAAGCATCCGTAAGTATAGTACTCTTTGATATTATTTTGCTTACTGTTTTTGGTACATAAAGGAAGAATGCCGCTTCATAAAATTATTCCCGCCCCGGTATTGAACTAGTAGAATTGGCTTCTGGGTAATTGAAGAAATGCATTTTCCAGTAATATTTTGTTGCTGGCCAAAGGCATTGGCTATCACCATGCCCTAGTTTATTGTGATATAATTGTAGAGGAGCTATTGCTACACCTAAAATTTTTGATAGAAAACATACCGACAATGATTTTCATTAAGATAAACAGCTAGTACCAGTTCAATGGAAACTAATGAGACTGGTGATTATCATCTTCCCTTTTGTTGTGTTATATTTCATAAGTGAATGATGGGATGTAAGTTTATATTGATGGTTATGGTCTTTGATGTTGAATGATGGGAAGTAACTGTATATTGGCGGTTAATTGGTTGTGATCTTTGATGTTTCATAGTTTGTATGGTTTCAATATTACAGGTCAGGAAATGTGCTCAAGATTGTGTTGTGAAGGTTTTCAAGTCTTTTGACTCATCCACTGTTATTAAGGAGGCAAGCAAACTGGTATATTCCTTACTTATTAGTCACATGCCTTTGGCTGTTGAAATAAGTGCATCAAGGGCTTTACATGGATCTAGAGATGAGTCATTGTCAAAACCTGAGCAACTAGAGGTCCTCCATATGCTGAATGTGCTGAAGCTTATTGTTCCATTTCTCTCTGTCAAAGTTAGTTTAAAAGTAATTAAGGACTTACAAAAGCTCATGAGTTGCCAGTTCTCAGCTTTGACAAGGCACAATTTTGATATCATTGAAGCAATGCACGCATATTCAAGACCTGAAGTTATAATTCGACAGGCCGATACCATCATAAACTCCCTTGCTTCGTACATATCCCTGGGAATGAACCCTGTGGATACTGTTTTGTCAGCAGCTAATTTGTTAAAAGTTACTTTCGAGAAACTATATGCTAGTGAGCCTAGCAATTGCACCAGACATTTCCCTTTGGTGTTTCGCTCTATTACAGGTAAGATGTCATTATGTTATTCTAATTTCCTTATTATCAATGCCTCTGGCAGATTCATTGTACTCTTCTAGGATTGTTTTGAACGTCACTCCTCATATTCTGTTGCTTGGTTAATTAGTTGGTAAAGGTTAAGATAGAGGAGGAGGAGGAGCTTTAGAATTTCCAGGAATCTCCTCTAAAAAGGATTAATGGAATCTTACCATGTGAAAAGTGCAAAATCTTTTAGAGCTTCTCATTGACAGTAATATAGAACACAAACTTTGAAGTTCAAGAACTTGTAGTGAACAAAGGATACTAAATTAATCAAAATTAACAAATCTTGAAAAAAAAAGAAAAAGAAGAAGACTTCAAACACCATTAACAGCATGCCTACTGACCTGAATTTTGCATGATCCGACGGCCAAATTTAACTGAAACTAGCCTTCAGTGCTGTGACTTAGACCACAAAGTCAGAAAAAAGGACAGAGAAGTTTTCAATTATGCGACACCATATTGTATGTATCATTCTCTTTCTAGGGCCCTCCTAAAATTTCTCCTTTTCCCTCATTTCCCAGCTGATTGCTATCCAACAGCCTGCAGCCATTTAGAGGTCACATTTACTCTCCATGTTTTCTTCATTTCCTTTCCTTCGTTTTTTTTTTTTTGGGTTTTTGGCTATGCCCGAAACATGCCACTCAAAGACTCTACTAAGATAAAGATGGGCTGTCAAGACGTAGAGGAGGTAGGATGGGTAGATGCTCAGATCTTTCTGTAGTTTTCGTTTCCTTTTTAGTCTTCCAAAGTTTTGCAGTATGAAAAATAAATATTAACTTTTTATGTGCTGAATAAATATTTCTTCTGAAATGTGATGCACCCATGTTGTTGTGGCCATTGCTTATTTAGAGAAAATAAACCCTCTTTGGAGGTGTAAAGAATGCTTTAAGTCTTGTGCAAACTCCAAAGATATTCTGGTTTTATAAGTATTTTTATATCCCAAGTTGTATTCGGTAAACTTATTATTTTGGTGTTTTCAAATAAAAAAAGAGCAGCCCAGGGCATGAAATGTGTGCAGTCTTACCCCTGCATGCATGCAGACAGACTGTCCTGCGACTTTCTTGTAGTTTTCAAATCTCATAGTAATTTATAATTTGAGTCATTCGAAATAATTATGCCCTTTTGCATGTGTCATGTTTCTACATAGAGAGCCCAAGTGGTTTTTTTAAGGCCCCAGGGATTTTTTTTTTCTTTTTTTGGGGGGGGGGGGGGTTGGGGGGGGGACCATGTGAAAATAGGAAGAAAAGAATAAATACAATTTACTTGTTGAAGATGTTGAAGAGGGTTTGAGTTTGTCGGCTTGCCACACATTCTCTTGTGAGCGAAGCTGATGACCAACTTGAAAGAGGAAGCAAGTAGAACTTTCTTTATTGGAGTATTATTTAGATTGAAGATGGGAAGACTGGCATCAATTAAATATTCATTTTGAAATGGCCTTCCACATTTCCTTTGCAGTCTGTAGCACAATCAGGTACATAGGTAGGTATTAAAAAGAGATGTCCGATGCATATTTACAGTTAGTGTATTCATTATATTTATTTGAAGAAACATCTAATTCCTTCATTTATCTTCCACTTGGCTTGTGGATCAAGTTAGCGCCAGGATGTTGTTCTACCTGAAAAGGATGAAAGAAAACTTTCACGTCCATTTGTTTGGGGGTGGGGGTTTCTTCTCAAACGTGGTAACTTCCAAAGGATAGGTTCCTATCGATAATTCATTGCTTAGATATTCCCTCATTCCTTAGAAGAAATGTGGGATTCTACTAATCGCGGCTTACTGTGGCGTATGTTAGTGCTAGTGGTGTGATGAAATAGCCAGATAATTTCGTCTTCTAGTAGTTTATTTGGTTAGGAGATTAAGGTGGGTTATTGCTCACCTGGAGACCTAGGGGTCTATCCGAGATAGTTAACCCCACTTGAGGGAGTGATAGTCATCAGTTCGATCTGCTATTTAGCCGTTGTAATAATAATAATAATAAAAATAATAAAATGAAATAAAATGGCTCACCTGGCCAAAGTTTCCATTTCCAGTGTAAAATAATACAATTTTTAGAAGCTTGTTGATATGTACAAATCCATAAATCCATCAATTTTTCATTGGCTCATTGATTCTGAGGCTTAAGCAACTTCACGTGATTTACCTTCCGGAAAAAAAAAAAAAAAATCTTCATGTGTTTGTCTGCGGCAGTCTTAAGAGTCTTTTGCTTCACTTTACCTCTTTCCATTTTTAATCATCATTAATCTTTCCGTGTTAGCCACATTCTTGTAAATCGCTTCCACCCTGGTATTTAGAGTAATTATACCCCAGTTGTTACGGGATCCGAATTTCCTGCTTGTTAAGGGGTACGAAATATGCAATGCTTGTATCTTTTAAGAAAGGGAAAATAAACTTGTTTCTCTAGCAGATCTAATGAATATTTAGACTGATGAGCATCGACGCTGGATCCTTATGGTTATGCTCTGTTAGACAAATAGGCGCAATACTGTAATTCTCAATTGCATTGTATCACATGCGTTAATTATATGAATAGTCATTAGTTTTCGTTATCAAGTTTTAATGCTAATATTTGTTTTGCATAATGTACAGGTTGCAAAGTCTAACTTTATACATGTGTTTAGGTCTTCTACTTTCTGAGGCTAGTACTGCTTCACAGGCTTCACAAATTTTGCAAGAATTGATCAACTGCCATATTGATAGAAATCTTTTAATCATTGAAAACCAGCCAGTTGATAATGTAGCTGTGTGTAACACAGAAACAACTGCAATAATATCTACGTGCACTATCTTTGATAATGTGCTGAGCTCCTGTGGTGGGATCCCTAATGAACATATTTTGGCAGTCTTATCAGTTTTGTTCCTAAAACTTGGTGATATCTCATCCTTCTATATGAAGGGTATACTTCTTAAACTCTCCGAATTGTTGACCATTGCTGTTAGGAATACATCTGACACAAAACATCTCCAGAAGTGTATTGGATCTGCAATTATTGCGATGGGACCGGAGAAACTCCTTACCCTGTTACCTATTACTTTTAATGATGAAGATCTCTCCTGTTCAAACATTTGGTTGATTCTTATTCTAAAGAATTATGTTATTGGATCATCTTTAGGGTTCTTTATGGACCATATTGTGCCTCTCGCAGAATCCTTACAGCAAGCCTCTCATAAAGACAAAAAGCAAGTGATTGGACAGGATCTGCGGGATCATGCCCATTGCTGTTGGGAATTGTTACCTGCCTTTTGCCGCTATCCCACTGACATATACCAAAATTTTGGCCGCTTGGCCAAACTCTTACTTCCTTTTCTCAAGAAGGACTCCTTTATGCTCCAAAATGTTGCCATTGCTTTGCAGGAACTTGTGAATCAAAACAGAAGAGTCCTTTTATCTAATACGGCTGCCAGTGATTTTGCAAACCTTCCAACATCTGAAGTAAATATAGCGTTCGAAAGTAAACCATCTTATTCAAAGAAAACTGCAAGCAGGAATGTCAGGGCTTTGGTCTCATGTTCTGAGGAGCTGCTTTTGGCTTTGACCGATGTTTTATTCGATTCACCTCCTGAGAAGCGCTCTTTTTTAAAGAATGCAATTGGAAGCTTAGCATCCATTACTGATTCTTCGGTAGTTAGAAAGATTTTCATTTCATGTCTTGAGAGATTTCAGCTCGTCGACGATTTAGGTGAATGTGGAAAGCTGGTGAGTCATACCAATGCTTCTGTAGATGAAGAACAAAGCAGTTCAATTTCTATGGGGAAAGATATGAAGAGGTGTATGATACTGGAATTAGCATCTTCTATTGTTGAAGGAGCTAGTGAGGATCTCAGCAATCTAATCTTTAACTTCATTAGACACGCTTTGCAGGAGGCTAATGAGATTGTTCAGCGCGAGTCATATCACACTCTCAGCAGAATTATAGAGGAACATTCTTCATTTTGTTCTTCTCGATTTGTTGAGCTGATGGATTTACTACTCAATCTGAAATCCCCTGTTGATATCTTATCACTGAGAAGTCGTTTCACTTGCTTCCAGACCTTGTTGGTTCACACAATAAAGAGAAGTTCGGATGATGAAATTGCAAAAGCTTTTCTTATTCTCAATGAGGTTATACTTGCATTAAAAGATTCCAAGGAAGAAGGCAGGAAAGCTGCTTATGATACCCTTCTCAAGATAAGTTCCATCTTGCAAAACTCATCGTGCACGACTGATGATGGACCTTATCACAAACTAATCAGCATGGTAAGTGCATCACTAATTCACTATGTATATGTGTATAGATATAGTCTAATGTAAAGCATTATCTCTATGTTGATGTGTATAGTTGTCTTATGTAGCCTATTTGTAGCATTTAATTAGTGGTATTGCCTACCATGCTTGATATTCTATATTGTCAAGCACAAAGCAAGGTGATATTGAAGAGTGTTGTGTTTTAGAAGAAAATATTGGGTATATATAATGACTAGAAAGTCTGGTGCTTTCGTGATAATTATTCTTGACAACTTGTAATTAGTGTCCATGTGCAAGCTAGTGTCTCTTTTGAATAACACGGTAATTAGTGCTGTACTGAAAACTTGTGCGAGATATACAGTTCTGCTGTTTGAATAAGAATCTTGTTGCATCATGCATGGTAGTCAGTCTAGCTTAACTAAGGAAAAAAAGGGGAAGACAAAAAATTCAGGTAGTCCCGGAAACCCTTCTTCAGTCCATAAAACAAGGTTTAGTCTAGGGGAGGAATTCGAGTTTGTATGTAAGATATTACATGTGAACCAAATGCCAGGGACCAGGGATGAGTGGAGAAAATGGATGGATGAGAACTTCAGGTGATCCTGTGACGGGTTTGGGCACTGAAGTAGAGTTCATCTGTACAGTACAAACTCTGGATTGTCATGGTGACAGTACCAGGACTCCACTATATTAAGGTTGTTGTAGCGTATTTGGATGAGGACCCTTATTCATGGGTCACTTTTCATTAGTTTCTGGTACTTGCGAATATAGCGGTTGATTGAGAGCATTTCCATGATGGGCACGGGTGCATGGTTAACATCTTGTGGCCCATGTCACTGTATCGGCTACACTACGAGCCAACGCCATTTTATTGAATAGTTCCCAGCTAATGATAAGAGTTGTAAACTGTAATTCTTCAAATTCAAGTCATTTGTGACATGATTAGCTCTGACCTTCATAAGCATATCCTTTATTTCAGCTCCCAATCCTCCTAACCCCAAATATCTTGGTTACTTGGGTTATGACAGAAAACTTATGCTTGTTTTGAAGGTGCATTCGACTAATCTCAGTTCCCAGTGGATTGCCTCTTTAGTTTTTATTTTTTACCCAACAATTTTTGTGCATCTTGATTGAGTTTTATCCAGGACTGAAGTTAGTCTTATCCTGCCTCTCTAGATCAAGGTACTCAAATTTATGTTTGTTTGGCTTGAAATGTCCACAAGAATAAGTGGATCTAGAACTTCGTGTTTAGTTTAGCTCTAGAAGTGTGTACGGTTGAGACACCGCCAGGTTTCTTCATGCTTTGTCCACTTTGGCTCAATCAGAGCATACATGTGTCCGCCATTGATCTAGCCACCTTTGTTGGCATTATGCCACATGTGCAGATTTAGTTGAGGCTATTCACCTCGATATTTTTGCAGTCTTCAAATTTCCCACTCTTAATGTGCAAAATGACGTTTCTCCACTCCCAATAGTTCTAGCTTCTTATGCACCACATCAAGTACTATTTTCTGTTCTATTTCTTTTTCCCTGGAAAGAACCACATTGGGGTCCTATATTCTGTTTCCTTTCCTCCTACCCTGAAAGAACTACCTCGGTGCAAGTAAGAAGCCCACTGCATGTAGTCCATGCTCTGCAGAAGGTTCCTGTTTTCCTTTGCAGTTCTAGACAAGTTGATTGTACACAATTTCTGATTGTGAAGAAACTAAGAGGCATTTGGCAGGTTGGAAGAGGCAATAGATTTGAAAGTGGAACGTTGATCTGCATCAAGAGCACCCTCTATAGCCTAGCTTTGTAGACCATGTCCCTGTTTTGTATTCTGGGCTCGGTTTAGGGACTTCTTATGTGAAGAAAATTAGGGGTTCAAATGCCATTTGGTGCGATGAGACAAAGTTTTAAATCAATTAAAGAAAGGGGCCTTGGTCCAAAAAGTTGAGTCTTTGACCAAGCTCTTCTAGGGAAATGGCTTTAGAGATATGCAAAAGACTGAAAGAGGATGGCAGCTTGTGGGAACGATGAAACAGGGAGATTGGAGGCCTAGGGAGGTTAGAACCTTGATGGCTCTTTGGAAGACAGTGGTAAGGGGATGGAAGGATATTGCAAAATATGTGGTGATGATTGTTGGCAATGGTAGATGGACAAGGTTTTGGTATGCCACACGGCATGGATATCGGTATTCGGGTGGCAGATATCCTGACAGATATGATGAAGTACCCAGGCAGGTCTTCCATGGAGGAGGCTTTGGGGCATGAACCCTGCTTTTAAGGTGGCTTTTTGGGTATGGATTGCTGCTTTGGAAGGGAGCCATTCTTACCATAGACAACTTATTGCATAGGAAAAATATTGTTGTTGCTTGTATAGAAGGATGAAGGAATTGATTCACCACTTATTCTGACATCGTGATACTGTGGGAGATTTGTGAATATGCTCCTGGTTTTGTTTGGTCACGAGGATGGTTAAAGAGTTACTAGCTAGTTGGAAAGGAAGTAGCATCAAGAGTAGTATTAGTAGAAAGAGATGGGATGCAACTCTTCTTTGTCTCATGTGGACTTTACATATGGAAAGAAAAAGGAGATCTTTGGAAGGGAAGGGGCCGATAATACCTGCACTGCAATTTCTGTTGAGTTTTCTTGAGCTCTTTTGATAAACTCGAGGAATTCATTGGAACTTTTGTTTTGGCCTTATTTTATGTGTGTTTCTCAAGGTTCTTTTGTATACTCCACATGAAGTTTAGTTTTGTCCCTGTTTAATGGATGAGCATTCTATTTGGAATCGTTAGAAAGAATAATTAATGTTCTTCAAGCATTGTGCTTCAAAAGTTGACACTTGTTCCATAAAATATCATCAATGCCAAGTTGGGGGAAATAAATCCATTCACCCAACTAAACCAGAATGTAGGAGATTTTCTGCTAACCATAGTCTCCTAATTCTATAAACATCTTTCTATTAACCATTACCTCCTAATTGTCTAAACACCCACTTCTTATAGTTGGGAAGAAAACAGACGGCTCTATTTTCTCTGGAATGACAGTGTTTCACTCGTACATCAAGTTTACGATCAGTGTTGGATGCTTAATGTGGTATCTCCAGCTTGATAACAAGGCACTTGGGTCCAGCATGTGTTACTTGTCAGAATCCCCAAGATATCAAGGTTTAAAGTAGGACTTGGTTATCTAAACCATATTCGGAATTCATTTTGATGGATAGGATTTTAATGTGGTTTTTCCAAATACGAAACCAGTTGATGTCTTTTCGAGTTTGTCACAATGATTATTGAGGTCTTTCAATTGAAGAAATCATGTTTTCTGTGCTAGTTAGGAAGAATTATACTTTTGTTGCAAGCTTGTTGTGCTGATCTGAGGTTTATTTTGTCTCTTTATTGATCTCAGTTGTGTGGTAAATATGGTAATTTGTAAATTATTTTTGGTTGCATTTATTCCTTGTTCCAATGAATTTTTGCAACTGCACATTCCTTTTTTGCTTTAATTGATATCAGTGTAGCAAACTTTCAGATAATGGGCTATCTCTCTGGTTCCTCTCCGCACATTAAGAGTGGAGCAGTGTCTGCACTCTCTCTAATGGTATATAATGATCTGAATGTCTGTTTTTTGATACCTGATCTGGTCCCATCAGTTCTACAATTGCTGCAGAGTAAAGCTGTGGAGGTCATAAAAGTGAGTATCCTCCTCTAACTCCTATCTCAAATTCTTAATACTTCTGTTACTTGAAATGGTTACGAATTGTTGATGCAAATTAAACAGGCTGTTTTAGGCTTTGTGAAAGTATTGGTGTCGGGACTTCAAGTAAAAGATCTGCAAAACTTTCTCTCCGGTATTATTAATGGAGTTCTTCCATGGTCATCTACTTCACGGCATCATTTCAGATCAAAAGTATGTTTACTTTTTATGCACAGATGTATTTATGTATGGATGCATGTTTGTGCTTACGCATTTTTTGTAGTTCTTATAATTTCCTTCTTTTATGAACAATTCTTTTTAGATCTTTAATGTGTATGTTTCATTGTAATTACAGGTCACGGTCATACTAGAGATTGTGATGCGGAAGTCTGGTTCTGCGGTAGTTAAGTTACTTACACCTGATAAATATAGAAATTTTGTGAAGATCGTTATGGAGGTATTACTTCCGTCATTCCCCCTATCTTTTTATATGGCATTGTCTGAACATAATTTCCTGGAGACTCGGTTAAATAGCTTACTTGGTTTTAGTTTTAGCTCAATCACGTAAATGTCTTGGTAATATTTTTGGCAGTTTTTTGTAGTGATTCTGTTATGCTCATAAATCACACTGTTAATGTTAATAGTTGGACATCATATGTCCAGTGTGTGTCTCGACCACATCATATGACCAATGTGTGTCCAGCACATGGTTCTGAGTTTTTTGCTTATTCATTCTTTGTTTTTATCTCACTCTTGGCTATTATAGCGTCTCTTTTGCTACATCTATTCTTTTCATTTTCATCAGTTTCTAAAGTACCATATATTTTGACTGTTTTGGGTTCTCATTTTTGTGAAGTCCGTCTAAAAGAAATATATGTTCTTACAGCTGAGAAATCTATAATGAAACATTAAGTATTTGTTGAAACCCATAGAAGATAGCCATGTATTCAGCTAAATATTTTTGTTTTTGTTTTGTTAATCACATTCCACTTTACAGTGAGAACAGTATTTTTTGATGAGGTCTTAAAGAGAAAACTTAACCTGACTGGTGATGATATGATACGAGTAACAATGCACTATAAATATGTGGAGTCATAACTTGTTGAGGAGCTGTGCTCCTTCTGTTCTAGGTCCAGATGGCATTGTAAGTGTTAAGTTCTTTTTGATCTTTGCTTCTATAATATTACTATATATAATGCCTTTTCCTTTGCAGAATCGTCATGGTAAGGCAAACTCGAGAGAAGATGGCACTACTGAAGCAGAATCGAAATCTTCAGATTTCTCTTCGATGGGGTCTGTTCTCTTTACAAAACTGTTGAAGTTCTATTTCAATTCGTTTTCGATCCCATTCCACTTTAGGGTTAAACTTCTATTTCTTTTAGGCGGCAGAAGAGGAAACGCGAGGAATCAGGAAGTTTACCTAATAAGGATAACACCCAAATGGAATTCAGAGATAGGAAGAGGGGGAAGAAACAGCAAGGCGCTGCCTCCGGTACGAATGAGCCTCACATATCTTCTGGTTCTTTTAACCGTATGAAAAGGCTGAGAAAGCCTGGATATCCTGATCATGGTAAACCGAAAGAGGGTCAGCTACAAGGGGGTAAAAAGAACAGAGGGATAAATTTTAACAAGGATCACTCGAGCAATGGAAATAGAAAGATTGACCGGACAAAAACGAGCAAGAAAAATGTTAGCAGACCTACTGTTGGCTCCAAACAATCCAAGCAGAGAACAGTGGAGAGGAAACAGCAGGAAATTAGTAATAAGAAGTGATGTGCAGGAGTTCGGATATTTGATGCTTCAGTGTAGCAAGTCGTGAAAGCGCACACATTTTCTCCTTTTAGCACTACGCGTGGAATTTCAATCGGAACCTCTGAATTACAAAGAGCAATCTTCTGGGAAGCCGATGCCTGCTGAATGAACAATGATGTGGCTTGTTTATTCAGATACCAGTTGACTGTATCACTGAGAAGGTACGTGATCCCTGAATTCTACTGTTTTTACAATTTTGATCCCGGGTTCTCCGTAGTCATACATTCGTGCAAAAACAGCAAATGGCCCTCACTTTTGGTTGGGCTTTATACTCATGGTGGCCAGCCTTGTAACTGTATACAAGACCCAACATTGTATTTTACTTCAATCTATTTATAGCTATGAGCTTATACCCCATCGTTGTGCATCAAATATATGTGTATTACAACAAAAAAGGCTGAATCCGCATATTTTTGTGAACAAATAAATAGAGGAAAATTAGTTCGAATTGGTGATTATAACAATTATTTCTCATGTTAAACAAGAAAGAAAGATATTCTTGGTGCTTGAATCAAGAGAGTTTGTGTACATTGAGAATTTTACCTTCTTGGCATTAGTAAAATTGCACAGCAACACATTGACTACCTTGAACCTCAGGTCCGTTTGTTTAGGAAGAAGAAAATAATGATAGAAAGTGAAGTGGTAAAAAGTGAAGTGAAAGAAAGTATATTTTCTTACATGTATTTAGTTACCATAAAATATGTACAAAAATTTTCTTTCTATAGTTACAAGAAAATCTTTCTAAATATCAATATTACCCTTATCTATATTGGAGAGATTTATATCTAATAGATAATGACCAGTGTGGGAGAAAACATGGGCAAAGTGAGAAACTAGACGCCTCTTCAACTTTCACGGGAAAAAAAATTGTTTTTCTGCACAATCTGCAGGGAACAAGAAATGTAGCTTATCCGAAAATTTTGTGGGCTTAGAAATTTGGTTTTTAATATTTTTTAGCATTATAATGTTAAACAAACATTAAAAAATCAATTTTTTTTCCTCTTTCCTCCACTTTCTATCAATCTCTTGCTAACCAAATGAATACCTGCTCTTAGCAAGTTTCTTTATTTCATAGAATCAGATATAAAAACGATTGATAATTTGATTAAAGAAAAAAAAAATGGTTCAAGCTGGGGACTTAGGCGGGTGGAGGGGTGTCGCTGACCAAAGTTCATTGGTTCCACAGACTCGACCTTTAGAACCGGCTCTACCCATAGTGTAATTCAGTTGATATAATGGTGCACTTGAATTGGGGGTGTATTGTCCCCAAGTCCACTTGAATTAACAGCCTACCAATCGGGCACCAATAAAATAAAAAGTTTTCACATGGGTTCATCATCTGGTGCAGAACCAATGCAAGAGGGAGAATTAATATGGGAGAAGCGGGAATTGATAGCTTTCAAGAACCGGTGGAAGGGAAGGAATGCAGGGAACGACTCTTTCTTTCTTTCCAAAGATAGTAATTTTTTTGGGTAAATAAGATAGTAATTAGTTTGTAGGCAACATTTTTTAGCATTTTAATGTAATTTAGGGTTATTAATGAGTTGAATCGTGTCGTGTCAAAATTTATTTAATTCATACGTGATCAATCTATAAATAATCGGGCACACGTATACAAGTGATGTTTAGTAGGATTCGTGTTTATCCATTTATTTGACAAATTTAAAAGACTCATTCATTTATCATCTAAACTCAAATCAGTAACTCTATGCTAATTTAGTAATGAATACATAGATTGTACGTAAAATTACCACTGGTATTTATAATCCTGTTGTGCCATTTAAGTCACATTGCACGGTGGTCCTTCTTTGGAAAAAGGTTTGCAAACATCTCTAGGCCTTTTGACCATAAAATCAATTGAAGTAGGAGACACAGTAAATAAGTTGACCTCTTTGTCGAGTCTGTAAAAAGTATATCTCAGTAGGACCAACTAGTATCTTTCCAATGGCTGTCATTGCTAAAGAACAACTAGGCGTGATATAAGGGTGCGATCATATCAGTACTAATGCATCGGATCTCAT
Source organism: Ilex paraguariensis (assembly GCA_963454935.2). NCBI lineage: Eukaryota > Viridiplantae > Streptophyta > Magnoliopsida > Aquifoliales > Aquifoliaceae > Ilex > Ilex paraguariensis. The sequence goes on along the minus strand of CAUOFW020008335.1, from coordinate 146,921 downwards.
CAGAACTCTACAGTTAAAGGTGTTTAGGCGAGAATAGTTCTAGGATGGATGATCCTCTGAAAAGTTCTCGTGTTGCACTCCTTTAAAAAAAAAGTAGGCGTGATATGGATGGATGGCGTTGTAACTTATATTTCCTACTCCCTCTCTCTCTCTCTCTCTATATATATATATATATATATGTAATTCTCTTGTCATATACACCAAAAAATTTTCAGGGCAAATCTGTAGAGGAAAAAAGATTAAAAACTCGAGGCCAAGATGGGGAATAAAAATCGGTCAGCTATGCCTCTGGACCTCCCAGCTTCCCTGTCACGTCCGAACATAATCAGAGAAGACTTATTTGAGCTTTATAGAATGAACTCGTGCCCCAAATCTCTCTCTCTCTCTCTCTCTCTCAGGGTTGGATGGAGTTAGATCTTATATTTTATAAAGTGGTGGGAGGTACAGTACCGGGGAGGGGGGGGGGGGGGTATGAACCATAAACCATGGTGGGCCTTTCTATGTGGATGACTAAAATTGAGGGTGGTGCAGAATGGCCTACTATCACAATTTAGACGACACCCTCACACTTCTCTTAATTAGGAGTTTCTTGGTGCAGTAACCTAGTAGTCCCCCGTCAAATGATATATGAAATATGTTGTATGATAGACATAGTTTATATACATCTATAATATAAAATAAGATAAACTTCAATAAGTCTATTCGACGGTCTCAAAAAATTTATCTAATTACTATCAACATCTCTCTTAAAATCATTCACATTGTACCGTGTCTTCAGGTACGAGTTACTCTTAGTATATGCATATATATTAGCGGCTCAACGCGTGCGAACGTTATTTGCAACCTGTCACCTTTTTGCATTTTCCTTACTTATCTTTTCTCCTCTTTTCCTCCTATCGTTAAATAAAATTTTGATGGACAATAAGTAATTTTGTAGATCAATGAAACAAAGGGTGGGTAGTTAGTGGTGGAGGTGACGAGTGGTTATAAGAGACACATACAAGAACATAATTAGAAAGAACTTTTGGTGTCTAATTTAATAATTCAGAATTATAAGAAAATAAAGAAGAAAAGACTTATCGAATCATTTTTTAATAACATTTATTGATATAAATGTTGGACCAATACGACCCACATGAAATATATATCTTTACCCGTCACAACATATTTATCTTGATCTTTTTTCTATCCCTTTCAAAGAGAAAAGAAAATAAAAAAAATTAGAAGATAGAATTAAAAACAGTGAGAAGTTTATGAGAGTAGGGAGATAGTGGAAATATATTTTCTCAATTCTAAGAATTTAAGAAATAAGGAGGAAAGACTTGTCAAACTCCTTGTCCTCTAAAAAAATATTTGCTATAATATAAATATAAATATAGATATAGAGATATATATATGTATGTCGGCAGGTGCCCCCGGGGGAGGGGGGGGGGGGTTTGAGGAATTTTCCTCCTTTTGTCTTCTAGTTGCATGTTGTTTTTTTGTGAACTGAATGCAAGGGACAGTGGATGTATCCTCTCCAACCCAACATGGTTTTAAATATGGTAGGTAAGAGGTGGTGTGGTTCTTTTGTATTGTTGCATTCATTAATTTTTTTTTGGATAATTACACTGACAATTCTTGGATTGTCATTTTTGACACTTTCACTGCACCACTTAGTTTTTATGCCAAATTAATGACTAGAATTATCCATTTTAATTAGGTGTATTCTTATATTTGATGGAGAAGACTATGGTATCGAGAAAAAAAAGTTTCGGTATTAAACCGTCAAATTTTATAAATTGAGATACAAGTTTTTTAGTTTGTTCATAACAAAAAAAAAAAAATTATAATTTTTGGGGTCATTTTAAAAATTTTATGGTTTATATTACAATGATCCTAAGCAACCCACAAGTTGTAAATAACCGTCAAAATTTGTAATTAATTTTTAAAAATTATAACCGACTCCCAAAATTTATAAATGTTCTCCAAAAATTATAAACAACCCTAAAAATTTATAAATGGTAGTACGATATCAATCTTTTTTCCCTACTACTATTGTCTTTTTCCTATTTGACATATTGCTAATGATAAAAAAAAAAAAAAAAAACCTTGATTTGAAGCAAAACCTATATTTTCATCCCATGGGTAAAAGACTGTTTGATAACATCACTTAAAACTTACAATTGAATCTTTAAGCACTTAACGAATTAAGTTCGTTTTATAACCTAAAATTCATACAATTTAATGTTTTAAACATTTCTTAAAAATAGATTAAAATTTAAATAGCAAATCACTTACTTATCATTTAATGCTAAAAATGTTAGTTAATAAAGATTTTATCAATTTTTCATAATAAACAAATATATCCCTCAAAACATTTTACACTCTTAATTTTTTAATTTCTACCATCCATCACCACCACCGCCACCGCCACCGCCACCGCCACCGCCACCATTGTGTTGTCACTATCAACACCACCGTTGTGTAATTGTCGCCACCACCAACACTACAATCGTCGTCATCATCATTGTGTTGTTGCTGTCGTCGCCACCACTCAATACCATTGTGCCACCGCTATCACAACCATTACACCCACCTCTACAACCATCACTACCACCACTATTTTCATTATCATCATCACCATTGTATTGTCACCCCCGCCCCCATTACTACCACCACCGTCGCTGCCACTATCATCACTATCACCATTGTGGTAGTGGTTATAAGAATAAAGTAGTTGCAGAGAAATGGTTAAAAAGAAAGACAAAATTAAAATAATAATAATTTTTAAACTTCGATTTTGTATAATTGTCAAACAGTTTGATTCAATTCAATATTTACATTTCAGTCGATATCAAATAGTCTACAAATTAAAAAATTCAGCATTTAGATCTTAAATTTCAACATTCAATTTGCAATATTCAGCTTTCATTTTTATCGAACACCACCTAAGAATATGTATCATGAAGAAGTAAATAACCAATACTAAGTAATATCATGCAATCCCCTATAGGATAATGCAAATTATTCAATAGCTCACTTTATAAAACTGAAGATTCCCGTTTAACCATGTTTTCAAGATAAGTTTATGATACTGAAAAATATTTGTTCAATTTTTGAGAATAAAATTATAACTTTTTATGGAGTTTAGAATTGATTTCACACCCCCAAAATGTTATAGCTTAATACAAAAAACAATATCATTTGACCTTAAAACTTTTTTTTATTGTTGTTTTGTCCCCAAAAAATTATATTTTGTACCAAAAAGGATGGTAAACTTTGGTATGGTAACTCATTCGATATCAAAGTCAAAACTTTTTTGATTTTTTTGATACCATCATAAAGAATTTGTCTCGATATTTGTTCAATGTTATAAGGGATGGGACAATAAAACTATATGAAATGAAGAAGATCAATAAGATAATTTAGGAATATTTTCTAATTAACATGACAAAAAAAAAAAAAAGAAGGAAAGTTAGATAGTTAAAATCAGGTGTAGAGGAATCAGACAAAGGCCATTATATAAATATAGAGTCCTGCAAGCAGTAGTCTTCTGTTGGTTGAACACATGTTTCAAGGAAGGAAAGTTCTATGAAATCTCCACCATTACAGTACTGTGGTAGTCCACAGAAACCAATAGTGCATTGGGAACCATCACTTTAGTAGGACCTCCTCACAATTATATCCTCAGAAGATCCCATCCGTCCGTCAGATCTTCTGTCTCTTTATGATGTAGTTAATTTCGCCGTAGGGGGCGGTTATAAGGTAAATGGGGGGCTCTAGACGAAAATTTCACATGAAGTCTTATTAATATTTTGCCTATTAATATATATTATTTTTAATTATTTATTTTTTTAAAAAATTATTTATTTTTAATTTTTTTAGATGGAAAATGGTGATCAAGTTCTTATATTTAAGTTTTGATAATAATTTTTTTCTTAATAGATAATATAATTATTCATTCCATCTTTAATTGATCATAAATAAGATATTATCAATTAAGTTTTGAACAAGCAATTTAATAGGGTCTATAAAATTTGGACTTAACTAAGTATAGAATAATTTTGGACCAATAAAATTAGATATTGATTTGAATTCTTAAATTTGAATAATATCTAAAATACAAAACAAAAATTAGACATACAATACTAAAAGGTAAATTTTTAGGAGCCCTCTAAAAGTTAGATTTAATCAAGTAGAGAGTAATTTTGGACCTAATAAAATTAGATATTAGTTTGAACTATTAAAATTTTGGGATCATTTCTAAAACACAAAAAAATAAAATAAAATTGCCTACTCTACTAAAGAGGCAAATTTTTGGGGAGCCCTATAAAATTTGGACTTAACCAATTTGAGAATAATTTTAGACCTAATGGAATTAGATATTGGTTTGAACTTTTAAAATTTGAGCCATAAAAATTTAGATCATATATAAAATACAAAAAAAAAAAAGACCTATTATTCTAAAAAAAAAGTTTGGGGGCCCTAAGTAAGCACCTTAGTTGCCTTTGCCTAGGGCATACACTGTTTAGCGATTGATTTAATGACTACTACCTCGCTATTAAACGTTAAATTTGTGAGTCTAAACCTTGTTGTCCCCATTTCTTATAATAGTGTTGGAAAAAAATACATATATGATGGAAGTCAAATCACAGTTTGTGCAATTGTCATTCACTGTCTAAAAAAAAAAAATTCAAATTCTCTAATTTTATGTCATATATAATCAATATATCCTTGATGGTGTTGGAAAGCTAGGTGTATGGAAGAGTGAGGCTAAAGAGCTCTCTGCTAAAATGAATATGTAGATTTCATGGGTCATAGGATATGACTGAGTAAAGTAGAGAAATTAACAATGACACGAGGATCAGTGGTTTATTAACTAAAAAGCTTGGTTAATCTACTTCAATGGAATCTCTTGTTATTGTAACTTGTATTACTTGATGGTGGAGAAAACAATTACAACTTTTTAGTGTGCGAATGTTCATTGTGTGTTACCATGCAAGCGTTTGCTTATTTATACTAGCTAATAGAGTGGTCTTTAAGCAATTATCGGGTGGTCCCTTAGTTTGTTAGGATATTGGAAGGAATATTTAACCATTAGAAGCTACATTTCCTTATGTATGACGCGACTTTCTACAAGCGGGTGAGGTGGTGTTGGTGACTTCGTCTACAGAAGGGAATTGGTATTGAGCTCTTACTTCTTATCCTTGTTCTCTTTGTAGTTCGATTTGCTTTGAGCTCACTTGAGAGGCTAGTGATCTGGGTTCAACCTCTGAACGAGTAGGTCTCTCTCGACCTATTCGTTGGCGATTAGATTGAGACTCTTCCTCAACTTGTTAGTTCCTCTGCTACATTGTAGGTCTAGCTTACTTGGCAATTTTATCTTTGGTATCATCAATCCTCAATTCAAGGATAAGACTAAGGTATCAAAATTTTTTTTAGTACCTTATCTCCAATTTTTATCATTTTTTGTGAGTGTTTTTATAACAAAAAATTTATAATTTTTATAGGTGATTTACAACTTTTGTGAATGTTTTTATAACTTTATGGTAACTATTTTTATCACTTTTATGGTAATTTGCGACCAATTCTAATAACACCCACAAAAGTTGTAAATGACGGTATGATATTGAATTTTTTTTTAGTACCGTAGGCAACTCCTCAATTCAAAAGTTAATTTGATTTATTGATTTCTCTTTAATAGGACTAGAAATTCATAGTATTACAATTCTAAAAATTACACAATTTGCTTTAATCCAAATGGAGACTCAACTAATAATTTTACAGATTACTTTCAACGTCTGTTCACCTCTATCGGAGGTAGAGACTTTTTTGAATCTCTGCAGGCTGTCAATACTAAGGTTTCTGCCGCCATGAATCAAAGTCTTCTTCGTGAACTCACTGTTATGGCAGTTATGAGTGCGGTCTCTGAGTTGGGGGCTCTCAAGGACCCTGGGCCTGATGGATTCCTAGGGATTTTCTTTCATCAATTCTGGCACATTGTTGGGCATGATGTCTTCCTAATGGTTAAAGAGTTCCTTGAGTGGGGTCAATTACCTCTTAACCTGAATCATACAAATATTGTTCTTATTCCGAAGGAGGCTGCACCAGAATCAATCTCTCAATTCCGGCCTATTGCTTTATGCAATTTCGCTTACAAGGTCATTTCTAAAGTTTTAGTGAACAGGTTAAAGTCTCGAATGAGCTCTATTATATCACCCAATCAGGCAGCCTTTATCCCTAATTGGCAAATTCAGGATAACATTTTTGTTGCTAATGAGGTTTTTCATCACCTTAAAGGCAAGAGAAAGGGCAAAGTTCCGGGGCTGGCTATTAAGATGGATATCAACAAAGCCTATGACAGGGTTGAATGAGACTTTCTGGAGGCTACTATGTTATCCCTGAGGTTTGATAGGCGTTGGGTGCATCTGATTATGCAGTGTGTATCTACTGTGACTTAATCTATGCTGTTAAATGGGGTATGCAAAGGTGAAGTCAAGCCTCAGCGGGACTTAAGACAAGGGGATCCCTTGTCCCCATATCTCTTTTTGTTTGTTGCTGATGTTCTCTTAGTTATGATTTTAAAGGGAATGGCTGCCAATTGTTTGGTGGGACTGAAAATCAAGAGACGAAGCCCAGTTATTTCGCACCTCTTCTTTGCTGATGATTCCCTTTTCTTCCTCAAAGCTAAGGATGGTTGTGTTATGGAATTCATCAGGATTCTCCACTGCTTTTGTGATGTGTCAGGTCAATGTGCCAACTTCCAAAAGTCTTGTATCATTTTTTCAGCACATACTTCTGAAGAGCAAAAGTCCTTTCTCTGCCTCCATTTTGGGATGAAATACCTTCCTCATCAATCTAAATATCTGGGCATTCCTACCATGTGGGGTCGATCTTGGAGTGAGGTGTTTGGGTATATCTTGGAATGTGTTGCCAACAAGCTTCAGGGCTGGAAAAGTTCTTGTTTAACATAGGCGGGGAAGGAAGTTTTAACAAAGGCGGTGATTTAAGCTATCCCTAATTATGCTATGTTTGTTGTTGCGTTTCCTAACAGTTTCTATGACAAGCTTAATGGTTATGTCAGACGCTTCTGGTGGAAGGGGTCAGAGGAGAGGAATGAGATCTCTTGGAAGAAGTGGGGGAAGCTGATGAAATCCAAAATGGCTGGGGGCATGGGCTTCAAGGATTTCAAGTTATTTAATCAGGCCATTTTAGCTAAACAATACTAGCGACTCTTATCACAGCCTGATTCCTTTTGGGCGAAATTTGTGAAAGCCATTTACTATCCTAGTGGGGACTTGCTGAGTGCTAGGAGGGGTCATCGCCCTTCCTGGGCATGGAGCTGCCTCCTACATGGTAGATCTTTGCTTGATAAAGGCATCACGTGGCATATTGGGGATGGGAAGGAGGTTAGTTTTTGGACTGACGAATGGGCCTCCCTATCTTCCTCCTTGACGGTACAGTCTCCTAAACCCCTCGACTGTAGGATTGATAAGGTGGCTGATGTTATTAAAATGGATCCTAGCCGCTGGGATTAATCTTGTTTGGCTGATGTCCTTTCAAGGGAGGAGATAAATGCTATCAAGTCAATTCCACTTTCAATCAGAGGAGGTAAAGATAAGCATGTCTGGTGGCGAAGCAACAAGGGGCTCTATTATGTCAAATCTGGGTATATGATGGGCAACAAACATTTGACGAACTTAATGGGTTGCAGCTCTTCTGGTATTCCTTATCCCAAGCTCTGGTAGACGATCTGAAACATGAAGGCATTGCCAAAGGTGAGGCATTTTTGGTGGAGAACTTGCCATAATATTCTTGCCACTAAGGAGAACCTTTTTAAATGTAAGTGTGCTTCCTCTCCTTGCTGCCCTATATGCTTGTCTTTCCCTGAATCCACTGCACATCTTTTGTTTGAGTGTGAGTAGACTAAAAGGATTTGGTTTGGAATGAATCTGTTTGTCGGGAGGGAAGAGGATTCCTTCATGTCTGTGATGCAACGATCCTCAAGTTTACTAGAGATGGTGGAGGATGCTGCAAGTAGGCTGGTGCTTTTGGGGAAAATGGCAACTATGGGATAGGTTCTTTGGAAAGCCAGGAACCAAAAAGTGTTTTGTGACGAAGAGGTCAATGCTTTTGCATCACTTTTGCGTGCCCAGTGCTTGTGGAGGGATCAGTTTTGTGGGGTTGCTACTGGAGTTTTGAGGTCTGATGGTCTGGTGGATTCAGTGGAGCCTTCCCCTCCCCTTGGATCTTCTGTTCTTTTATGCTATGATGGTGCCTTCACTCCAAGTTCTGGGAAAGTTGCTTGTGGCGTGGTGATGTGTAATGAAGATGGTGGGCTGGTTTTCGATGCCAGCCATGCCATTTACTGCTGCGTCTTCTTTGTCCTCTGAAGCCGAAGCAGTCTGCCATGCTTGTCTTCTTGCTAACGCCCTTATGATGACTAATATAACTAGCATGAATGATTGTCTTTCCATCATTAAGTTAAGTACTGCGGAAGATGCTCCCCCTTGGGAGATTAGGGCCATAATGGATGATATTAAATTTTTTGTTAGGTTATATAATTTTAGTTTTTTACACAAGCCTATGACCTGTAATAGGGCTGCTCACTGGGTGGTAGCTTCTAAACTAACTAATTCATTACCGCTGGATTGGTTAGGCTCCTCCCCTTCTGAGCTTAAGGCTTTTATTTTGTCTGACTGTAATTTAAATTTTTCTATGTAACGTGATGATATTTTGTCATTCTTTGTTAAAAAAAAAAAACTAGTATTTTTAAAAGTTTTATTCCAAAGTGCATCCATGAGTGATGTCACAGGACCATACAAGAACTTTGAATGCCTAATGGGAAATAACTGAGCGTGTGGTCCAACCGCTTGCAAGAGAGTGAGAAGAGCTTAGTCGTCTCACATCCTTAGTCACATAATTCTTCTAAAATTCTTAACATTCTCGCACCGTGGGAACGACTTCTTCGTTAATCTGCGCTCTCATTTTATAAAATTTGTGAATTTAGTTTTTTAATTTGAGAATTCGAGTAATTCACGTATTTACTTACTTATTATTATTTAAATTTTTATTTGGGAAGTACAGACTTAGGCTTAAAGATATATATCAAACTATAATAATATTTGTAAACTATAATTATCATTTTAAGACTTTATAATCAACATATAATTAAAAATTAAATAATTTGCTTCATAATTGTGCATAAAATTTTAATTTTTTATATTCTATATATATTAAACTTTTATAGGTGAATGTGTATTTGTATACATATAATATGACGCTCTTAAGTTGTTTTCGCTCTCAATTTTTTTTGAATATTACCGTTTTTTGGCTCTCGCTCTATGCGATCTAGCACAATAACCACATGTGATTAACAATCAAATTAGTCCTAATCATTTTGTTTTTGTACTCTTTAAACAAATTAAATGTGTTTGCTGGATTTTAAATAAAATATTCTATTTGAGATTGATAGGCTCTTAAATGAGATTAGACATTGAGTTAAGAGTTGGGAAAGGTAGGCCAGGCATAATTTTTGATACTATAATATCTTTATATGGCATAAAATTGATAATAATTAAAATGAGATTGATAGGCCCTTAAATAAAAATTAAATGGGATTGATAGGCTCTTAAATGATATAAGACGTTGAGTTAAGAGTTGGGAAAGGTAGGTTTAGACATAATATTTGGTAATATAATCTTTTATATAATAAAATAGCTTATAATTCAAATTTTAAAAGATAAATAAAATGACTTTTATTTTTCGCGGTTCAGATCGTTTTAAATTTTATTTTAAAATTAATCTAACGGTTAATATTAACATCTTAAATTTGATAGAAAAAATATGTCCTTTAAGATGTGTTTGAAGTGACTTTTTAAAAATACTTGTACGAATTATTTCTCATAAGTATTTTAAAAAAAATAGTATTTGAAACTGCCTCACCACTACCTCTACCACCATCACTGCCACCACCACTACCACCACCATTATTAAAAACATAGAAAACAATACAAATATGTTTATTATTTATCATTTTTTATTACTTTATGTCTTCAGGCATAAAATTAATATAAATTAAAATTAATACGATTAATTAGCACAAATAATAGTTTAATTAATTGAAATAAGAATAATTTGGTTGTTTGATTTTTTATTTTCTATTTGTTGATTTTGTATTGAATTAATTGGTGTATAATTACAATAACTTTTGATCATCGAGGTGTAGATTCAATTAATAAGATAAAAAACCCTAATTTTGCAGTTTTTATTCACAAATCAAAAATGATATAAATAAAATGTAATTATACATTTCAAATTATATGATCCGATATGACTCAATTGACAACATGAGATCCTAAAACAATTACTATTGGGTATGGCTACAACACGAGACAATTTGTTGGATATGATGTTAAAATTAATTATTAATCGTGGTTTTTCTATAATTAGTTTGTAGCTAGTGATCGGCAATATTGATTAAATAATATAAAATTATTAATATATGTTTTTCATAAAATTAAATTTTATTAATCAAAAAATAAGGTTATGATATTAAAAAAAATAAAATTTAGGTGGGGATTGTAATAGTGCTGATATGTATGATTAGGGATGACAGTAGACCGGGAAAAATGGATATTCGTCAAAATTCGTTCTGTTTGGACCAAGAATGGACTATACGTATTGGACGTTGAACATATATGAAAATACCCGTATAAACCCGTACAAGGATGAAAGCGGGGATGGACTTACCCTTATCCCCTTCCCGCCCCCGTTACCCGTTATATATATAAATAAATAAAATACTCTTAAGTTTTAACTAAACATATTTACTATAACTACTGATCTAGAAATATGATAATCAAACTAACAAGTGGTATTGTCATGTGGTAATCGTATCAACTTTTTTCCTTGTTCTTTTTTCTATTTGTACTCATTGGTTGAAACTATTAGGAGTTTGGATTGGTCATACTCTAAAAACAGATAAGAGACAGTAAGATAGTTTTGTATTTCATCGTGGATAGAAATCTTGTAAATGAAGGTTGATAAGTTTCTGCTAGAATGAATTAAGAAATAAGAAGAATAATTGAATTAGCGGAATTTTAAATTTTAACACTTTATGGCTGTAATATGAATTGTAATAATAAAAATTCTTCTAGAAAATTTCAAGTATAGTGCTATTATTTTTTTAGTTCAATTTTATTTTCCTATTCTTCCTTTCTCTCTGATAGTTCCGTTTATCTTTTTGTGATTTAATGACACTTTAAATAGAATATTATATTATTTTAATTTTTATATTTTATAATATACATTATGTTTTGTTAGATTATTTAAAATATTAAATTTATTTAGAATTTTAGATTATGCTACTTAAACTTGGGCTTAGGCAAGTACGAGAAAAACAGGAGCGGGGACAAAAATTAAAAATTTACTCATGAACAAAAATGTGAATAAATATTATATCTGTTAACAGGAATGAATCAAAAATAAACGAAATTTGTTTAAGCGAGTACGAGACGAAGATTACGCTTCTCGCCCCGTTTTGATTCATTGACATTCATATGTATGACGAAGCCCTTGCCAAATGGCAGTAGCTCAGATGAAGTGACAAGTTGTACCTCCTTCCGTCCATCCCTCCACCGACGCTCAGTCACCACCACTCAATATCCCACTGTACTATGAGCTTGTTGTACCCTGGAGCTACCAACTCACCCACCAAGAACGAAAGGACAATATATCCCTATGACATTTTTTTTTTCAAACAATTAGAATTGTTGGTATTAACTTATGTATACCGTAATTAATTTTTTTTAATTTAATTAATAATAAATTATTTATACCAAAATTAAAATATTTACTATAGATCGACTCGATCGACATCTTGACAGTCCATTTCTATTATTACTTATGCTATTACAGTTCATTATTAGATTCAAATAACAAGGAAAATTGGTAATTATTTTTTTTCCTTTTATTTGTCCTTCGGTCCTACTTTTCCTTATTTATTTAGGAAAAGTTTTACTTTCTTAACATGCACCAAAAAAGTCTTTGTTTAAGTCTAAGCAACAGCATAAAACACGATTAAGACAAGGATCTGAATTCCCTGAGTATAAATTTTGTTAATTGGATTAAATTCAATTATTTATTTTTAAAATTATTTAGGGATTTGCAGTATATTTCTATTAATTTCATCGATACCCAATAGAAGTCATTAAATTTAATTTATAAATTCCTGGCTTTGATGAAAATCAACAGAATTAAAATTGAGGACATTCTAATTCATAAAACCCACACTACACACACACTATAGACAGCAGCTCTTGTCTCGTGTTACTATGTATAGAGACAAACATACCGAGAGAGAGAGAGAGAGATGGGATTCACAGCAAAGGGCAAGAATAGTAGTGAAGGTTGGGGCATGGGTTTCCTCCTAGTTTTCTTCCCTGAAGATGAAGAATCCATAGCCAACAAGAAGAAACCCAACAATCTGTTCTCTTCTTCTTGTTCTTCTTCTCCATCTTCATCTTCAACCTCATTCAAACCCATCAATACCCTCCTCAGACGAACCAATTCAGCACACCTCCTCAGCAGAGCCCAATCCACCATCTCCGTATGTGCTCTCCTCATCTTCATCACTCTCCTCCTCTTCACTCTCTCTACCTTCGAACCCACCACCACCACCCACTTCACTCCTAGAAGACACCTCTCTTCAAACTCCAAAATTTACAAACCCACCCACTTCAAACCCATCGAGAACCCTCCATCATGGTCACTAAATATTCTCAAACCCAGTTCAAAAATGGCTTCAAGTTCATCATCATTATCATCACCATCACCTCCGCATGCATTGCAAGGAATGGGTTCTTTGTACAGAAGAGGCACAAAAGCCATGAACGACCTTATTGTAGCTCATATTACTGAGTCCGTCACAGTACCAGAACTGAGGTTGTTCTTGAGACTTTTCCACAGGTCTGCTCTCACCTCAAGAGCAGACCTTTTGCTTATTTTCCCATCAAAAACAGTTTCTTTCGATTCTATAGTCCAAGAAGAGAACGAGTCGATTCTGAAACTCGTTGATCGATATCAAGAATTGAATGCTACTATTGCGGACTCAGCAGCGAGTTTTGATGTGACCCAGTTTGTAAAATCGAGAAATAAGGAAAAGGAAACTGGAGAGCCAATATGGGGTCGAAGAATTCGAAGCAATTACAGTGACGAAAGTGAGACTGAGTTGACTCGCTTGAGTTATGGCTCGGTGGTGGGTTTTGAAGCCGATGAGCTTGACCCAGAAAACTCATTGGCTGGGTTTTTAGACCATGTTCCATTGAGCTTGAGAAGATGGGCATGTTATCCTATGCTACTCGGCCGAGTTAGAAGAAATTTCAAGCATGTAATGCTAGTGGACGTGAAAGAAATTTTGCTACTCGGTGACCCACTCAGCCGAGTCAGGAATCGGAGTCCCGAGACTGTATACTTATCAACAATGGGTCCATCTATGTCAAGCAAGCATGGCAAGAAGAACTCAGGGAAAACTCAGTCTACCCACCAAAACTCGGCTAACTCAGCAATTATAATGGGTGGAACTCGAGGAATTCGACGATTATCAACAGCAATGCAAACGGAAATCGTTCGCGCAGCAATGCAACACAAGCGAAAGAACTCGGCCACTGAGTCAGGACTCTTTAACCAACTCGTTGGCAATGAGTTCATACTGAAGAATATAAATTTGATCAAATCGGCCGAGTTGATACCAGAACTGAGTTCACTCAGGGGGCGGAACTCAAACTCAGGTTCTTCCTTGTCATTATCAAATTATACTGTGGTCAGGTATGGTAATAGTAATCCAGAGCTTAGTTCTAATATTGTGAAAGATATATGTTCATTCCCAGTGGATTCTTTAGCTTATAGTGATTGTTAGCACCAGAGAACAAAAAATATAAAGAGAATCATATTAAGAGATTGATAGGCTTTGTTTTTATAGTATCTTTTTGTGTTCATAACATGTATACTATTCATTTTAATAAAAGTTCAATGTGATTTTCTGTTTATCGGCTATTGTTTGTATTTTTTATTATTTTTAATAATCGAGAGTTTTCAGATCAGTTTATATTCGTTTAGATTAACCCTCGATAAAAAGGAAAGCATTCAGATCAAAATTAAAGAATTCACTAGGAATAAATCTTTCATAATTGAACCGTATCGAATCTTCGAAATTGAAATTCAGATTCAACGGGCATGATTAGTGATTATGCACCAAAATGATGGGTAAGATTGTGGGTTATTAAAAAGTGATAAAACGGTGGCGTTTGGCTTTAATGATTTCTTGGTATGCTAAGGTGGACAATGGTATTTATTGGAGATAGATCCAGCTGTCACCTTGAATTGATGACAGTCCATTTAGGTCCGTCTGTAAGCGCAGGATCAGTTGGTCAAATGACTTTTATTAATGCTCATGGGCTACTGTGACCTTCCCAGACGAATTCATTGTCTGCCTGTCATCAGTTAAAACATCAGCAGACTGTCACTTTAAGTATCGTGGAGTTATTACGGTGTTCTAAATGGAAACATTACTGCCAAGTCATGTGGTTTGGTGGCGCTTAGCACCACTAAATTATTGATCCCAACCAATGGTACAGATCTTCAAAAATTTTATGGTTTTTATTTATTTATTATTTTTGTGTTAACTTGCAATCAATCCTAAAAATATCGTGATTGATCTCAATATTCTTAAAATCGATTTCAAATTTCCACACAAAAAATGTAACTTAGCATAAAAAATTGTAGTTTAAAACTTAAAAGTTGTACCTTAATCCAAAAGTTATACTATTGAGTGGACTGGTCTAGTGAGTATCGGCCGAACCTCTCACTCTAAAGTTGTTAGATGTTTGAGTTTTGGAGTTCATATTAGGGCATGATGGTTGATCGCTATAATAGTTTAACTAGTTCATTTTTGAAGGAGTAATGAGCGCGATAAGAAGTTTTATTATGCTACTAGTGAAGACTTATCGGGGTTGGTATCTGGAGTGCTCATTTGCCGGTACCCCTTTTTTATACCCGCGAAAAAAAAAATCC
The DNA here is from genome assembly GCA_963454935.2 of Ilex paraguariensis. NCBI lineage: Eukaryota > Viridiplantae > Streptophyta > Magnoliopsida > Aquifoliales > Aquifoliaceae > Ilex > Ilex paraguariensis. The sequence continues at coordinate 131,867 of CAUOFW020008335.1, read as the reverse complement.
AAAAAGTTATAATTTTTTTGGTTTGTTATAAACAAACCTCGAAACCTGTATCCTTTTTGTTACAGGGTATTCAGTGCTGATTATTTTCTCGAATTCTGAGTCGACTATTGTAATTCGAGTTACTTTAAAGACATGTCCCTGAAAAATAAGAGTGAATGACCTTTAAAGAGTGTAAGAAGTATTGAATTTGAGACTTATTATTTGTAAGAGACAAACTTGATCACTAGACTATTATGAGGATTACAAAATTGTACCAAAACCAAAAAAATTGATAACTTTAGAAGTACCGTAAGTGAGTACTCCGATATAAACCCTCGAGGTATCATACCAATAAAACATTCTATTGGAACTAACCTGGGGTTCAATAATTGGTACCAAAATTTTAAACTTAGGAGGGCCAAATAAAGATTAGATGAAATTTAGCAACAATTTTTTTCATTTTTTAGATTTCGTGGAACATAAAAGTATTATTTGGCAAAACATTTTGATTTTCTATTTTCAAATAAGGGATATAAAAAAGGGAAAGTGAGAAGGGTGAGAACGTAATTTTGGTGCTTCTTCAAGAGAAAAAGAGTCATGGAGAGAATGTGAGGCAACTAAGGGTAGGAGGGAGAGCGCATTCATTAAACCCATGTGCTTCTTCCCCCCTTTCCACCGCGTTGAGTTCTTTCGCCATAAAAGCAGAGAGAGAGAGAGAGAGAGAGGGATAGAGTGGAAAAATGTTCTTTTGCCTTCTACTTTGCCAGCTTTGTCCAACCAAACAGTCCTTATAATTGGGTGCAATCATATCAGTACTAGTGCACCAGATTGTATCAAAACACATGTCTCCAAGTTATGGTGATAATTTTGACCAAATCGACTTGTAAATGAGTCAAATCTTAAAAACGTGACTAAATACATTCAATTGAAAGCCTCAAATCGATAATATAAGAGCTAACATATACTATTTGTAGACACACGTTGTAACATCAAAGCCGATTTTGTAAAAAATTAATCCTCTAATTGGAGCGTGTTATGTAGTACTTTCTTTTAGAATCTTTTCACACTTTCTATTATGAAAGATTAAATTTTTTATATTATACTTTCAATGTAGTAAAAATATTATAACTTAGTCCTTCTGTTAGTTTATGTCATTTTTTCGTCAAAAAGTCAGTCCATTGACACTGGAGAAAAAACTAACGAAAAACTAACAGAAAGGTTACATTGTAATATTTTTAATATATTAAGAATGTAATGTAAAAAATTTAATTTTGAGAGTACAAAGAACAATTCGCCCAACATCATTGACGAATTTTGGTATAGCGATTAATAAGAAACACGACTTGAAGTTGAAGGACTTGATTGTTCAATTCATAATTCAAGGACTTGAGTAAAAATCAGGTACTGAATTTAATGATATGTAATGTAAATGAACCAAACAAAATATAAGCTGTAATTTACCTATCTTTCGTTTCAATTTTTTTTTTTTTGCACCAGTAATTTATCGAAGTTAAAACGTTTTTGTTTCGGCTATAGATTGAATCTAACTTTTTACATCGGACACTTTTTACTACACCTCCTTTTCCGAAACAAAAGCCCATTTTTCTTGTACTGCTACGAGAATAAAATTGAGGAAATTGTAATTTTTTTATTAAAAAAATAAGAAATGAAAACAGGTAGATTAATATCAGGAAACTATCCTAGGGGCAGGCACAATAGACAGGCACTTTGCATTGAATTGACTTCAAAATAGTCTAAGTACTTAATCTATTTCCAGTTGGGCACAACATGTTTTTGAGATAGAAGAATTGATAACCCTAGATGTGCAACCTTCCATGTTAGTGATGCATTTTTATTGATATTCCAGTTATGACCTCCAACATCATGAGAGAAAGTAGTTAGTGGTCCTGTATAAGGACCATGGCGTGGCATGATGATATACTTTTTTTTTTTTTTAAAAAAAAAACTGTAGACTATTACTTGGGTTGTGCGTGTTATTCTTACGTAAAGAGCGTGATAATCTTTTTTGTATTGTTTTAATTTTCTCACGTATATATCCTGAAGGATAGGAAAATGACATGAACACAAAACGGGATTGATATCTATTTAAGTAAGTGGGTCCTTGACCTCCCTCCTCACATAGATACAAAGTGAGATCCATCCAACTTCCTGCCGACGTTATCCCCCATATCTTCTTTGCATTGATCGAGTCCTCATACAAGATAATATTTAAGCACTGACATTTGAAAATCAATTAAATTTTAATTTTACCCTTCCACTCTTTATTTTAAAAATATTTATAAAATATACTTTTATCTAATAAAAATCTACAATATATCAAATAAGTTTAATTCATAACATAAATCTTAATTATTATTATTATCATATTGTAGCAAACAAAAAAATAGAACAAATTAGATTGTTAAGTGTGTGTGTGTGTTGCATAAGACCATGGAAGGCAAGGGAAGAAGACTTACCTGTGTCGTTGAAGAAGACGATGGGAAGAGGATAGATAGATTGGGAGTTTTAGGAAGAAGACTAATTAGAGTTTCAATAGGGTTGTGAAATATTTTAGAGTATAATTGTCATATTATAATATTATTAAAGATGTATTTGTTAAACCCTTTCAGTTTTCAGTATTAAGTAAATGATATCCTACTTAATATTATACCCTATTTTTAAAGAGTACTTAATATATTAAGATATTAAAATTTTAGTTATCAAACGAGTTTAATTAATAAATACCAAATACATTCATTTTAAGTGCTGAATTTAAGTTAACAAATACATCCCCTTAGTTTCGGTCTATATTTCGACGAATACTACTATTAAAATCTAAAAAAATAATCTAATGATATATCATGTAACAATGTTTCAATAAAAAGTCTAACAATTATAATTTTTATATAATATTATTAGACGTTATCACTATTACATCGTTATATATTTAAGTCATAATAGTACCATTCTATTTTGATTCCTCGCAATAACTTCATGATGTGGTTGAGACTTGGTAGGTAAGATTTGATTGTCTAGTAAATGATTGATGCTGAAATTTTCATTCTCCCTGAATTATTCTGGTAAGTGTTCATCTCCCAGAATATAATGGAAATATATTTTTAGCAAAAAAAAAAAGAATTTCCAAAAGTAGGAGACACCATACATCAAGTGTGAGGTTTCCCTTAATAATATCGTATAGCTGAATTGGGTGTGTGTGTGTGTGTGTTTTTTTTTTTTTGTGTCGGGGGGGTTGGTCTTCAATTGATGTCCATCCCATACTTCAAAAAAAACTCATTAATTACAATATAAAATTTCGATTTTAACAATATTATTTGAACTTAATTCATTGACCTAATTCATTATAACTTTTGGATTGACTTTGGACTCAATTAAATATTAAAACTTGGTATTAATTCAATAGTTATAGTGAAATTAAATCATTAAGTTAACAAATTAGATTAGATTTTTAGTACTAAATGGTATTCTTATTTGGATTTTGAACATTTTCAATTATGGTTCCGATTGCACTTTGCCTTCTCAAATGTAGTTTTACTCGCATTACTGGATTTAGTTTTGTATTATTCCAAAATAAGTCTATGTTACTTTTAATTAAAAAAAATCCATATGCATGCAATAAGTTACAAAATTTTAATGTTAATCTAGGAAATGTAACAATTATCATAGTTGAGAGACTAATGTAAAACCAGTAATCATCGTTTAAAAAGCAATGCGGAAATACGATAGTTGATAGGACAATATGAGATATAAACGTGTTTGAAGGGGTTAAGTATAATTTGTTTTTATTCTAGATTGGTCAAAATTTTTTGATTTTTTTTAAAAAAAATCCAATTTCTGATAACATTGATTTAAAAACAAAGCCGAACGCGTTCGAATTATTGGCTCGGCTGACCTAGCAACATTCATGATTTACTCGTTCAAGTGTCCCTCGAAGACACAGTTGAGAAGTATCATGCATGGTTGCCTTTAATTCTTACTTTCTCTCGGTCTTACTTAGCAAAATAGGGCACAACCAAAAACCGTGAGCGTCCCCATACGAGCCGTAGTTAGATAAATTTGTGATTATTTGTTACATTATAATATTTAATGACATGATATGATGTAAAAATGGAAAAAGAATATATAAGATGGCTTTCAATAAAGTCGGCCTTGGATGCTCACCCAATTGAGTGCTTAATCATATTCGACCATGGCAAAAGCCAAAACCACCGACACTTTAGTGTATAACGTGTTATCCTATTAGGGCTTGTTTGTTTGTCTTTTTTTTTTTTTTCGTTGTATTATTTTTCAGGTCACAATACCAACCAACTCGTTATAACCATTGAAACCTATATACATGAGCTTATATAATACCACCTCCTAGGTGGTATTATTTTTTGGATTGACCACCAACGGTATTAAGGAGGTTCTTCGGCTTTTAATTTTTTTATTTTGATTTTGAATTTTTTTCTCGTATTATATGTAAACGTATTATATGTCGTACGGTGTTTTTTTTTTTTTTTTTTTAAATTAGTTTAAATTTTTTTTTCTTGTATTATGTTTAAGTGTACGGTATCACCAATTTTTTTAAATTTATTTTAAAAAATTATTTTGAATTTTTTCCTTATATTTTGTTTAAGCATGTTGTGTCATATGTTTTTTTTTTTTTTTAAATTATTTTGAAATTTTTTTTTCTCAATACTATGTATAACTCTCCCTCAAACAAACATACCCTCAGTATAGATGAGACAATTACTACCCTTTCTGATTTGATATGTGCTTGGTGGCGGACCCCAAAAAATGTGCATTCGTGGATGCCCTCTGTGTGCATTTTGTGTGTGTGTGTGTGTGTGTGAGAGAGATAGAGAGAGAGAGAGAGAGAGAGAGAGAGAGAGGGCGTGAGGGCTCTGAGTGGACTAAGAGAAATTTTGGTATTGGGGGAGAAGAGAACAAAGCTACAATATGCTTGTGTGAACGAAAATAGATCGACATGGCATATCCCACATAGAGGTAGGACATGTGATAAAGAGGCTTTTGAAGCTTTGTGTTGGGTCCATCGACAAGAGGTCGAATTTTGTGTATGAAAAGAGGGTTATGATGTGCTTTCGTCCATCGACACAGAATAAGTGATGATTTTCGATATGACTTATTACACCACTTGATATGAATTTAGTATGCAATCGACAAGACATTGTACGACTATCATAAGTTTTTGATTTTTTTTTACATACGTGGTTTGTTTGTATTTGATTGATCATATTTCTATATGATAAGAGGCCTATGAGTGTAAAGGGGTTCAAGCCCTTCATTATTAGTAAGATAGGAGACCTTAGTTTTGGATTTTGGATGATTAATATCATGCGATCATACATTTGAGTTTCGCAAAAAATGCCCTATTTACATGATATATATGATTGGCCGCATCAAGAATTTATATAGTAATCACGAGTGTTAAGTCGTTGAGATGGTTCAACGTTGATATAAGAAAGAGCAGTGTTACTTGGATTCAATTTATTAATTTAATCAATCACTATCATTAGTTTGATAGTGAGCCTCAATATTAATTGGTATTTTAATTTAATGATCGTGATGCATAGTAAATTAAGTTTAAATAATATTATTATATAAGAAATAGAATGATGCAACCCTTTGTTTATTTAGTTAATTAAAGAAGATTCACTCGAGCTTATGAAAGACCTCATTAAGTGATAAAACAAGATGGTTTATACTAGTGATGAAATTTCAAATACTAATAATAACCTGAATTTGAAGTCACTCTGTAATACACAAAATTGAGCACTGATTATATAATATTTACCTGTTAAATTGTTATTTATTTTTTTATTTAAATAAGAAAAAAGACTGGTGTGGATTATTAAAATTGTCTAATATTGGAGAGTGTGTTGATTGAATTGCATGACATTGAAGATTGTGTAGAGAATATGATATTTTTGAGTGAAAAAATGGATAAATTTTATTTTATTGAATCGAAGTAGATGAAAATTAGATCAATTTTAATTGTTGTTGTACTTTTATAATTGATAATTCAACTTTCTAATCGTAATATTAAATAGATTACTTCGTAGAGATTTACATGTATAGGTAGAAGTAGTTTTACATGTTATAATTATTCATATTGAGGGTGACTGCACAATAATAATCTATAAGAAGAATAATCAAAGTTCAATTGCTTTGCTCTATACGGAAATGCAAGACTTTTTTTAAAAAAAATTTATTTGATTTGATAGGATTATCGTTTTGTAGATTCGTGATTTCTTGTGATTATTACATCTTGTACTTATTAGCTTAAAACTTCAAACCTAAAAGTCTCCCATCTTGCTTGGGTTTGTTTTGTTTATAGCCAGGTTTCACATTTATTAAAGTTATCAAATTAAATGATAATTGATAACTTTTTCTCACTTTTAAATCGATTTGACGGACCATTTTGAAAATTGTTGGGCTTACTAGAAGAAAATTTTCAAAATGATATTACAATCTATTGAATTTTGAGAACGAGTTCCTTGGGCGAAATCTCTATTTGCTAGTATTTTTCCTAGAAAGATATAAATCAAAGAATTTATTTTTAATAATTAAAAGACAATATGAGATTTAAATCCTCATGCCCACTCCATATATTATAGTTCCTTGTTTACAATTAAGCTAACGCCTCAATTTGTATAAATAACATTTTCCGTGAGGACTATTTGAGTGGAAAAATACTTAGAATAAGAAGAAAAATAAGTTATATGCTACCCAAAATTTAGTTTCGATTGCTCGAAATTCGTTTTTCCCTAAACAGATTTACCATAAATACAAATGCAGCCCACATTGATTTTATAGTAAGTGGTATTTTCCTATTACAGAATGAAGTGAGAGATATGATGGCCAGAGTTGTCTTGTACACTCAAATAGGTATAGTCTTTATGCTTAATTTGTGTATGATTTGAAGCATAGAAACAGAAGCTTTAATAGCATATCCTGAGAGAACATTTATGTATATATATACTTAAGGGTCCAGTTATGCTATAAATCAACTCACTACTTTTATGCTTAGGTAAGTTTGAGTTCAAACATGTATGCTGGTTCTCATGTTGGACTTTCAATCTTTTGTTTTGTATTCTCGACAATAGACATTCATTTACACAAAGATCAATCAAAAAAAGTTCTTTGGAAGAGAGAGAGAGAGAGAGAGAGAGAAGGGGGGGGGGGGGGGGTAAAGCCTTTAGGGGGTTACCATTTAAATTTTATGGGCCCTATATAATTCAAGCGTATTTATAAATGGGATCCCACAAGGTAGAGATATAACCTTTTATTGTTCAACCAACACAAATTTATTTTTAACATGACAAATTACAAAGAAATCAACAAAGGGGACAACGTGAAACTCAAATAAATAGTTTAAGGTGTAATATGAGAAAATAAATTATTTAAGGGGTAAAATAAAATGAGAACTATAGTTTAGGAGGCTAAGTATATTTTATCTTACAAAAAAAAAAAAAAATCTAGTGAATAATCTAATACAATGTTGGGTTTTTTTTTATAAATAATAATGCTAAAATATCTCATAATTGTTTCAAGTGGGTTGTTGCTTTGGATAAGTGATGCAAAATGGAATGGTTGAGATTGTACTTAAAGAGGTCCCAAAGCCAAGCACTGGTCCATTACATCTATTTTGTATTGAAGAAATGGAGCAAAATCCAAAGTTTCTTCCCACATCAGCTCTAAATGATAATAGCTATATAGATGCAGTGATAGTTTATTTTACAAAGCATGCATTATATACAAAGACCAGCAAGATCGATCATGTTAGGTAAAAGGGTATTTCAGTCAAACTCATGTCTGAGCTGGGTCATTAGCTTTTGTTGGCCATGCCTTATGTCTAATATGAAGTATAATTTTTAGATTAATTCTTTTTCTTTTTTTTTGGGTAAGTGGATTAATTATTTTAGTACCGTGATTTTAAATCTTTTTTTTTTTCCAAGTTTTGTGACTTCAAATTTATTTTCTAATTTATTGTAGTTTCTATGAAAATATGGTTTTTTGTGACATAATTTTACATTAAAAAACGCGAGTTAGAATTACGTTTTTTGGACAAACAATGATTGATTAAAAAATAATTCAAAAATTGCAGTATTTGGAAAAAAACAAATTGAAAGCCACTGTAGAATGGTAAAAATTCCCTAATTTCACCACTGCATCGATTTTACAAGCGCTTAGTTAATCAATTGAAGTTCACAGCGGTTTGAAAATGCAGTTATTACATATGAGTAATATTATTGAGAACTAGATTATTGAGCTAATTTACTGACAATAATGATACGACAGTGATATGGTCCAATAGAAGTATACTGTAGGATTTTTTCATTTGAACTTTATCACTTGACAAATCATTAGATTATCAGATTATTATATTAATTTTTTAGATCCCGATAAATAGCAGTACTCCCCACATCTTACTATTTACAGTTTGTGTTTGTGTCGTCCAATATTTCATGGTGAATTTAGTGTTAACATTGACATCATTAAATTTTTTTGCGTATAAGACAAGGCTAAATATAACTAACACTCTATCTTGCACTCAAATACCATTCTATATATTTTGCGCCTACATGACCATTCTTTCATGTTGTGCGGCTGTAAAGGTATGAAGGGAGGAGTTTCATGTTGGTCATGGTCTTGTTGTCTTGCATTTTGTTTTGGTTACGCTGTGATGTTTGGTGGGTAAGCTGTTTTGTTAGGTTTTAACTAATTTGAGTGCAGATGGTTAGGTGTGCTAACTTTTCTATCTATATATTTGTTTAAAAAACAAAATAGAAAAGAAAATGTGCTTTTGTTATCTAAAATTATAAGATGGGCGGTTAAACAAACTTTGTTTAGTTTTGGTTCGTTCACATCTGTTTAAATTATAAAATTAATCAAAATTGGTGATATTTCTAAGCTCTTTTTGTGAACGAGCTAATCCAAGCAAATCATGAATTGGTTCAACTTGGTTCGAATAGGTTTTTAGCTCATATATACTTCTTTCTTCATTTTTCCTCCAACAAAATTTTCAGAATTGTAGGCTTTTATTTTTGAGAATCGTAAACTTTTACTATATTAAATTTAATCTCACTCAGCTAGAGCTCAAACTTGGTCATGGACAATTTAACTGAATCTAAACATAGTTAAACTCGACAACTCTGATTCGATTAACATTCTGAGGCATCAAGTGCAGTAATTGTGCTGCAAAAACATAAGGAAAAAAAGGTCTTATAAAAAAATTTAAAAGGCAGAAACATGGCTTGCTAATGCAATCATAACCAATTGACTAGCTTAAGTTGTAGGGTCAATTGATTAGGAGATTAATATAATAAATAGAGTTTGGTGAAAAGAATAGAAAGTAATACTTTTTGGGCATAGTTTTGTTGACCATTGTGGTCAACCAAGTGGAGCATAAGTGGGAGGCGGTGCTTTTGGCCTTGAATGTAGGAAATCAAATTGTGATCCCTTTATTTTATTTGGGGAAATAATTATAAAGTTGAACATATTCATAATGCTTTTGCCCTTGAATGTAGGAACTCAAATGTACTCCATAGAAAGAATTGTTTTTTTTTTTAATGAATTAAAAGGATACATGCATATTGTGAATATGTTTTATTCAACATTATATTGTAAAAGTAAAAGTCTAAGTTCAAACACCACTTTCAAAAGGACTTTAATCCTTTGAAGAAGTAGATGAGAGCTTATCAATCAATCTGAACCTTTTGTCACAATCGATATAATATTTCATTGTTTTTTTTTTTTGATGAATACACATACGCGGATACATACTTAGAAGAAGTGTTTTTATTTAAATTAAGTACTACAAAATATGTGTGTTTGTTATGTGCCTATCTTTGCAGATAACAATTTCAGATGTAGTTGTTAGGGGTTATCTAGTTAATGTGTTAATGGGTAGTGTTTTTAGGTAGTTAATTAGATAATGGAGTAATGGGTTGAGATAGTTACCAAACTATTTTTATCATTTTGTGTTTAAACTCTTTGTATTTATGAAAAATGTAAGTTGGAATTTGTAGTGAACTTCCTTCTAAAGATTTTAGAGATCGGGTTCTTTTCGAATTGAATCAAGGGAGGTTCCACCCCCTTTCTCTCATACCCATCTAAAAAATGAATTGGAGAAAGAACGACCCGCTTCAAAGGGTTGGACACTTCCATTGGTTCACCTCAAGAGAAACCCAACCTCCATAACTCTTCACCAGAAAGGTTAATACAAACCCAATATACTATTTTCATTGATAGAAGAAAGGGAGAGAATGTGATTTGGTGGTGCTCTCAAGACGGAAAGAGTCATAGAGAGAATGTGAGGCAACTACGCGTGGGGAGCGTGTGAGAGCGCATTCATTGTGCCCATGTGCTGCTTGGAGAAGAAAACGGGATTTTGCCAGCTTTGTCCAACCAAACAGCCCCTAATAACTTCATGTAAAGGCAACAAATCAAACTAGTATTTCATATGATTTAACTTTACATGCGAGTTTTATATGATTCATTCAGTAAAATGGTAAGAACATGATCGTCATGTGTCCTAGGTATATATAGAGATAATTTTGTCCAAAACAATGTGCAAAAATCAAATCTTGAAAAATGACTAAACACATTCAATTGAAAAAACTCAATTGCGTATGATACAAGTTACGACATTAGAGTCGATTTAGTTAAAATTCACCCTCGAATCAGACCATGTGGTGCTTTCCTTTTAGATTTATTGACTCCTTTTGATAAAAATGATTGGATAAAAACACAGCACAAGTACCTTCCGAAAAAAAAAGCACAGAATAAGTTGATTTTTTTATTGTCTCTCCCTTAATGATGAGAAAACTGATATATAGAAATGATAATCTGTAAAACATGTTTTAAATAAATCGCTAGCTAAAAATTCAAGATACCTAACCATCGAAGGAGAGTCAAATCTAACATAAATACTAAGTCGAAGTTGTAGACCCATCTTTGTCTGTTGTGGTGGTGCAATTGGAACATATACAGTACAACCAAAAATCGGTAGGTGAGAAATATTTGTTTGTTGACTAAGAACAAATTGTGTTGGTGAATTTATATGATATGCAATTGGTCGAATACAAATTAAAGTAGACACAGATAATTTCGTATTCATAAGTATAGGTGGAGCTATTAATTCAATTTGTTTAATAAAAGATCAACCAGATCATTCTGGGTGTGAGTGTGTGTAACTGTATGCACAATATCCATTTCTATTGACGTGCATTAGTTATTGAATGTGTAGGAAGTTAACTCACCAATATTATCTAGACGAATTGTCTTTATTGCATAATTTAAAAATTATGCTTGTAACCGGATTATTTGAGCGAAAAGCCTTCCAAAGGTGACAATCTGTGTAGAAAGTAGACACAAATGTGACCATCTTGTTGATGTATCAATTAAATCATAAAATAAAAAAATGCCAACACATAAGGTGTATTGATCCACATATATCTCCTTGAATTTTTGCAAAAACTCAAGAGATTTAGAAATCATATTTGAGGGGAATGGTTTAATAATCAGTTTATCTTATGAACAAACAAAACATAAATAATTACTAAGTAAAAGAATCTTTTGATTTTTTTAGAAAATATACGTGTGAATTTTCAAGATTTTATGCATAATTATGGATCTTGGATGATCAGGATGATCGTGTCAAAGCATAAGCTTCTTTAGATCAAAGCACTTCTAATGTATCACAACATTTGATTCTACAAATTTTATTTTGGTATAGTATAACCTACAAGAGAGAGTTCAAAACTTCTCTATAACATGTTTCTAGCATGATACAATAAGTATGATAAATAAATATCCTACATCACCCTTATTTTTCGTTTTAATGTGATATCAATTATGACATGTATCTTTAAAACTTAGTAGATTTTTGTTGTATTTACTAGAGTATAATGCATTTTTAATAATGAGTTTTGTTCATCAGGATAACATCATATTCTTCTAAAGCCTTCGATCAAGTCTGTAGAACCTAATATTGTATTAACACTTATTTTAGATAACATTAGTTTCAGATAAATTCTTTCTATCGCGAAGAATTGTGTGAATTATAGCATTATCCGCTAGGCATATATCTTCATTGTTCACATTGGAATTAACCAATGAATTATCATTATCCATGCTTTTATATGAAAAATACACACTTAATTTTATAAATACATAGACACAATATTTTCAAACAATTAAATTACAAAAATATTAAATGGCACACATAGACAAAACTAATAGGGTGCATACAATTATTGCTTTAAGATAATATCCTTAATCTATTTTTCCATTTTCATTTTCTTCAGGTTCACAAATAAGTCAAAAACATTAAGGTTAGTGAAATCTAATGGATAATCGATGATAGTGGTGTCTGATGTCCCCTCACCAAAATTCGTCTCAATTTATTTTTCTTTTCCTTCGATGGATTTTTAATAGAGATTTGCCAAATGTTTTGGCGTATATCAGGTACGTGACCAGTGTTTTTTCATTCCATATTTATAACAACCATCTTCAATTTTCTTGAAGAATTTATTCGATAAACTCTTCTCTTTCTTTTATTTACTCTAATTCGTCCACTTCTGGTGGTATGAACTATTTCTCCATTTCTGACTTGGTGCAAAGGATTTTGGGCCTCCATGATAACCCTCACAAAAATGATTGTTTTTATTTTTTCTAAGGTCGTAACCACGGCCTTGTCCTTGACTACGAAAAAATGTGACATTCACTTCTGGAAAGGCTTGGTGGTCAGTTGGAAAAGCCTCATGGTTCCTCATTTATAATTCGTTGTTTTCCTCGGCAAATATATGAGGTCATTGTATGTATTGAACCTATATTGTCGATATTTTTGTTGTAATATAATGTTTGATGCATGAAATGTGGAGTATGTTTTCTCTAGTTTGTCAACATCAATCACGGGCTATCCATACAACTCTAATTTAGACGTTATTTTGTGCATTGCCAAATTATATTCTCGTACAATTTTATAGTCACGGAACCATAGAGTGAACCACTCGTGCCTAGCTTTTAGACAAATGATAATTTTTTGGTGATCAAATCTATCCTTTAGATTTTGCCAAATGACTAAAGGATCTTTAACAGTTAGGTATTTATTTTTCAACCTCCGGTGAATATGATGGCGAAGAAAAATCAGTGCTTTTGTGCAATCTTTCTGAGTTACAAAGTTTTCAATTTTAATGGTATATCCAAGGTTTTCAGAATCAATGAAAAGTTTGACATCAAATGCCCACGATAGATAGTTGTAGGTAGAAATATCTAAAGCAGAGACCTCTAATTTTGTAAGATTGGCCATATCTCAAAGCTATAAAAAAACACAAAATAATCAAGTTAGATATAAACAAAACATGCTCGACAAATTGCAGTCATCAGTAGCGATTGATTATGTGTACACTAGATGTTTAATATATTCATTTTTGAGTGTGAATTTGAAGATTATGTTGTAAGATAAAGACCTATAAAGTAAAATTTTCTTCTATTAATTCTGAAATAAATTTCTCTCAAACTCTTCTTTCTTATCTCTTTTATATTATTGTTCTCTATGTAGTGATAGTTTTTCTTTTCCTTTATATAATCATATATCACTACAGTCATGTTTACTACAAAATTAATTTGATGTAAACCTATCGAAGAGATTTTTTTATTTTTATTTTTTTGGCAAGTTACTAGTACTTCTTGTAAACTTGTATCATTAGGAAAAGATCTTATTTATTTAAGACTAATTTATAAAGATTAGGGAAAGGTTACGTACTGCAATCATTACTATATTAAAAATTATAATTTTTTAAAACTAGTTTATAATTTTTTGATATCTAAGTTACAACTTATAAAATACATGATCGAATCTAAAATATTGTAATCGATCATAGAAGTTACAATTACTTGAGAGAATTCTTGATCAATTCTTCAAACAGTTGTAACTTGTCCTTTAAAATGTGTAACGTGACCATTAAAAATGATAATTTTTGATCTCATACTAATTTTTTTTCCCGATGCCGTAGAATTACCCTATAAATTATACAAACTAGGAGACACCATATACAAAGTTTGAGATTTATGGTTCCTATTTCACTTTGTATTCTCAATCAGTGTTTAGCTTTCATTTTTCTCTCAATTACTTATTTTGGTTTCACATAAAACACATTTTTAATGCCTATAATTAGTGTAATGTGAAATCAATCATAATAACAGAATGAGAGATCGGACAAATATAGTTGAAAAGATAATTTGAAACATATATATAAACATTGTTTAAGGAATAACGCAGAAATGTTAGTTGATAAAGCAATACGAGATACATAGACACAATTGATACAGTTAAAATATAATATTTATGTTCTTATTTGGGATTGATCAAATTATTTTTTTCAAAAAAAAAAAACCATTTTTGGCCACATTGATTAAAAATGTGAGATGAATTTGTGATTGTTGTTAGAAAAAGATATCAAAGACATGATATGAGGTCAAAAGGGAATAAGAATAAGATTACTTCTAAGAAAGTTGGCCTTGGATGCTCACCCGATTGAGTGTTTAATCATATTCGACCATGGCAAAAGCCAAAGCCGCCGACACTCGAGTGTATTATACATGAGACAATTACTAGCCTTATGTGCTTGGTGGAGGACCACAAATGTGTGTGTGTGTGTGAGAGAGAGAGAGGGTCTAAGGCCTTTGAGTGGACTAGGAGAAATTTGGGATGGATTGGATTGGAGAAGAGAACAAATCTTGTGTGAATGAACGTAGCTTGACATGGCGTATTCCACATAAAGGTTAGGAGCTGTGATAAAGAGGCTTTTGAGTTTTGAGGCTCTGTGTTGTGGGAGGAGAGAGAAAGAGAGAGGTCGACCATAGTTAAATTTTTTGTCTGAAACACAGGCTTATAGGATGTGTTTTGTCTTGTTGACAAAGACTCTAATTTGGCAATTTCATGGGCAGGGTTAGAGGTGTCAAACGTGTCGAATTAAACGGGTGACGGGTAAAAAATATGTAAACTCGTATACAACACATTTAATAAACGAATGAAAAATCTCAATACGAACATGACCCATTTAATTTAATTTTAAAAAAATTATATCAACAAATTTTAATACACCACTTTTTTTAATGTCAATTGTATTTACCTAAAAAAAGATAGATTTTTAACCAAATTTTACATAAAAATCATATTTGAAAGCTAAAAAAAAATGTAAGAGATCATTGCATTTTATAGGTAAGACAACCCTCTCCATCTCCCCTCATTTGCCAATGTGGGACAAAAACAGAAGGGGTTGGTTTGCCTTTGTCACTAATTGCTCTCATCTCTCTTTTTTGTCTTTGAACTACTACTTTATTAATTTCTTTTTGGCTAATTTATTTAAATAATTATTAATCTATTATTATATTAATTTTATATAAACGGATAAAAGTGTGATAAACGGTTTGACAAGTATCATCCGAACACGATTCATTTATTAAACGTGTTTGGTGGGACATCCCGTTTACCACTTAAACCCGCTTAATTTGTGTTGATTTGTATCGGTTAATCGTGTCGTATCGAATTTTGACAGACTTAGGCAGAGCATGAGGGATTTATCCCTCGTAAATTCTCTAATCTCAACTATGGATGATCTACTTTTAATTGGAACGAAAAAAAAAATTAGTCAAGATACGTATAAACTGGCCTAAACACCCATCACTGTTGAACTAAAAAAAAAAAAAAAAACTCTAATTAAGGATGATTTTTTAGATGACATATTAACACCATTAACATGATAGTAATTTGATACAAAATTAATGAGTTCAAATTACATAGTTTTCGGCATGAATACAAAAATGGTACGCTGCTAATACAAATAACAGACGGATAAATTAGTGTCAAATATGACTTATACAATTTTTACATGGTAAATACCTTTTAACTAGTATTACCATTGCTGTGAGTGTTTATATCACTATTATAGTACCGAAAAAAAAATAGAAAAAATAGTTATTATAACAGTGATTAAAATATTCACAAATATTATAAATCACTGGCAAAAGTAATAATTTTCTTTATACCAAAGAAAAATAGTAAAAATAGTTACCACATCAGTAGTAAAAATACCCACAAAAAATGTTAAATTTTTTAGTTATAAAATGATCCACAAAAATTATAAAAATACCCATTAAAATAACAAATTTTAGAGGTACGGTACCAAATTTTTTTTTTTTTTTTTCTGTACCATAGTTAAGTCCCTATATCTAATAATAATTTAAGAAAAAAGTGTTTTCGAATGATTGGATGAAGGAGTGATCGTCGTCTGTCCCCTAAATCCATTATTATTAGAAAGTATAGCCTTAATCTTTATTTAGAGATGCAGCATGTGAAAGTATATATATGTACAAGGATTGGCTATCATATATAAATGCAGTAGGGTTCAACTTCTTTCGGTGGTTTAAACGTCAACTTCGTCCTATGCTTGCCTCCCAAACAGGAAATAAAAAATAAAAACGAGGCTGTCATCATTCATAGTAGAGGTCCTCAATTATATATCTATATCTATATCTATATCTATACATAGATATTTATATTGAATATACTCAGCAAGGTACAATTCCTTTTGGAAGTTTAAACATCTCCTTCGTTCCATTTACGCTTTTGTCTCCCAAACAGGAAAGAAAAAATCCAATAAAAAAGGTTTTGATACAAAATTCAGTAGACTTGAATCTCCCATACAATAATATGCAAATGCGAATACAATAAATCAAAATAAGGATGACATTACAACTATCAAATGAGATTTTTAAATTGACTCTTAAGTATTTTGGATCTCTTTTAACCCTATTTGTAAAGTGGTAATTTAGATTTCATTCAGTTGTAACTTGGACCAATTCAGTACGTGAGTGAAGTATTAAAGACTTAGCAAGACGGGCAAGCCTACTGTTGCCAAATAAAAATGGTACCGTACCGTCATTTATTATTTTTGTAGGTATTTTTTTAATTTTTGTTGGTATTTTTATCACAGTTGTTGTATCTATTTTTACCCTTTTTGTGATATTTTCGATCGACCCTAAAAATAAGAGTGTCAATCAAGACGAGCTACTCGGAAAAGACTCGACTTGAGCTCTACTCGTGTTCTAAATAAATTGAGTTTGAATAATTCATGAACCTAAAGATTTGGCTAAAACACGCAAAACTCGGCTCGTTTATATGTAAATAATCAAGTTATTCGGGTTCGGCTCATCTCATTTTTTAAACAACTTGAGTTTGAACAATTTTTAAGGCTCATTTAAAAAAACAAACTTTACAGGCTCACGTTCAAATTTGCAAAGTTCGGCTTGATTAACACCTCTATCTAAAAACACCCACAAAAAGTGATAAAAACACCAATAAAAGTGATAACTCACCAACAAAAGTTATAAAAAAAAATTTTGTTGTAAAATGATCGATAAAAATTATAAAAATATCCATTAAAATAGTAAAATTTAGGCTGATATCTTTTTTTTTTGGTTAGCATAGTCAAAGTCCTTCCAAGACAGTCTGGAAAATATTAGTTTCTTTACATCTTGGCTAGACAGTCTGGAAAGTATCAGTTTCTTTACATCAAGACACTGCCAAAGGAGGGTAGAAATAAAATACATGGCCGCCCCACAAGAGCTATTTTGGCTTTAATGTTGGACCCATGATTAAAAAAGATTGGTGGTGTTTTCTTAATACAATTTGAGCCAATACTCATGGATAGCTTCGATTACCGGATTTCCGTGGTTAATATCACGAGCTTAAAGTTTGAATTTCATAAGAGATGTCCTAATTTACTCGATTTATATAGTTTACATATGATTCTACACATCTCTGAGTTTATATAAACAAGTGTAGAGAACACGTGTAATTGAGAAACATTTAAGGGGTGATAAAAAAAAAAAGAAAAAACTTAACTATTTCTTTACAATTGCAACTTTTTGGAACATTAAATAGCCGAGCATCTGAAATATTTAGCTCCTTGTGTCTATGGTTTATAAATGATTATATATATGTGTAGTTTTTATTAGAGCGACGCTCAAATATACGTAATTAGGATGATTCATCATTTATGAAAAAAAAATATCAGTCATTTAATCAACACAATTTGTGCAACTCGAGCTTGTGAAAGAGATGGTTCATAGAAGGAATTAATTATCGAATACTACTTCTAGAGGAGTGGTATAATAATAATAATAATAAATTTACAAGAGGATCAAAGTTCGATTGCTTGCTTCATACGGAAAGACAGGAAGTTTTTTAAATTTAATTGATGTGATAGGATTATTGTTTTGTAGATATGTGGGTTTTAGTGATTGTTAGATCTTTACAAATTACCTTAAAACTTCAAAACATGACGTACTTGGATGTGTCTTCATATCATGATGTTAATTCATGTTTTTAAGTTTCGAATAATGCATAATCGTATAATAATTAAGTTTGTATCGCATATAGTCGATTTTTTTATTTATTAAACAGGCCAGACCGATAAAACTTATAATAACTCGAACCTATTACGAATAAACTATATCTAACAATCTTTTCTGCATTTTGTATTGAATTGAAGGGTCGTTTGAAAATTGTTAGGCTCACCAGAGAAGGAATTTCAGAATGAAGTGAGTTAGGTCATGTGCAGTTGCCTTGTCCACTCAATAGTCTTTATACTTTGTTTGTGTATGATTTGAAGCATAGATGGCATATCCTCACGGGTAGTTTATGGACTTAGGTAGGAT
Source organism: Ilex paraguariensis (assembly GCA_963454935.2). Taxonomy (NCBI): domain Eukaryota; kingdom Viridiplantae; phylum Streptophyta; class Magnoliopsida; order Aquifoliales; family Aquifoliaceae; genus Ilex; species Ilex paraguariensis. The sequence goes on along the minus strand of CAUOFW020008335.1, from coordinate 113,138 downwards.
TCTTTAATTCACATGGGATACCATTTATGTGTGTGTGTGGGGGGGGGGGGGGGGGGGTGTGAGGGATCTACCTCCCCATTACCGGGATATACCTCCCTCCAAGAGCATTTCCTCCCCATTACCGGGATATCCCGCTCTCCACCAAAGGATTTCGGCTAACCTGCGGGTCAAACCCCCACAGTAGCCATTACCTCTGTCCCACATCGGGGAAAGAGTCGTCTTCCCATCTCCATATAAGCCGAAGCACCATATGAGAGCAGTACTGTGGGGGTTTGACCCGCAGGTTAGCCGAAATCTTTTGGTGGAGAGCGGGATATCCCCGGTAATGGGGAAGAAATACTCTTGGAGGGAGGTATATCCCCGGTAATGGGGAGGTAGATCCCTCACAGGGGGGAAGCCTGTGTGACCATATCACTATCACACCCCTACCACTATAAGATCAAACTTGTACACAAGGTGTTTTGTACCATTGTCATGTGAAGAAAATTACTTGTACCCCGGCCTACAGCAATTATGAATCAATTTCTAGTGTTTTCTCTTTTTTCACTCTCTTCTACTTCTTTTTTTTTTCCCCCCATTTTGTTACTTTGGAATACATTAGGTTCGACATTGACCCGGCCCACAAGTCAAGTTTCTGTACATGGGCCAGGATGTTAGGCGGTTTACCGGTCGATGAGCTGGCTCTAATGGACATTAAACAATGCCTAATCGAGTTTGTTACCAGCCAATGATACAAAGCATTGGGCCCCAAAGAAGGATGAAAGAGGGGACTTCCAATTGCAAAAATAAGGAAAACTTTATGGAAATAACCTAAAATAATGGTGGGGTTTTCTATAATATTGATTGAATATCACATATAATTATTACAAGTGGGTTGTTGCTTTGGATAATTGATTCTAAATGGAATGGTTGGGATGCCACTTAAAAGAGCAAAATCCAAAGCTCCTTCCCCACATGTGCTCTAAATGACAATCACTATACAGACGAAGTTATGGTTTATAATACCATGGGTTGGTCAAGTGGTAACAGTTGTTAATTCAGATGTTGAGTTCGAATTTTAACAATTTCTTGAGGCTTGGTCATGAGGGTAAATTCCTCGTGAATACCTTAGTTTCGATGTAGATTACCTGTCGTTAACCGGACCAGAGTTATGATTAGTTGAAATGTACGAAAACTGAGTCAAACACATGAACCCAAAAAAAAAAAAAAAAGAAGTTATGGTTTATCTTACAAAGCATGCATTATATAAAAGACCAACAAAATCATGGTTAGGTGAAAGGTATTGCAATCAACTCATGTCTGAGTTGGATCATCAGCTTTTGTTTGCCTTGCCTTACTTCTAATATAAACTCTAATTTTCGAAATCAGTTTCTTTGTTATTGTGTTTTTTTAAAACTTTTTTTTTCTTACATACCGTGATTTCAACTCAAGTTTATCGTGTTTTGCAAAAATTGGTCTTACGTTTTTCTATTCAAAGCATTTTAAACATGCTTTTATATTGAAAAGTATGAATTGTAACCACACTTCCATACACACAACGATAGGGTAAAAAATAATGTAGAAATTAAGGTATTTGGAGAAGATACGTTTGGAAATCACTGTAGGATGGTAAAATAATTCTTATTTTTCGCCACTTCGTCAATTTTCCTATTAAGTGTTTGGTAAATCATTTGAAGTTCATGGTGTTTCGAAAAATGCCTTTCTTACACATATTATTTTAGAAATTGACTCTTTAAATCTTTTTGTGTTCAAGAATGCAGCCCTTAGCATGATGTGTGATCAATTTGCCATGGATTTGCGTCACAAAAATAACCTTTTCACGTACAGGAGAAAACAGTGTGTGCCTAACATGTTGCTCATGTTCATTTTGTCTTGCTTTTTGTTTATGTTGTGCTGTAGTGTTTTGTAGGTAAGCTATTTTGTTAGGTTTTAACTATTTGTGTGCATGTGGTTAGGTGTGCTAGCTTTTCTCTCTTTATATTTGTTTGCCATGTATATTCTTATTGTCAAAAAAATTGAAAATAAAATGCACTTTTTGTACTGAAAAATTATAGGTAGGATTGTTAAACGATCTAAACACCTGAACTTGGGCTTGATTTTGGTTTACCAAGGCTCGTTCAAATTAGAAAACAACCTTAATTTGATCATTTTTCTAAACTCTTTTGATAATTAATTATGACTAGACTCAAGTTGCTTCGAATAGGTTAACATACCACATATCCTTCTCTCTCCTTCTTTAACAAAATTTTGAGAATTATAGGTTTTAATTTTGTGGTCAATTTATATTTTGCAACGATGAACAAGTACACGTTTTACTTGCACCCAGAGGTGTTAATGGAGCCGGAAACCTTTCACTAGCCAAATAAGAAAAAAAATTCATTCAAAATATTAATATAGGAAAAAAACAAAAAGAAGCGGGAACTTATGTAAAACTCAATAATAAAATTTTTAACTTTTCGAGACTTGGAGCCACTGGCCCCAACATAACTTCATCCTCGTCCGAGGACCTTTCACGTCACAACATGATATTGTTGAAGTGTAAATCCTTAAGTTATACTCTCTCCAATAACATAAATTTTTGGTGTAAATAGTTGTTTAATATGATATCAAAGTAGAAAGACGTGGTTTAATCTCACCGTCACTCTAATTATTAAAAAATTTCCATGTGCTAGTTACAAAACCTAACTTGTAAGGGAGAGAGTGTATTGAAATATAAATACTTAAGTTACACCATCTCTAATAGCTTAAGTTTTTAGAGTAGATAGTTGTTTAACAAATATTAGGTGCATTTAAAGAAGTCCATTCTTACATTGCAATGCAAGTGAATCCTCCAAGAGTTACAGAAGCTATTTTCACTATAGAAAGGCAATGGTTTCTAGCAAAAGGTGCAAAGATTTTGAATGCTGAAGCCAACATTAAATTCTCATCACAAGGTACAATAAGACTGAAGCTACTATATGTATTTGTATGTAATCTTTCTTAACAAGATTTATAATCACACTCGCGCCAGCATTCCAATTCTTCACAGCCCAGATATGTACCATTACAGCAAACAAAAACTACCAAACTATAAACAAAGGGTGAAAATTGATTAGCTATCATCAACATGTAGGCAGCACTGACCAATTCAAACAGTGCAACAAGCATATCGACTGACATTATCACTTCAGAGGGGAATGACAAAGTTTGGGTACATCGGATGGGAATTATCCATCTAATATTATAGCTTCAAAGCATTTGAATGACAAAACATCATCTGAATTTCTTTATATTGAAAGTGAGTACCAACGCAATACATATACACCCTTCAACAAATAAATGACAAAAAAAAAAAAAAACTCCAATAGCCACAAACCGAGATACTTACTGACCAAATCAAAGAATTTGAACTTCCTGACTGTCTTCAAACTACAATCTTGTGATCATAACAAACAACAGCAGTCAGAGAGGGGGGGGGGGGGCAAACACTCTTCAGGCTGGCACCAAATAATCAAAACTGATAGTAACTACAGCTAGGGTCATCATGTGGCAGACACCAAAATGCAAGATATGGCCATCCAGGCATGGCGAACAAATAAAGAGTACGCTACTCTGATAGAAAGAGTCAAGATAAACGACGAATTTCAAGTAAAGAGGCAAAAGAAGTAGAATCACTCAAATATGGGCAAATTCAGTTTCTAGAAGAGATCAACTTTCTTCTTGTGGACATCTTGTTTCCATTTTGGCAACTTATAGAATGCTTCTTTTGTCATCCCCAGTACAGCCAGGAATTCCTCATCAGAGAGATAAGCCTGAAAAATCAGTCAGTGAAAATTGGAATTAAAAGCCAAACAAAGCATTTCAATCTAACAAGAAGCTTAATGTGACAAACCTCTCTTCGTTTAAAATCAATTCCAGTCACTGGGCTATTGGATTTAGCCTTCAGCTGTTCATAACTAAACGTGCTTTGACTACTTTCACTACCATCCTCATCCTGCTCTGCCCCTGGATTGGGCTCTGACTCATCACCATTTGTTTCTGACACAAGCTCAACTATTTCAGTATCCTTAACTTCTGAAGATTCATTAGAATCCACAGCCTCAGAAACTGTACAAGCAATACTAAAATGTCAGAATATTCAAATTTCAAGACCAACACTAGAAGAATAACAAGATTAGATTTACTTGCAACAGAAGAGTAGAAACATGCAATAACTGTCAAGCCTACAAGTCCCACACATCTATCAGGCCTTCTTATTAGCAGTGATTTCCTCCAGGGCAAAATTTGCTACTCGTTGATGGCAACTTCAAATCAATATTTATTTCTAGAGGCCAGAGGCAATTAATGGTGTCAAGTATATTCTATTCTGTAGGACTGGGAACTTCTAAACCAAGGACAGATGTTTCCAAGTACTTTCTTCTTATTTTCTTTATGCCATCATTTGCAGCCATTTCTCTCCTACTCCCTTTGCATGTTTGTATCATCATTCTAATAAACTACAAGTTAACTAATAAGAACATTGTGATTTAGCCCACATGTTCAATAAATGAAGAAAACCAAGCCAAAAGAATGGAATATATTGAAGGGATGCTGTAAGGAATTGAGATTCAAAGACGCTGCAATGAAGAATATTAGAGATACTACCAACAATCAAACATAATGGAACCTGCACAAGTAACGAAACTGACAGCAAATAAATAGGATGAGCACAGTTGGAATACCAGGTTGGCTAGCTTCAGCTGGTGGACTTCTACTAGATCGGGCAGGAGAGGCTTCAGGCGACCGCTTCTTTTCAGCAGTAAGAACTGATGATAAAGCTGCTACTGCTGCAGCTCTCTGTGATCCCTGACCTCTTCCTGATGGTCTCCATGCAGCAGCAGATTTTGCCCCAGAAGGTGAAGTAAATGCAGAGTTTAATGCAGCTAAGGCTGAAGCTCTCTGAGTCGGTCCTCCTTGATTTGTCCCATTGGACTTGTCCTGACTCACACAAGTATCATATTAGACAAACTGATCCATTATTTAAAGCAAAATTACGAGGAAGAAGGCACATGCAAACTAGAAGAACCATTTTCTAGCATTCAACAATCATCACACTTTTACAGGCAAGCATAATGATTTTAAAATGCATAAAAATATTTTTCTCCCATATAACCCTTTAAATCATTGAACATAGCATTTGTTGAAACTGGTGCCTGGTCTAGTGGTCAATATGCATGAATTCTGAAGAGTGGGCACTTGTATTCAAGCCCCATCAAATCAGTCAAAAAATGAAATGGAAAAGTTTGAATGTAGTGGATGGACAAGAATAAGCATAATAATTAAAATGCACCAGAAAATGTGCACATGAGGAATTCACAATACAAACCCCATACTAGCATAGTACCAGATCATGTCACTAGAACCATGATAATAAGCACTTCATCTACAAAGAACATCCAATCAAAATCCCCCCCAAGCAAGCAAAACAAAAGAAGAACGAATCCTAGCACCTCCTGTCACCACACCTAGGGCCCAACTAATGATATCAAAATAAAGAACCAAAGCATAGTATAATGCCCTAGATCAGTAAGCTAGAGCAAAACTGGTTCTCATGACTCTGCAAGGAAAAAATGACCACAAAGATCTGCAGTTCAAACACATTTGCAAAGAAATCTTCAGCACGCCCTGCCCAACCTTTGGCATGTATAGCATTGACTCCCATTACCATTTCTTGTCCACTCCCCCTCCCCCTTTTTCTCTCGGTAATGCACATAAACATACACACGTTTCTCTTACAATTTTCATTGTTATTTGGTAATCACGTGATCTGATGTAATGATTATCCTTCTTACTTGACTCTTATGCAATATTTTATAATGGTCATTATTGCCTTGGTGTGTAAAACAAAGATACAATCCTCTCACTTTCTTCACTCCTAGCTGTTGCTTTTTGTAAGCAAAAAAGCTCAACAAATGGATTTTCTTGTGCTAAATAATTAACTAATAAATTTGCTTCGGGAGGGGAAAAAATTACTTTTTTTTTGGGTCCAGATTTGCTCCTGTCCTGTAAGTATGACAACATCTACACATGCACACATATATGCACATGTATCTACGAGTGTATATAAGTATACGTATTTATATGTATACAAGTATAATAGTCGCATATTATACCCCTATATATTCCTTTGTACCTACTAGGCACACACGAAATCACTATTGAAAGATCTTTCAAAAGAGCTTCTGTTTTTTCATTTATAATATTATAAAAACACAAGAATTTCACCAAATGCAAACATTACAACCCCAAAGAAAAATCTTATATCCAAAAAAGATAAAGTAAACTTCCCAAATTAGTGAATTGATGCTAAATATGTTATATATCAAATGCAGGAAGAAAATAAAACGGAGGACAAGAACTTGGAATATGAAATAATTTTTCTTATTCTTATTCTTCATTGGTTTTTTTGCATTTCACAAATATCATTTCACCACTTAGGAAATCATCATAATCATTAACTGGCTATCAGTCAACCAGGTGTACAAGAATAACATACTAGCAGACATGGTTGACTGATTGCTGATGCAAGATTGCATAATTGAGCTTGCGTAACCCACCCCCAATCAAGAATCAAAATTTTCTTTCGCTGCATTGTTTCCGTTCATCTCATTTTGAAAACATAATGAAAACAAATAAAAATTTGAGAATTATTTTTTTAAGACATTGGTCAAAATATACAAAAACATCTGCAAATACCATGAAATATTTCGACACAATGGTGTAAAGAAGCTGAAATATTTCAAAACAGTACAAAACACCTCGAAAAATAATGAATCACTACGAAGAATAAAAATTTCGATTTTATCACCTTGGAAACAGAAATGTTTCGGCCATTTCGAGTAACAAGAAAAAAAAGAAACATGAGAGATGAATGAGACCAAGTGATTCATGGGAAAAAGGAATTCCTTGTAACACAACTGGTCAAAAGATAAAATAAACCATTTCATCTTAATACAAGTAAATCAATCACTTACCTCCATAGCATGACCTGCCCCGAAAAGAAGCATAACCTTTTTTTGAAATGAATTTCCATGAGCCTACGAACAGAAAATTACAAAACATATTGAGTTTAACAAATTAAAAAAATTTAATAGTCGAACTAATATGAGACAATAAAATGTAACGATGCGAACAATAATAAGGAGGGTTCAAATAATTTGCATGGTGCTGCTTGGTGCTCGTATATCCATTTTTTTGGGTAAATCCACGTCATCATTATGTTAATTGTAAGTTAGTATCCACTGGAACTATGTTATGTGTTGTTATTGGGTTTCAAGGAATCCTAATCCTCCAAGTCATATTTCATGTGAAGTCCTCTAACGTGGGGTCCATTTGGAGTCCTATATATTGTTAAGAGTTTTTATATTTTATTATTAGAAGTGCAGGATAATATTGTAATTATCCATAATATTAGTTTAATACAAATAAGAGGGTGTAGGGCAATATATCCTCCACACAACATTATTTCATAATCTCTTTTTTCTCTTTTCTTCCACTTCTCATTCTCTCCCTAAACCCTAATATTCAATTATTCGAGTCTCAACACATATTTTAGAGTAGTCTTAAAGTCTATCAGCCGGGAGTTCTTGAGTTTTGAACCATAATTTTGTAAAAGTGGGGAAAATCCATCGATAAATGAATTTGTAGTCTCTATAATTCAATGAAAAGTGTCATTGCAAATTTGTGTGAAGTTTTTCAAGCTTTCTTTGGTGTTCAAAGCAAATCCTCCCTTGGGGATTGATTTGAATGGAATTCTATTGTGGAATTCTTAATTCTTTTATTCCTCCTATAACAAAGCAAACAAACCTTGTTAACCACCTGTTTTGACACCAAAAAACCTTTTTTTTGCAAAGCCTAGTCCTTTCTTTAGCCTATATTAAATCTATGAGACTTAAGATTGACACGAAAATCCAAGACAATTGTTCACAAGTTACTATTCCCAGCCTCAGAACAATCCTTTTCTAGATCTGAAACTCTATCACATCAACCCCTAATCAAGACAAACCAATCACCATACCCTTTCACCTCCAGCTGAATGTGAAAAGTCCAGTCCAGAGATCCCCATTTATGGAATTTCCAGTAATCAAAACTAGGGATACTGATATGACCTGAACGGATTGGGTTTACCCCAACTTGTAGCCTAATCCCAAATCAACTGACAACCTAGTAAACCCCAAAATATAATCCTCGCCCCAAACCCGTAACTCTCTTTGGTACTTTTATCCCTTATTTTGGTATCTTTAAACTTATATTTCATTTGTGAGGGATTCCAATTTTTCATAATATAAAAATATGCTACCATCAACTTTTACTATTAAAAACCCTTACTTGGAACCTATTTTGGATTACGTTTCTCTTAGGAATACTTATCACATATATAAAGTCAATATTAACACAGTTTGTATGTATGGTTGTATAATTATTTATGCTTTCACATGATAGTGACAACTATCACAAATATAGAATAAATATTAATTGATTGTCTTTCCGGATAAATAGGTAAACATAATTTTATATAATAGAAAGTGACAAAGGTGGCCCACAAAATGACATTCGACAGAGAGTAGCCACTTCTATTGTGATGATGAAACATGTAACTCTATGGGTAGGACTACAGAGACAACGATGCTACTTATTTTTTTTTTTTTACCAAAAACAACTATTTAGTTAAACGTTGACCTCTTATTATAACTTAAGCAACTCTAACACTAATACTTACAATGACAATATTTTACCAAGAAATCCATTGTTAGCTACTCAATCTTAGGTCTCTGACACTAATTTGTATCGTGTCCGTGTCCGTGCTTCTTAGAACATTGGGCTGTATGGAAAAATAAGAGCCATGGAAGTGAGCTTGTGTGCATGGTAAATGCTTTGGACACCAATGACGTTGAAGGTTTCTCCGATGGAACTAACAAAGTGGCCCCAATTCCTCTTGAAATTCGTACGCAATATCTAAAGATCTCATCGTCTGATCTTTGCTTGAATTAAGGATACTTAACTTTGACAGCCCTCTTTATTTGTAGGGAATTTGCCCATTCAGTATATATATATATATATATTTTTTGTGGATGGGGAGGGTAGATCGGGGCTTAAAACCATGACCTCAAAAAGGCAAAACCTTCACAAGGTAAGGAGTACCATTAGACCAAAGACCCATTCAGTATAAGATGAGGAAGATGATAAAAAGATGAACAGGTTTGTATATAGAGGTCATAAAGGTGTTCTTGTTTTCTTGCTATGTTAATTTTTGTGGGAAATTTTGTATTTGTATGCCACATCATCAATCTCATTAATATGGATGAGTAATTGTGCACATTAGGCCACCAACCCTGTGAGAGTTATGTGGCTATTTTCCAAGGTGAGCGGATGATATGCAAATGCATATAACCATGATGTAATTGTATAACTCAAAGATACTCTAGCTCTACCACTGACAACTACTCTATCATATCTCTTTCATTACGACTACATTCTTCTATTATTGAGAAAACAAAGGTGTTTGTTGCACGCTTGACTTATTTTTGCCAAGCATATTGTATTAAGTTTCTTCTTACAAAAATTGGAAACGTATAAGCAATGTCCAACACATTTCTAGGTATGTTCCACGAGTATATGAACACAGTTCATCCTAAAGAGCCCGTGCTTTATAAATTAAGTGAGCACCTAAAAAATAAACGTGTAAACTTCATGCTTCAAACAACGGTAAAAAGGCTGAGGTATTGTAATAATTGTCTTCCCTTTAAAAAGAGTCATTTTTAACAAGTTGGTTGCCAATGTCAAAGAGGGAGAATCTTAAGAAGCATGCTCAGGAAGGCCAGAATTATGTTACCTCAGATTTTCTTGGGAAAAACAGTTCAACATCATGCTACGTGTTTACACTTTACTCTTTTAATCACAACTTAATCTAGTTTCTAGACTTCAGTATTCCCAAAGAAACACACCATTGTTGTTGCAGTTTCTTCCCTTTACATTGTTTTGTCCCAACATATATTAACTGCTAATCTTTATTCTGAAAAGCACTGACCTACCAAATTGCACTACCATTATTCTATTATCACTTTATGATACAATCCAAGTATAAGGTCCCAAACCCCTTGCTGTGCTTTTAAGTTGTGGATGAAGCAATGAGTCTACCAAATTAAAATTACAAGAAGAATTCGTCGAAAGAGCCACATTTTTGGACTAGTGTCGATAAAGTGGGTCAGTGGGTCATGGCAAGGATCAAAATTTCATATTGAAATAGCCAAAATGTTCTTGTTTCCGAGGAGAACAAACAAATGCTTTCAAGGTGTTTCCAAATATTTTAAAGTGTTTCGGCATGTTTTCACTAATGTTTCCAAATGTTTTGAGGTATTTCAAGATAATTCAATATATTGACCATTGACCAATGTTTTTATTGACGAAATTTTTACTCATTTCCATTATATCTTTGAAACATTTTAGAAACGTTTTCGTTGCTTAGGTGACCGAGACAATCTACTAAAACGAAATTTTGATCCTTGGCTCATGGTGGACGTTGGCCAGAAAGTGTGACTGATATATTACCTACCAAGTATAACAACCCAAACTTGACTTTGTTCCATAAATCTTGAGGGTTTGGCATTTTGGTCAATGACTTATCACTTTCGTGTTAATAAGCCTTTTATTTTTTTAATATTCTAGCGCTTCCAATATTCTATCCTATTAAAAAGATAGAAATTTTATTTCGTTTCCCCCAAAACAATTGAAACATTTATGTTTCAAATCAACAGTTGAATATCAAAATTCATATGTTTTGGATGTTTTAAAGTATTTTAAGCAATGTTTTTGAAATAAATTTTTAAATTTTTTCTCCATTTTCATTCTATTTTTGAAATGTTTTCAAATTATTTCCATTTCTGAGCTGATTGAAACTATGCGCTGAAACAAATTTTGATCATTGATCCTATGTAGTAAACATAACCAATGATTATTCTTCCTCGCGTCTTTGTACTTCTCATAATCATCCTTATGTGTCTCATAGTCAATGCGAGGCCACCTTAGGACCAAGACACACATGCCTCGCATCATAAGTTTCAGAGTTGTCCTTTAACCTTGTGCAATGTTTCAAGATATTATGAAAGTCGAACCCACCCTAAACATGGATGTTTTTAATGTGATCCCTTTGAACCAAATATAATATGTTGTTCCATCCTTGATGGCAACCAAGTTTTGAATTTCTGGCATCGCCCATACCTCTCTGGCATGTTCCCATCACCTTTGACTTCCCCTGCACTACATGGCACCTTCTGCTTCTGCTTGAGATTTTGAGTTGCCACATTCTGCACTTGCGCAATGGCTATGGTGTGGTGTTCCTAAAAAGGTTTGGAGTAACTTGGCTTTGTGCCAAAAAACTAAGAAATTGTGATTAACCATGTAATCAACTATTAGGATTGAACAAACATGCACACTCTCTCAATGCAACTTCCTTATCTCTTGAAACCCAATACCATTTTTCGAGTTTCATCTCCAATGCTCAACAAACATACAAATTCACAACTATATTGGGCCAAAGAATATGCATGTAATATGAAACACTCAAAACGTAAAAACAAGATAATTTCTGTGAAAGCAGCACATACAATGGCTTTTGCGGGATCCCAGGAAAAAAATGTTGTGAAGAAGCAAGGTTCATTTCCTTCTGTGACTTTGTACAGAGGTACATTTGGAGGCAACCCCTCTAAAGATGCAGCCATCTCTATGTATTTCTGTAATGACCTTCAATGATTAAAGAAGTAGACAATTGAATGCGTACTCTCAAAAACCACAGAGAACTTAGGCAGTACCTGGCCGATTTCAAAAGCAGTTTGCTTTTCTTTGGGATCCACAGACTGACCTACCCAAACAAAGATCTCAGCATGCGTGTCTAGTATTAAGATATCCTCAGTCAACAGGTCATCTTGAGAAAAATTGTAAACTTCTTCAACCTGCCAATTTAACCATATTTTGAAGATTTAATAATAGCTGAATAAGAATGTGAGCCATTTAATCAAATCTGAATATGAGACTCACCTCAAACTTTCCTGGGGATCCACATGGCAGCAGGAATAACCATTAGAAAAGAAGTTAGACTTGGAGGTGATAATCAGAATAATAAAAAATTTGTATGTCCAGATATCATGCTAAAAAAAACTTGGGCAGAAAGAGAACTCAAAATGACTATGTTATAAATAACAAAATGCAACCTTTGTTCGGTGAGAATGCGAACAAGTGAGGGTCTCTGACAACCTCTTGAGCTAAATTTTTGCTAGTGTAACTTTGTTTTCCTCCAATTGCAAACCAAAAAGCTGAGCTCTCAGTTCCTTCTTTAGTGTGTTTCACAGCTACACCAGGCTGTATTTGCAATTCAAATGAAATTTGTCAGATGGTAGGAAATATTTTAACCTACAAGTCCCCAAAAAATCAAGAGAATAGCAAATCAAGACTATGCATTCCTAAGCCATTAATAAAGTCACATACATGTCTATGTAGTAGAGCACATATCTCATCGTGAAAACACGTCCATTTGGTTACTCAGTTCACAAATCGCGTATTATGGAAGAGCAAGACTACAACCCAGTAAAATTAAAATTTCTACTCGTATCTCAAAATTGGAGAAGTTGAAAGAGCTCAGAACTCAGTGAAATGGAGTAAAAAGTATAAATCAGTCAATTCAAACCAACATATGTCTAGATATAAAATGTTCACACAGTGCAACAAGATACACATGCGTGCAGGTTAGATGAATAAAGAAAAAAATGTTTCCATAGGTAAAATTCACATCAACAAATAAAATGATATGGATCTACTGAACTCCATAAAGTCAACTTAGAATTACTGGAAGTTATGTGACAGTAGCTACAAGTTGAGGATCTTGTCCATGTTTAAGCTTTTTCGAAGCAATGCATGTCTAATATGCTCAACAGTGGAGTATTTTGTAGGAAAAAAACTCATCAAAAAAGGAGAAAAATAGCGAGAAGTTACAGGAAAATGGTAAAAACACATTTTCTGAATCACATCAACTAATAATCAGAGATGCTGGTTACAAAATTTTAACCTAAAAACACAAGCGCTGCAGCGCAAATGAAGAAAAGAAGTAGAACAAGAAGGAAAACTCCTATTCTCACCTTATAACATGTCGCACTAAGCCTATGTATACACTTAAATTGCATCCCAAATTTTTAATGACCACCCTATAAGACACTTCGTATCTGCAGATGATATTGACACCTTAGTGTGCCACTTAATTTAAGCCAATGAAAAGAATAATTGGACCAAAACATTTGGATGAACAGTTGAAATGAAAAGACCTCTATGGCATATTTTGTTCAGTAACATCAGGATCTGCCTTTTGGGAGGACATTTTGTTGACCGTCACTCGTGTCAGTTTCTAGTGATCCAAGCATCATAATATTTGACTCATGTTTCTGATAGGCACATTGCAGTTCAGTGGAAGTGCTCAAGTCAGCCCACCGGAAAATTGATTTGATGAAGACTACAGCAAGGAATAGACTCAAATCAAACTTTGATAGTTCAAATAGATGACAATATTCCTCAAAAGCCTAATCCGCAGCTGAATTTGTAGTTCACATGGAATTAATACCTTCACAAATTAATAATCTTCCAAACAAATGAGTATTATCAACAACCTCTAAGCCTGTTTTTCTCGCCCTTTACCCAAACAATACATTTCAAATCACTCGGCAAGAGAGCTAACTACATGCCTAGACTCCAAAATATCAAGAAACCCACTGAGCACCACCAAACTAACTCCCCTCTATCCATTCAGCCAATGCTGTCGTTTACCATGAAATACAGAACTGACTAGTGATTGTACAAGCAAAAAGCACTTGACTACATGAAATATGGTCACATGCATATCAATCCAGTTTGGCATGGGGCAGTATGTACTCATCTCCTTTGCTTATTAATACTAAAAAGTAAATGCAAGTGTTGCGCAATTTGGTCGTGAAGCTGTTTGTAGCGTTTTTCCAGTTTTCACTGCTAAGCACTTCCAAATGTGAAAAGTCATGGTGACAGGCATGACGGTCAGAAAACCTCGTATGTAAAGTCCCTAATATAACATCGATGTTAAACTGAGCCACCCATGTCTGTGTTCACACAACTCAATCAATGCTGTTTCACAGTATAACCCGTTACCTAAATCTCCTTTGCCAGGGCATCACATTTTCAAAAGTTTTCCATCACTAACGTATAAACCTTCATGAGGGAAAAATTATATGATTAAAATACACTTCTCTTTTAACTTTTCCCATAAAAAAACAAAAGAAATTTCCAAGAAATTGAAAAAAAAATGATTTCAGTATAAAATTTTCTGTAAGAGCTTACAGAATACTTCTCGATCAACATTCTTTCAAGAAACAAAAGCTTTCAATGCAGCTAAATTAAGAATATAAAAAACACAAAAATAGGTTTTGGGATCTCATAAACTTACATAACGAACATTTTAACTTAGTTAATGCAACTTTCCAAGTCATGGAAGCAATAAGAAAGAAAAACATCTAAAATACGTTCAGATCTTCATGCCATGTCATACTTCTTAGGGCCAATACAAATGAAAAGTAAAACAAAAATGCTACATCCACCAAATATTTTACCAAATTTTGAATCCCAAATCAATATAAGTCATAGATTCATTAGGTCCCACAAACTCTCACTAACTATCCAATGGCTATCAATGTGACCCATCATTTGGGATTCAAAAACTTGGTAAATGTTTTGGTGGACACGTCATTTCTCAAAGTAAAATAAATACATGAAGAGAACTTTCTGCAAAGAGCATACCTTCAAAAACTCTGCAACTTTTGCAGCTAATTGCTGCTGCTCAAAGGTACACTGATTTCCATGCCAACTAAATATTGACGAGCCAGATTGCAGAAGGAAACACTCGTTTGAATTCAATGAGGTCCCCACCTGAACCAAAACAATTATAGGCAGATAAATGTTGTAAAAATTGCGAAGAAAATTACTCAAGTATGCAACAGAATTCCAGATAACATGAGATACAGAACCATGCAAATTGCTATTCATTTCTATCAAGATAGGCTGATCACCACATCAGTTGCTTGGTATTGTAATAAAGAGAAATATTCCCGACAACATGCTAAAATGTGATACTAAATCATTCAACAGGTTCTTGACTAAGCAGCATTTACAGGTGCCCTGCTTCCTTAACCTTAGAGGAAAGGAGCAGCATCCCACAACAAACAGGCCTCCTGCATCACAACATATGGAAGACAAAAAAAGTAGGTGGATGATATTTCTATCCACACTCATATAGTCCCTTTATAAAAAGGGTGGTTGACCCGATTCCGCAGTATAACTATAAGCTAGGAAGCACGGATACTAATACAAACACAGACACGAAGATACGATAAAATTCGAAAATATAGGACATGGCTACAGCAAAGATATGGCTAATTAAAATAATATTATATATTTTTAAGATAATAATAAAATTGAAATATATTAAAAACAAAACATTTATAACAATATCAATAATAAGAACTAGGAAATATTAATTTTTGATTAAAATTAAAATAGATCAAAAAAAATATCAATTATTTTCATCAAACATCATTACATCCATTAACATTCATAGTTCGTAAGTTACATAACAAAAAATACAAAATCCAAATAAAGAAATCCTACAACCCATTTAATAGTTAACAGTTATGAGATTTAAAAAAAAATGGTTGTATCATGGTCATGTCCGACCAAGAAGAAAAAAATAAATTTACTATTCATAATACTTCTAGCCATGTTCAATGCGTGTTCGTCTTGAACACATGTCTAATACTGTCACGCCACCCCTCCAACAAGTAACCATGCTTCATTGACTATAAATGAGTGATTGTTCATCGAAACAGAAATAGTGCAAATACTCAAAAGGTTGGGTCGAAATCTGCCTCCCTCCAAATTGTACCTCTTCTCAATCAATAATGGGATTCTTAGCTAAGGAAAGGTTTTGTGACATGGACCCTCAGTTTCCAAGTTGGTCAGTTGGTTGGCCCCTTCAAGATGATGGGATTCTTGATTATTCTGCTTGAATTCTAGAGGTCTTTGTCAAGTATAAGCTACTTTATAGATCCTTGGGCTTTGACCACAAAGGTAGATTTACTAAACAAATAAAGTCGAAGAACTGACATGCCATTACTCTAATTTCATATGTATATAGTTCTAATTATCTAAATTCCCAGTATGTCGATTATATCACATCAAGATCTCCGAACGTAAGTCAAGGAGGAAAGTAGAAAGCCAAAAAAGGTTACTAGTATAAATACTCTTGACAAAGAAATTACAAAATACTTGGTGTGAGATGAAGGTGAAAGGGACTTTGATGAGATGCATTTCACAGTGAAATAGAGGTCAACAAGCTCTCTAAGAACGTCAAGGTATCCATAAGGTCCTCTTAGTACCCAACCTTGTCTAGAAGACTACTTGACCTCCTAGTACCCAGCCTTGCCCAATAAACTGCTTGCTACACTAAAGACAAACTTTTGTTTCTTTCTCTGAACCTCTGACAACAATTAGCTTCCGAAATCATATAGGGACGAGTACCCAGGATAACAGTGAATGATGCTAAAAGAAAATGTAACTACGGAAGCTTTTAAATGTTTGAGACACCAAAAGAGTTGTCTCACTGGAATTCGTGAAAACTAATGCCTAAAGATAGACTCGATACAATAGGTTATTCAAGTAAAGAGTGTCCATCATCAAAGCTCTTCCACATATTCCTTTTTAGAGAAAATTAGACTCAATCTTCATGTCAAACAAAAAAAGGCAACCTAGTTCACGAGGCTCCAGCTACTAGGTCTGAGGGCATTCGATATATGCAGTCTTACCCTTGCATGGGGAGAGACAATGTCCATACTCGAATCCAGGTCACCCACGCCACAATAGAGTGACCTCACCGACAAAGCCCACCCTCTTACGACGAGCCCTCTTTTGGTTCTCTAAAGGCTGCAATCTCCCACTACCCAACACTCCAAATGGAGGAGCACTCTACATCTAAAAAATAAATAGATCAAGTAAGGATGCCAGAAGATATGACTGGTTATACAAGAACCAGAGGTTGAGGTATTCTCTCGGTCATCAATTTACATCCTAGAAATTCAATAGTCCATAACAAAATGCACCATTTGCTTCAAGCGGACTGCCTACTGAATAACGTCATTTTTCCTTACATCCTAGAAATTCAATAGACCATAACAAAATGTACCATTTGCTCCAAGGAGGCTGCCTACTGAATAAAGGTCATTTTTCCTCTCAGCCCAGATCACTACAACAATTGTAATAATAGAGCAATCCGCAGCAGCTTGCCGGAATTTCCACCAAAACCTCTGCCGCTTTCAACATTAGGTGGGTGATCAACTTCTTCTCACGTTTAAAATGTATAATCAAATCAAGAAGACCACAGGAATAGGTGTCAAGTCCATACTCGTCCAGGAAAAGTACCATAAATCTTAAAATTTCTGAATTCTAAATAGTCGTGTAAATCAAAAAAATATAAGTAACATAGAGATCCTATGATAAAAAATAGAAACTTTCCAAAGCATTAGCAAAATATTAATTACAGTAATTCAAACAACGAATAAATCAAGAAGCATACCGCATCAACTTGCACAGCTTTGTTGTTATGCACAGCAGTTCCTGATATCCGAATGAGCGCAACACAATCAAACGTATAAGTCTCATCATTCAAACCCTTGTCTGCAATATAGTTTTTGTATCCAGAGCTTATGCCTCCCTAACACAGTATATCACATCATTAAAATTTAAAGCAAACCATGGAGACCTTTGAACTACACATCTTCAAACAGCAGTATAATTTCAAAGTTAAATGTGTAGAGGGGGGACCTTCAGGACCACCATAGGCTGAAAGATAGCAACGAATTGTGGTGGCTCTTTCCCTTGAAATATGCGACCCTGCATGAACCTCATGTCACATCACAGTCTTCAAATTGATTTTCGCTGTTTATTAAACAACAAAACAGGATCATACCAGTATGGGCCTGCCCTTCAGTGAGTTGGACATTGTAGTAGCCAACTGAGCAGCCATCTTTTGATCTTCCTGAAGTTGGAAAATATCATGTTTAAAGATATATTAAAAAAAATAAAGAAAACAATCACAAAACCAACCTAGGATTAAACAGAACAAAAGGAAGCAAAATAGTCAAAAAAAACTTGAACAACCTGGTGGATGCATAAATATTCAACCTACACATATTTGCAAAAAGAAAAAGGTACAAGCAAAATAAAGGTCCAATGTTATTCCAGCTCAGTAAATCATATCCAAGTTATGTCTCATGAAATACCAGTACAAATCTTGGATTTGAGGTCTAAAACTCAAGTCTTAAAGTAAAGGCAAACAAGGAAGTATATTTACCAATAAAAGAAGCATAAACTGTCAAAACATTGTAACAAGCAAGAAATGGAACTCAGAAGATGAAGTCAGTTGATGATTTGATGTGCAGCATATGGACATGTAAGAAGAGGTAAATCAACATAATTTTGAAAAATAAATGAAAAGAAAAAATCAATGGAAATTGTTAGGTGCTTCAATAATGAGTGAAGGGCAAAAAGGAGACTCATAAACAGCAAAAGTTGGCCTACGATTTCAAAGCACCTACAGACGGCTCTAGTAAACCCTTGTGGAGCTCTGCAAGTTCAGTAGATAAAGAAAACTGAACTAGTTTGATGGAGTTAATCAAAAAAAATTTCAAAAGAGCATTTTGATCCACACCTATATCAGATAAAAGGCAACTGATACATTTGTGATCCATTAAGTGAGTATCAATTGAAGATGCAAGCAGGTTTGCTTCTGTTCTAATACCTTTTTCAAAAAAACGAAACAAACAATACCCAACTCTTTACTCAAATTGTTAGAGGAAAAACAGAAAGTCCCCAAGTACAGTTTCATAAGACTACCATTATCTTTTGGATGCCTTTTTCAACTAAAACTAATATCCCTCCAAAATGCTTGGATATTGGTCTTCTGAAAAGAAAAAAAAATTGCAAACAAATTGAATAATAATAAAAGAAAGACCTGAATTTTTAAAGGCACCAATCAAAGACACACGTCAGTTTTGTGTACGTTATCGTCTGTATGTATATCTCCTTTTCTTTCATAATTGCAAAATCTGGTGCCAACAAGGTAGATTACCTCAATGCTATCCTTCCCAATCCAATAGCACAAGTAGTAATCTTCTTTCTTATCATTAGAATGGTAGGTGTAAAGAATGATGTAGCAATCTCCGCTATAGAACTTGCCAATGTCCTCTTTGGGAACTGGGGTCTTGACACTGCCATTAATATGCCACACCTGGAAAACAGTATATTCATAGTCCTAGGAATACGAGTCTGAACCAGCTTATATAAATCAAACACATGCTAAAGACCACAAAATTTTTTAAAAAAAATTAACAACCCAAACCTCAATTTTTCCACCACCTTCAAGCAAAGGTGGGACTTCTTCATTTACAGGAGCACCTTTTGCCACTCCCTTGACACCAACACCTTGTTGCTTCAGCAAAGCTAGCAATACAAAACCATGTTGATAAATAATAATCATAACCAGAAACTATTTTCATGCTTTTCATGAGTAAGGAAGTGAATATATGCTTTTCATGAGTAAGGAATTGAATCTACCAGCTACTTTTCCTCTTCCCTCCTCAGGAGCAGAAGGTGCCGACCCTGATGGCCAAGAATCAAAGTTGGACTTGAATGGATGTGTCTCGTACCCTTGAATAATCCGGGTAATACGGGTAGACTTTGGCCTATTTTGGCTAGCAACAAATTCCTGGAGCAACATTATAAATGAGAATCAGAATGGTATAAAAAGCATATAGATATCAGTGCAAATGACATAATAAACAACATGAGAATTTAAATGCTAAGCTGTACCTCAGCAGCTTGGATAGCAGCTTTCCTATCCTCCACTTGAGTTACTCGACCAATCCAAATAAACACGTCAGCCCCACAATCCAATAAATAGCATTTGTTGTTTTCCAATGATGACTTAGAAAGTTCACCATCTACACCATTAACCTGACCATCATCAATGCTGAAAAACCCAAGTATAAAAAATTAGCATCTAATGGTGATAAATACCCACAACGTCAACCACTAGTATTCTGGTTAACAAAGCTTCCCTAAAAGTAACTATTTTAACCATGGAGAACATATACACCAACTGAGCAACCAAAAATTGCATGGATCAGAAAAATGAAAAAGAAAAGACAAGCAATTAAAGGCACTTAAGAATGAAAAAAAGACGACCCTCAGAACTCAAAAAGTAGTCGGCATATCTAGTATGCTAGCTTCAGTGAGGTGCTGATGCATCATTCCTCAACCATCAAACTTATCGATGCTATCCCTTAGAAATGAGCACCATACTGAACATGAGAGAATCACGAAACAGACCTTAAGTACATTGTTTTCCTCTTAGTCAAAATTATAATCAAACATTGAGTTGTAAAAGCTCCCTGAAACAGGTTTATAACAAATCAACCCAACCAGGCACGGCATAGTGGCAAGATAGATAAATGCCTTCCATATGAAACAAGAAAATCAGTTTAAGCAGGAATCTGAAAGGTAGTCAGAGTACAATAACCTGAAATTTCAGAAAGGACATGAGGATAATGTACTACCTTAACCACGAATTGGAACCACATCCAATTCATTTGTTGTGAGTATATGTGATGACTGATGGCGTAGCTAATTTTAACATTGACAAAAACGCCAGTGTTATTTAAAGCGTAAAGCAAACCGAAGCGACCAAGGCTCCTAACACCTAAGCGAGGAGCGAAGCGACACGCTTTACCGAAGCGAAACGAAGAGTTAAAAAAAATAATAAATATTTTAGTTTAACTATTTCTAAACATCTAAGTTCTAATTTTATATATACTAAATATTTTTATGTACATTCGTTGGCTTATACACGTACTGAATCACATTTTAGGATAGCAAAACAATACAATAAAACAGCAGCACGACAGGAAAATAGAACAACACTATCAGATTTAGAATAGCAAAACAGAAGAGGATAGCAAAACAGCAGCACAATCAGGAAAAAAAAGGAGTAGAATCAGAATCTGGGAAAAAAAAAAAAACCAACCCAGAACCAGAACTAGAAGAGAGAAAAAGAAAAGAGAAATAGAAGAGAGAAGAAAAAGAGAAGACTTAACCTACAACGATCGAGTCTCTGTCTAGAAGGAGCAACGATCAACAAGATCAATGAGGGAGGAAGGAGCAGCGACTCTGTCCAGTCCACTGAGAGAAGCAGCGACTTTGTCGATCGTGTGAGGAAGGAAGGAACAACGATTAGCAAGATCTGTCCAGCCTTCGGCGATCGTCTCTGTCCAGTCCATCGAGAAGAGCAACGACGTTGTCGATCGAGTAAGAGCAGCGATCTCTGTGTTCTATTTTCTCTGTGTTTTGTCTTCTGGTCCAGCGATCGTGTAATTTGAGAAATAAACTTAGGGTTTAAGGTTGTATTTATGGGATAAGGGGATAATTCAGTGTATCAACATCTTATAATTTTTTTTCCAATTGTTCAATCCAACGGTCCATAATAAAAATAAAACAACTTCGCCTCTAATGACTCAAGCGTTCGCTTTTTCGCTTCTCACTTAAGCGAAAAGCGATCGTTTTTTTCTCGCTTCACTCACATTCTCTTCGCCTGTGATCTTCCAGGCGAGATCCCTTCGCTTCGCCTCGCTTCTCGCCTAGGCACTCTTTTTAAAACACTGAAAAACGCATCAACCAACTTATAAACAAATTGTGCACACCACAAGGACTACATTAAGAATTAAATATACAAAGGGGTGCTCACTTAAATACCTTAATTAATTAACATATAGGTAGGACTACCAATCAACTAAAAGAAGTTTTCATATAGAACAATGTTGAAGAAATATAGAAAACTACAAAATCCGACACATAGGAAACGAAATGCATTAAATTGTGCGCCTAGAAGGCTGACACTAACCATTCGTATAATAAAGAAACTGGGTCCCGCCCAAGTTCTTACCACTGTATTCACAGCTAATGAGCATGACTAGCTAATAGCACATGTACAACAAAATAGAAAAAACAGTAACAAAAATGTAAAAGAAATCAAAATACTTTAGACCAAGTCCAAGTATGACAAAAAAATCCACTATGCCTTTTCACAATTAATTATGGTCAGCTACATAAATCTTGTTGCTCCATTCTGCTACGTCTAGAGCTTTAAATATGAAGGAATAATAATCAATGACACTTTTTGACTTTAAGTATGAAAAGGTAATAATGAATGCCTCTCCCTGACAATAATCCAAACAAGATGGACACCCTCAACATTTCAACAATGGCACAGGGACCCCTTACCTTTAATAAGTTGTATTAATCAAACCTCATATGTGGTCAAAAAATATGGCATCAACAAAACTTATGCTTAAAAGCCAAATTTTACCCCCTTAGTCCTTGTTAAAACAGAACAATATTCTATCCAAACATATTCCTGACCGGAGTAAATATAGCCATATAACCAAACACCTGCACCCCCTTCTTCGTCATTCTCTTTCTTACTTGCACTATCTCTGAACAGCAACAGACACCCACATACATGCACCTCCGGCACTACCAACACAACCGTTGCTGCCAACCGAAATCCACCACTGCCACCACCACCACATCCACAACCAAATTCAATTATAGATGCAACTAGATTAAATCAAAAGATCAACCAAAATAAAGAAAAAAGTCATCATCCATACACACCAAATTCATCGCAAAACTCAAATGAAACCTCAAAGTAAACCCAAATTTAATTCATTTTAGAGAGAGTAATCGAACTGCACTATTCACTACTCTCAGTCAAACTAAACTCTGTCTCCTTCATCATTCTCCTTTGTTGATGGCTATAGTTTTGTGCAGCCAAAAAAATGTTCTACGGTGGTCCCTCTAACACGTCTTCTCCGAAGCGATAAAAGGAAGATGACACATTTAAACTATTCATTTCATCAATGATCCTTAAAAATTTTATGTATATATGTGCACAACAGAAAATAGATTAATTATAGTCCTTTATTGAAATTGAGGTTAATTATAATTAGTTACAATTTACCCGACAAATTTTTATACATTGATAGTGTTGTCTAATGACTTCATTCTTAATGACTAGTAAAATTAATAACAAAATCATAAATACGTACACTAAAAGATATACCACATTTTTTTATCTTAAAATTTTGTGAGCAAGATTACAAATCTCTGCTAGGCTTCAAACTCAATGCTAAAGTACACATCAATAATAAAATGGTCAAGTTAATCAAACAATTTTTAAATAACACAATATGTCCAAACTAATCTGAATAAATTTAAAATGTGTCCACTGCTAGTCATTTAGGTGTTAGCGTATCTAATTAATATGAAAAAAAAATAATAATAATAGGGTGAGCATAATTAGATATACTTAAAAAAAATATAATGCGGAAAAAAAATTGAGTGTGGGCACAGGTCCTTGAGTGGCTCCGCCACTGATTTTGCAGCTGGGGTAGAAGGGGGAAGGATTGTGGGCATTGTCAACAAATCAGGTTTGGATTCTGAGGGAGGGATTTATTGGGGTGGGGCTAAAAGAAATGTTAATGGGCAAGGACATTTTTACCTAGGATTTGAGGAATAAGCGTAGGAGTTGTA
Organism: Ilex paraguariensis; assembly: GCA_963454935.2. Taxonomy (NCBI): domain Eukaryota; kingdom Viridiplantae; phylum Streptophyta; class Magnoliopsida; order Aquifoliales; family Aquifoliaceae; genus Ilex; species Ilex paraguariensis. The sequence goes on along the minus strand of CAUOFW020008335.1, from coordinate 89,417 downwards.
GGCCGAATGATTTTGTAGAGGAAGAGGGTGCTACTTGGGAAAAGGCGATGCAGTGTGGGAAGGAGAAGGGATTGAAGTGGGGGTGCTGGTGGTTGTGTAGATGGGAGGGGTTTCACTAATCTTGGGTTAGTGGGGTGGGGCCGGGGTGGTGGATTGTTTATTTATTCTAGTTTGACTAATTTTGAACAAATGTTGATCTATCAAATGAAAGATAAATTAGTCATTTTGTAGTCAATTCCTCGCACTAGGGTTCTTATTTGAAACCCAAATAATAATCCATTTTTAGTTCATACTCTCTCTGTGTAATTATAACTCAATCCGCAATTAGAAATATGCAAAAGTGATCTTTCACTTTTTCCAAGTCACACAATTTAATAATTTGTTATACGTATGCCATGTATTTAAATTGAAAGAAATTCTAACTATCTAGTAATTTAGTGTAACCAAGTAAGGCAATCAAAATATCGGAGAGCTATGAAGCACGGATACGGATACGAATACGACGATACGACAAAATCTAAAAAAAAAAGATACGGATACGGCTAGAAAACGTTCATAAAATATATTTTTTAAATATTTTATTATTATATTTAATATAATAATTATGATTTATAAAGTGAATCACACATCTATCAAAGATATATAATAACTAACCATTCTATCATTCAGAAATCATTAATTCATAAATTTTTCTTTTTTTTTTCTTTTAACAAATAAGAGCCCAAGCATATTTGCTTTAGTGCAATTTAAAAAATTTAAGTAATACCCCACCGTATCTCTGACGTATCCCCGATGTATCCCCGACGCATCCTGAAGTATTCGAAATTCAAATTTATTTTTTTTAATTCTAGGGTACTTCCCAGCCATATTGAATACGTATCCAGCTGTATCGGACACGTATCCGTATCCGGGGAAGTATCCGATTCTGATACTTTGACCCTTTTGAAGTATCCGTGCTTCATAGTCATTGACAATCATTACTCTATAGTAATTTATAAGGCTGCCTCCTCAACTGAAAATGAAAACAAACCAGAAAAGAGAAGAATACCTATAAAGTTTGGGAGGAGTTTTCTCTGGAATAACATCATCTTCACTAGCTACCTTTTTGCCAATTGGAGCAAAGCCACCAAATATGACCCAGAATTCACCGGAATCTGATTCAGCCTGTAGCTTTCCATCGTCTAGCACAGTGAACATCATGTTACAAATATAACCAAATGATCAATTAGAAACTACCGGTAAAGATGTTAAGCATGACGAAATTTAGTTCAAAAATTCTAAATACCTCAAAAAATTATTAAAGAGGGGTCAATAACACCGATGAAGTTTGTAATTACATGTTCTGTTTTTTTTTTGGGTAAGAAGATGTAAACTTACCAACAATAGCGACATCACATTTCCCATTATGATACTTGCCCTTTAAAAACTGAATCACTTCCAACGCCTTGGCCCTTTCTTGTATATTGGAGTTTGCACCATTGAATTGAAAAATCTTATCTTTTGTGTCTAGGATAAACACATCATCGTGATTCAGTGAGGACCGAGAAAAGGGGACCTAGGTAACCAGAAAGAACGAATTATATTCCCATAATCCAATCAAAGCAATGTTGACAAGAATTTCAACTCGTGAAATCAATGTTTTGATGCCCTCATACCTGTTTCAATCTGACAACTCGTTTTCCTCTGCAGACATACAATCGTATTTCAAATTCTTCCTCCTCAAGTTTCTTGAATCCAGAGGCAATGCCGCCCTCCAGTGGTATAATACATGGCTTGAAGTATGACAAAAATTTGTCAGACTCATGACCTTGAACTTCTCTGTACTGTACTGCACGCCCACCAAGAATTGCATCAAGTTCAACGGTTTTTATAGCTGCTGTTCCAGCTTCATCCTATTACAATTCAGAATATCAAGAAAGAACATACTATGAGGCAAGAACAAGTTCAGATAAGAGCAGAAAGAAGAAAAAGGTCACACCTGGCTAGTATCTTTTCCAAGCCAAAAGTGTATGTCATAAAAATAAGCACCTCCCTTGCCAGGAGTTGTCTGCAGAATTATATAACAAACTAGATAAGCATGCTAATGCAAAAAGAAACCCCTTCCAATGGACTCTCATTTTACCCCCCCCCCCCCCACCTCCCCACAAAAAAATAATTATCATACGGAAAAAAATAATCTAACATGCAGACGTGTTCCCAAAGTGAAAAAGGAGCTAAATATTGAACACTGTAGGCACCTGCAAGACAATGTATGAATCACCAGAGTAGAATCTGCCATAGTCAGATTTTGGCAAAGGAACAGGCTGGAAGTTCTCAATTCTCCAAATTTCACTCCCACTACAAGGTGTTAAGTACAACTCCCAGAAGTCAAAAGAGCAACTGCGCATGTTCATCATTTACAAGGATAGTGCGCACCAAAATAAAACAAACTCATATGCATTATATCTTGTTCTTACTTTCCTTCTGAGTAAGTAAAATAACAATAGCCACCAAACTAATACATTTACCAAGTGAAGTAGAGCTAGAAAGGATACACTCTTTGACCCGATCCCTGAAATGCAGGTTCCAAAGATTTTGCAGAGCTAGACATCTTCTAGATTCCTTTCAAATTACTCTTTCTTTCAACGAGAACAGAGGACAAACACAAACAAGCTCCCAAATTCTGCTATATCTGAATTCCACAAGTGGCTCTACAGAAAGCACCAGGGAGGAAGAAGGGAGTTAAGAGAAAATACATGAAGGGAACATAAAGGTAACAAGCACAACAAATTAGAGAAGTCTAATTATCTATGTAGCTGCAGGAAATGGCATGGTTGTTGGCATTAATTAGTCAGAAACCCAACCAACAAAAACATCATACAGATACATTTATTGACCAGCAACGTCAAGCAAGGGTCAATTTTCTTGTGCTTTTGTGGCAGCTGCCACTCACCAAGATTAATTCCAGAATTTTTAACCAGATGCCTTCAAGGTCACAGATAAGAATTGACAAAGAAATGACTGCTCAATTTTTCATTCTGTCAAAACTACCAGTATATTTCTTCCTCAAGAAAACTTTATTCTAGACTAACATAATAGGTAGACTACCCCATATAATAGTGGCCGTCATCTCCTGCAGTGTGCAACTTCTTCCGAAGCCCTGCAATAACATTTTTCACCTGAGCTACTCCTTTGAACTGGAATTTTACCATATTATGATATCTGCACTCGGAGCTCAAGTTATGAGGTGATAGGCCACCCGTCATGAAACCAGGTTTGGATCCACCCGTTTAATCAGTTTGATGAAGTAGCCATGTTCCTGTTGAAGACTGGCTTAATGTCCATTTAACAAAATTACGGAATGCTGGAAAATGTAATTTTAGATGTCACTGAGTGCTTCCCGGCTGCCATGTAAAGTCTGTGGCATTCTTGGTTAATAATAATCTTGATCTTGAGCACTATTCTTCACATGAGACAAATGCCTAAATTTTGAAAACTGCTAATGTATAAGTTTGAATGTCTATTTTTTTATGCACACGGTTTCCACCAGCAGTCTTGCAAAACCACCAGGATGATAAATGATCCTTCTAGTAGTTCTGTGTCATTTGTCTGGCTGTGCCCAGAAAGGGGGTGCAGCTTGGGCTGGGTATTGAAAATGGGGCTGAGCTGCTGTCCTTCCTAGCTGAAAGATTCTTTACAAACAGAGATTTGCTCTTGCAGAAAGGCTTCTTACCATGCTTAAAAAAGTGGCCTGAGGCATTTTGCTGTCTACATTCCTTGTCTTTCTTTCGCACCTCAGGTGCAGGCAATATAAGTGCAACAAGACGGTGGCCCCTCCTAATGTTCACAATTTTCTAATTAATACTATCTATGTTACTTTATAAAATAACTAGGGGAGTTTCTGAAGCCTAGAAAAATGTTAGTTGAGCTCCTAAGAATCATGTTGCGGAAATACTTCCTTTTACCAGTTACGCCACATGTATGCTGTTGCATCAGCACAGCTTTGACTGTTACCAGAAAGTAAACAATGACCAAGTACAAGTACACCAAGACTCACCACTTCCATATTAATCATCACATAGACAAGCAATAAATATTTTTTCCTTTTCTTGTTTGTGGGTAAAATAATCCATTGTAGGAGCCAGGAGGAGCCTGAGGGCACAACTAAAGCTGTAGCAAACATTTTACTTCATTGGTATTTTCAAACCCATCACTCATGGAAGACACAGGCCTGCTACACTAGATATCCGGACAACGAAAGCCATATTTATTCATGTGCATTGCATCTGATTGTCTTAAAATTTCCCAATTCTCAATGGGGGGCAACCTAACACTCAATAAGGACTCAAAACTATAATGTCAATTGTTAGAGCATCCAAATCAAAACCAATTGACTTTGTGTGGAGTGGCCCCTCAAGTATGTACTTAAACCTCAACTTCTTAGTGGGGGCAAATTCTAACAAATATTAAAATTTTAAAATTTTAATTAAATCTTAACTTTTTTCAAACCCAATATTCTTTAGAATTGCAATGGGAGCAACTTCCCCCATTTCTCTCATGCTATATCTATTAGAGCATCCAACTTAAAACCTATTGGCAATGAGTGGAGTGGCTCCTTAAGTATATAAACGAGCCTTGAATGGTCTCAATCATTCATTATGGGATACAAGCTCTCTTTACACCTTCCCTCATGCGGGAACTGGACTCATACGTGGGACCAATTAATAAACAAACAGACAAATAACCTGTTATCCAAAAATTAAAATAAATAAGAGACTTGGCCCACTGACACAACATGTTAGAGCATTCAAAACCTATTGGCAATGGGTGGAATAGCCCCCCTAAGAATGAGCCTTGGTCTTAATCATTCAATGTGGAATATAAGCTCTCTTTACATGTCTACCCCTGGAAGGTGTTATAACTAACCAACATTGCTGGTCCTAGCAATCCAAGTACGGATAAGGTACAAACCTAACCTTCAATTTCTCTTACACAAAGCAGCTACCCTGAGACTGAAAATCATATTTATGTGCTTTTGACATCAGCTTAACATCAAATTTTCATTTCTTATTTAAGCTCTCTTAAAATAATTACAAAATTGGATGATATCCTTACTTCCGTTAGTATCTTCTTGGCCTAATCACTACAAGGTTAGAATATCACCCCTGCTCCAGTAGAAGATCTCTAGAGGTAGTTGGGGCATTGGAATGCTTTATTTTGGTTGGGTTCTCTTTGTTATTGGTGTGGGAGGGAGGGTGTTATTGAGATCTCAGGAAGACCGATTTTTTTAATTACCTATTTGTGAGGTCCTTAATATTAGTAAGCTCCTTGCCACCCAAGCCAATCTCCTGTGACCACCCAAACGCAATAAATACAAAAGGAGGAAGTTCCTAGAATCTAATATGGTGAACCTAATTCTCCACTTCCTACCCACTTTCTGGTGTTCAGAGCTACCAATGTTTTCACTATAGCCCCTCATATTCGTTTTATAATTTAAAAGATTAGAGGAAAAGTATTAGAAAATTATTTCAAAGAATAGCAAAACAATTTACCTAGCCAATATATAGCAACTTTCAACTAAAAGATGCTCTACATGGTATATCAGGTTGTTTTTCTTAACTTCTTATTGAAATGAAATAGAATATTTGATGACGAAATCTATATCCTACATAGAACTTTTAAAGGTTGTAAATATCATTAGTTTTTACAACCCTATGTTACAAAATAAAATAAAAATCATAACTCATGTACAACTTCACATATGAAAGAACAAGCTCTAAACCATTAAATAAGGTTACACAGATTATAACGAATAAAAAAAGAACAACAATTTTCTTAGACAAAAATTACAATTAATGTGTGTTACCTTACTTTGGACTTTTTCATCATCAAAATGCTAATGTCTATTAATACTACTTGCATCGTAAACAATACCTATGTGTAAAGAAATTCTAATTCGAAAGACAAGCGATCTCAAGTAATCAATGGGAATCAATTCAATGGATTACTACATCAAACATTTGGTGAAAGACAGGAAATTAATTGAGAAAATTATAAAGAAAGCCAAAATAAAAAGAAATAGATATAAGAAGCACTCTGTCCTAGAATTAAGTCATTACTCAACAAGGGAAAATCAGCATATCAAAGACAAGACTAATTCTGAAGCACCTTCCATTTTTTTTTTTTTTGGTTTAGTACATGAATAGAAAAATAAAAAATAAAAACAGAATCCCATTGGTCTTTTAGGGACCTGTTCCTTCTGATAGTTTGCAGCTGATTATTGAACATCTGTGATGCAAGAGCAAATACAATGAATTAGAGCAGTTAGAGCCTAGAGGGCTACCGAACAAATTGGTTTTGCGGTTTCAATCCCACGGTTTGTTAGTGAAGTTTAAGAATCGGCTAAGCTACATGCTGGTCATGCATTCCTTTCTATTTAGGCCAAGTGCTAGCCATGTTGCACTGCAGTAAAGGGAAGGAAAATATTGTCATTGCATATGTCCGGAGAACACTAATCAATTAATATCATAAGCACTAGTCTAAACGAAGGACAGCATTGATTATTGGTACGCAAAAAATCAGGGTCAAATTTGTCCTCGGGTCTCTTGATTTCCTTTTTCTTACCTAGGGCTTGGGTTTGTCTAAAAACCTAAAGGCCTTTATATTCATTACTCTTAGTGTTATGCATTCTTAATAGTATCTCCATACTTTCGTATGGTATTTCTTGGCAAGTATCTAAGTCAGAATTCCAAACAATTGGCTGGAAGCCCAAAATTGCTTGCCACATGGATGTATTGTAGCAAAGTATTTCACAAATAGCTTCGACTTCTCAACGATTGCATGCCACAGAGTACACATTCAGAAATAGCTAGGAAAAAAGAACTTAAACCTTAAGAGCCAGTAATTAGTACAAATTGTTATCACATGGACATAAAATGTGCATATAACTTCAAAGTCTTCCTTCATTGCCTTTTTTCTCTTCTATGATGGGTTTCAAGTGAAGATAGATCTATAAAATTATCCTTCACAAATGGTCATGATGCCTATAATTCACTCGACTACCTACTTGAAACTTTTCTTGAATTAATTTAAAAAGTGGAAGCACATCACTGCCAAACCCAGCATGAGTGGGAGAAGGACTGAATACAATATCTCAGTGGTTGCTCCAGCATCACTAAATGTCACCTTTCCATGTTTCCTATCCTCATAACCGCCACCCCCGCAACCCCCGGTTTCTTCCTCTTTCTTTAGAGGGTGAAGCAGAAGCATACAGCCAGCAATCATTTTGGCTTCAACACAATCATGGCAATCAGGAACCAGCAACTGTATTATTTTTGCCTCATCTGCTTTCAATATTCCAATGACGCCATACAGACCAAAATCGGTAAAGAAGATCACAGATGAATTCAACTCAATAGCATTACTGACTAGACAACTGCTTTTCGAATCAAATATTTCCATCCACATTCAGCAATTAATGCGCTGACCCTGATTTCAAGTGATCCAAAATCTAGTGATTACGACCAACACCATGAGATCAAATTTGTCACCCACATACAGATGTTGGAGTACTGATTAATCCCAAATGGTCCAGACAAAGCTGATCGAAAATTACCCAACAAGATCAAAAACTTTTACGAACCTCAACAACCCTTTCACTTGATGTGTTCAAAAACTTAACTCACTATCGAATTCCTCTCTCACAAGTAACTTTTACAGATCGAATCACGCATGTCTAAAGCAGCAACCCACTAATTATTTAAGCTTGAAAATAAACCAAATAAAAACATAAAAACAGATCAGATAATCATCAAACCACTAATTATTTAAGCTTGAAAATAAACCAAATCAAAACATAAACATAAAAACAGATCAGACAATCATCAAACTACAAATCAGCCATCTTTAAAATTAACACAAAAAGATCATTCACACATTACAATTACACCATCTAAGCTCAGATCAACACATAAAATCCAAACTACACCTGAAATTCAAACCAATAGCTGGATACGCAACTACAACAAAAGATCTAACAATTACCAAAGCGATCAGAACATCGTACATGATACAGAAGAATATGCGTACCTCGGACGATGTTTCTCTCTCAGGAAGCTGATGATGATGAGACTTGATCTTAGAGAGAGAAAGATAGGAAAAAGCGTATGAATGGACGAAAAGAGTATGGATAGCTGGCCAAAATAGAACGAGAGACACAGAGAGATGCAGAGAAGGAAGAGTAAAAAAGCAAGGCACTAAAAAGAAAGTGAATAATTGCAGTGGTGTTTCTCTCTCTCTCTACCTTTTTGGGGCTTTTCAGATTTGAAGAAGAGATATATAATTCTGAGACTGTATATACAGATGTGAAGGGGGTAGAGATATACTATTTTTAGAGAGAGATAGACAGAGAGAGAGAGGGAGGGTGGCATGAATGAATGATAAATGATGTTGGAGGAGAGAGAAAGGAGATATTGATGGAGGTGATGAGTTGGCGAGAAAAGTCGTTAATTTAAAGTTCATTTCAAGGCGAAGATCCGGTGACCTTAGCACCGGCCTTGTTGGCTTTTTCCTTTTTTCTTTTCTGGATTTTTATTTTCTATTATTTTTCCGTCTCGGCTCTTTTTACAAGCCTAAAAGATTCGGCTCAAACTCTTTTTTTTTTTTTGGAGGGGCTCAAACTCATAACACTCGGCTAGTTTATATATAAAAAAATTGAACTATTCGAGTTCGGATCAAACTTAGGCTCAGCTCATTTTCTAAATAAATCAAATTTGAATAATTTTTTAAACTCGTTAAAAAAAACGAGTTCTACAAGTCCGGACTCAAGTTTGTAAAATTTGACTTTATTAACTCCCCTATCTCTCTTGGAAAAATTAATTTTCTTAAAATTTTTTGATGATTTTTTTTATTTATCTATGTTTTTGTTGACAATGATAAATTAATAAATATTTAAATATTACCTTGTGCGATGCATGGAATTCACATTTCCTCTACTTCTCCTTTACACCCAATTAAGAAGTTAGCAAAATAGATAAAGAAATATCATAAATTATGGTGATAAAATGAAATTTCATTTAGCAACTTTGAATGAGTAGTTATTACACAGTGGATGGGGAATTGGACATATGGTGTAATATGATTGGCATGAATATATTAATATAAATAAAAATTCTTGATATTAAGAAAATAAATCTAATAACTAGTATTATTCAAAAAAAAAAAAAATTAATAGATAAACAATTATTCCCTCCTTAAACTGTGACAAATACGAAATTTGTAAACGTTACATCTAGCACGACACGACACGGGATAATTTTACCAAGAAACTTGAGATTGCTATAAATGTTTTTACCAAAGAAGTACTCTAACATGACAATTAAAATGGTTTTTAAAGTTGTAACGGCAAATAAGCTTTGAAAAACTATGCTATTGTTGGGTTGAGGAAAACCCATTGAAAGGCTTTTATAGTTGGATGGATGGTTTGAAGCGACTTTCACCCTAAACATTTCTTCTCTTAAGCGTGAGTGAAGACACCTATATCATGTCCTGAGGCCCCAACTAGACATCCGATTTGGGAATCTAACTGATACAATTGGTCTTAAGTTAATGGCACATAGTGGCCAACTTTATGTGAGCATGGAAAGATAAATAAAAAATTTGAAGGGGTAATTTAAATGGTAATAGGAACGAATTGAGAATTTAGACGTCTTATTTTTGAATCTTGGCAACCTTTTAAGGTCAAGTCATAAGGAATTTATCTCTCAATTTAGTTAAAGTGCATGTAAGTTGGCCCGGACACTCTTAACCATTGAACCCAAAAAAAAAAAGATAAATACCGAAACTTCCACCACTTTAAAGTCCGGGATTCAAATTGTATCTAGTTTTTATCTACCATGCAAAGAGGCTGTTTTTATAAATCTTAATTCTTGACAAACACGTCACAATTGAACAATTTTATCTATGTGTAAACGGGATTAGTACTAGTACTACTGAGTGGAAGATGTCATCATGGGTTATTAACTCAATATCCTAAATTCAAGTCATGTAAAAAAACATCTTGGTTAAACTGTTAAACATGATTTGTGGGCGTTATATCTCAAAATGCAAGTTTGAGTTTAAAAGACACATAATTAGAACGATTTTATTGTAAAGAAACACAAACAAAGGTTCTTAGTGGACCACTCTTCCTCACAAAACCGAGTTGGCTGGGGAAGGTGAATGGCGTACACAGGTCATGGAAGATAGAAAGAAGTGTTTTGGTCTGTTGTGGGGACTCTAGGACCACCAAGTTTGTTCTTTTTTTGCTATGACTTAAAGACTATGCAACTTAAATACAATGTATACATTCTTTGACATGTCACATTCTCTTGATGTATATGCTCAACAAACGGCAAAAGAAAATGTAATTAACATTCTTACAAAAATTGAAAGGTGTTGAAATATAAATATTTAAGTTACACTCACTTTGCTAGCTTAAATTTTTGAAATATATGGTTGTTGAACATGATATCATATCAAATGTGACATGTTTGAATATTGCCGATACCCTAATTATTAAAAAAAATTTACGTGTTAGACTCAAAATTTAACTTGTACGTTAAAGAACGTGTTGATATATAAATACTTAAATTACAGTCTTTTTAATAACTTAAAATTTTAAAATAAATGATTATTTAAGAGAATGATGAGGAGGGGAATGGAGGATGGAGGGTGGAGGGTGGGCGTGGGGGAGGTAGAAGGCCACTAGACTTGTTTGGATGTTGGGGGAAGGCCAAAAGGAGAGAATGACAAGACTACACATAAATAAATGGTACTTGTCAAATAAAGCTTTTACCTAAAAAAAAAAAAATCAAAATAAAGTACCTCAATAGCATTTGAAATATTAGGAGAATTTTTTTGGTACGCGTAACACACTACGGTAGTTTTGTGTCATATACACTATTAATAAATTATTTTATATTTCTAATGAATGAATGATACGTATTATTTTTTTAGAATTTGTATTGAAAAAATTGACTTGTACATCCCACAAATTAGTGTTATGACAATTTTTTATTGAGTGTGTATGCTAGTTGACACTGTTATGTAATGCGTATAATTCATTGAACATTTTGTCGAGACAACTTAGTTATATTATAAAAAAGTTCGCTATAAACACCTTTACATAATAACCCATATTCGGATACACTGAATATGGTTTTGCTTTGTTTTTCGTCTTCTTTTCATTTTTGTAGGCCACAAAGGATTGGCTCTTGACTCGTATGGTAGTTAAGTCTGTCTGTAAGGAAGTTAGTTCATAGTGCTTACTGGGCCAAAGCAATTAGAAATCGCCCGTCGATTAAGAGGTGGAATCAAAAGCACAGTGAGAAGTGGGAGATAGGCTTGAAGACAAATGGTACTTGGGAGCTATGCCGCTTTAAGAGGAAACCCGGGAAAAGCTTAACCTCAGCGTACCAAGGTCTAGGGCTAAATCCGATCCAAAAGAGAAAGACTTAGTCTCAACTCTCAAGTGAAAAATTCTCTGATTCTGATTGAGATTTTTGTCCTACTTCTCACCCGGCTAGCTGTTGAATTCAAGTATTATTCGTTCATAGATAAATACGAAATTTCAAATAGCGAAGAACCTGTACATCAATAGGGGGGTCAACTCTGACTCCTCAACGTGAACTCGACACAATTTTAAAATTGATACGATTATTAAATATGTATAATAAATGGTTAAAATTAATGTTTGACATTTATAATACATTAAATAGATTTTTTTTATGAGATTTAACACAAATAATAATGATACGACATAAAAATATCACCATGAAAGATCATGCGATAAGACGCAACTTAATACCCTTATACATCAGTATTCTTTGCCTATATAGAGAGATTTCCAATATTGTGCGGAGAAACCCTCCTACATAAAATATAACTTGGATGGAGTCCCAGATTTTAGGGAATATGGTACAAACGCCAGAGCAGTTGGCTTCTGTTGTTGTGCTGGGGAAAGAGATGACACAAGAAAGTTTTCAATGCTGGGTTTGCTCTGAGAATTGACTCTGTAATGTTGTAGGTGCAGATAGGGTTTATGGGTCGTGTCTAGGCCTATGGATCATATTTTAATCCATATTTCAAATTCGGTTTGTCGGATATGGATCATATTTTTAACCGATTATTGGAATTTGAATTGGTAATAGGTTCTTTCATGGATTCAAATATAAATATATTGATGCCCTATCCGATTATGAGACGATTTTTTTTTTTTTGGATTATGAAACAATCTATGTAATATTTGCCTAACGGGATTGAGTTATTATATGATGCAACTGAATTGAAAATTTCAGATTTACTTTTGCTAAAATTTTCCTTTTATGAGTTATTTAAATCATATCGATTTTTGGTGATAGAATTTTGACTTTTAGCAGGTTCAAAATTTTTAAGGATGGTTCAGTGATCGAGTCTGACTTCTGATAACTCGTACCTAAGGGTAGTCATTCTTATTCCTTCGAGAACATATTCTAAACCCGCTTAAACTACAATAGCCAATACTCGAGTTCAAATAAATAGTCGACACGAGCCTAAATACCCTATATCATAAAAATAAAAAAGATCCAAATATGGATTATTAAATAAAATCCTTTGGATTAGATTTTCAGAATTAGAATTGAATCAGTTGAAATCCAATCCAAAAATGATTTGTTGATAGGTCAGGTTGTTTCATATCGGGTTTTTTTTTTTTTTTTCACATTCAAGTCATGCCGTATTGTTTCAAAATTTGTACCCACTTAATTTATAGATGAGTTCGTCTCACTTATAGTGAAATTTATATTGACTCATTTATTATTACTGATGCACAAGGCCTGATTAGTACTGTCAGTGAGTTGAAGGACGATCTGTGGACGCTGGCAATCTGAGGGTCTTCATCAGGGAGTGGTTTTTGATGTTTTAAAATTATGTGTTTGTCTATTTTGTTTGAAAGTCCGGAAAATATGCAACTGCATTGTTGTGTGAATGAGAGGTAATCCCAGATTTCCTGTTTCTTCTCTCTGTTCTGTGTATCCTTTTCTATTGTGATTTAGACATTAAAATTCGAGTTATGAAAATAATTTCTCCGTATGTAAGATTATATCTGCATATATGAAATACTCTGTTGGCCTCTCATTGGCGAATCGTCTTTTTTATCACTATTCAGAAACTAAAAAAAAAAAGAGAAGGGAATATAGCCCTACTAGGATTATCAACTCTGCATTATCTCATGTTTAACAGGTCGAATGCTTCAATTGAGGCTTTCTCCCTTATGACTACGGGTGCACTCGGGCAGGTTGATAAGTTAATCTTAATTTAATTTTAGGTATATAATTTTCAATCTTAACTCTAACTCTAACCCGACCTCAACACAAAGTACTCAATTCGAATACTGCTCAAGTTTAATTCAGGCAGGCTTGGATTAAATTTGGATTACTTAATTCAGGCTGATTTCGGGTTAGATTCGGAGTACTTAATTCGGGTTGATAAAAGAGAAATGAGTGACGAGTGAGAGAAAGAAGCTGAGAGAGTGACGAGTGAGAGAGGGGTTTGAGAGTGATGGAGACGTAAGGGTGAAGACTTGAAGTGAAGTGAAGTGAAAGTCTGTACCTTAAAAAGTGAAGATAAATATTAACCGTAATTAAATATATTTATATATTTATGTATATTGGGGTTTAACCCGATTTAATATTTGAGTTCAACCTGATTTTAATATTTGGGTTAAACCCGATAACCCGAGGCTCACCCGAGTTCAATTCGGATTAGGTTTTTCTTATTCAGGCTCAATCGAAGTATTAAAAATTATAACACAATCCCTATTTTTTTAATGTTGGGGTTTTGATTTGTCGGAGTAACACCGTGTTTAGTGAATTTATGTCATGGCCGAATTTGTATTGGCCTATTAATTTGATGAGTCTAATGAAAGTTTCATTCACTTACAAACCGAATTCGCTAATGTTAAAACTCAAAGTCTCAAACTTACTAATTTCGCATCAATCAAATTGCCACAACTACTGAAAACTACATTACCCAAATGTGAAAATTCATTGTGACAAAAACTCATGTCCAGATAGCTAGCAGACATTGCATATATACCATATCATTTTTATATCCCCATCGTAGATATATATTTTCATGAACGTTAAAGAACATTGTGACAGATTTATATCGAAGAACTGCAACCACACAACTTCTCTATCTCTACAAGATAAGAAACACTTCATGCCATGAACTTAACATCAGCACATAAAATACTTCCAAAAACGTGAAAAAGCATGGTGACAATGAATTCCCATAAATAGGGAAGAAATTTACAAATTTTTATCTGCTTAAATTACACTTTTAACCCCTAAACTATCACCCATTTTCCACTTTGCTCCCTCGACTACTAAATTTCTCACATTACACCCTCAACTAACACTTTTGTTTCACATTGCCCCGTTTGTTAACGTCTGTTTTCAAATTATGTAATTTTTTCACTTTACCCTAACACGTCATCAATTTTCTTTCAAAAAGATAGTAGACGTTTGTGATTGGAACAATGTGAAACTAATGAAATAGTTGAGGGTGCAATATGAGAAATCTAATAGTTGAGAAAGAAAAATAGAAAAAGGATGATAGTTCAGGGAGGTTAGTGTAATTGACACTTCATTTAAACTTCATCTAAAAGTTAGCATACTGTGTCAAAATATTTTTAAAGCAAATTTGGACCTTTTTTTTAAGTTGCGTTTGTTTTGTTTTGTTTTTCGTATTTTCTTTGATTAAGTTTCCTCCCTTACTCCAATCTAAATCTTTTATGTTCTGTTGGAAATATTCTAAATTAGATGTTATCAGATTGCACCTAAAACATCTGTAACGACAAAGTTTATGAAATGAATTAACACAAAATAAGGTTAAATTATAATTGTCAATTTAATTGACTTTAAGTAAAAAAATGTAATGTTGACTCTCTTTTCCCGTGCTTCTCGCGTGCACTGTCCTCTGATTCTCGATGAATTTGATAAAGTTGATGAATTTGGTGAAGATGAGGATCGGATTGACGTATTTCTCACTCTTCAATTGGTGGCTTTGATAAAAACGAGAGCTGGATCAATGTATTTCCCGCTCTTTAACTTGATGATACTTTTGATGAATCTCCTCACCGTTCTTCGTTTGAAATAGTTTGAAGATGATTTGGATTTCTTAAAGAAGGACCTTGACAATTTGTTCTTCTTCTTGGAGATGAACTTACAAGGCTTTAAGGCTATAGTGAACTTCGAGCGCCGATCTTCTTTTTCCTTGGCTTCTTCCCCCTTTTTTCCTTTCTTTTGACTTATCCCAGACCTCTATTTATAGTGGTACGAGTAATTATCCATATAAAGGTATTTTACCTGAATACTCTTGTGTGGACTTTAGATAATGGCCTCTAAGGGGGGTGAACTGTTGTAGCCAATATAAGGCGATATATTACAAAGATAAATACAATCCCATTGAAGGTTGCTACAAACTATTTTTTAATGCAATTTAGCAACATATTTAGTATCCGATGTAAAGCCAGAAACCAAAGAGCATCCTTGCTAAGCCAATCCATCTTCACGAGTTCATTTTATGTAAACATGCTTGTTTTCTACACCTTCAAATTTTAAAGGGACCCTACATGCAGTCATTGATAAGGTGCTTTGTTGCGATACCACGTTATTATCAACGCATGGTATCTTATAATTCGTGTAACTTCACTATGGTCTGGCACCAGTAGGGCACCACTAAGATAGGGTGGTGAGACCTAGACTTTCACTTTCTGTACATAACTTTGTCTCCATTACGGTGGACTAGCATAAATTTTCAGGACGATGAACCATTTAATTCTTTGTGCATTTTATTTTATTTCATTACACACACACAATACACCTCACTAAGAGCTCATCAGCTCTTCCAGCTCACGCCTCTCAGATTTCTACACCATTATTTAAAAATTTTAAAAAAAAATAAAAAATTCTTTAACAAAATTAAGGGGATGTGTTTGTTAACCTAAATTCAACACTTAAAATGAATGTATTCGGTATTTATTAATTAAACTCGTTTGATAAATAAAATTTTAATATCTTAATATATTAAGTATTTCTTAAAAATATGCTACAATATTAAGTAAGAGACCTCTAACTTTATTCTAAAAGCTGAAAACACTCGGTAAAATTATTTTTAATAATATTTATAATTTGACAATTCTACCCTGAAATATTTTATAATCCTATTAAAACTCTAATTAATCTTTTCTCTTAAACCCGTAACTTATCTATGCTCCTTGCTCTCTTAATTGTCTTCTTCAACAAGCAACACTGGTAAATCTTTTTCCTTGTCCTCTGCTACACACATAATTACACATACACACGTGCACACCGCACTTACACACACACACACAATTATATACACACATGCACACATATACACGCACACACACTCTATGCAAACACACTCACACACACACATACAAATAAATATTTTTTTCAATTTGTTGTTAATGAAATCTAATTTATTATATTTTTTTAATATTTTTTGATTATTTATTAGTTATTATTCATTTATTCTATTATTCAATTTGTTATTATTCTACTAGATGAAAATATACATTAATTTTTAGTTGAAGGGTAAAACTAAAAATTAATTTATTTTTAGACGTCATCTTTACGTAATTATCAAAACAATTTGGTTCAATTCAATACTTAAATTTCAATGGGTACCTAACAATCTACAAATTCAATATTCAAGTTTCAAATTTTAATTTTTAATTTTATTAAACACCACCTTACACATATTATTAAAATTTATTATGGAGATGCCATATGATATGAAAATCTAATGTCAGCGCTGAGTCATTGTCATTTTCACTTTGGAGGTATATGCTGACACGTGGCCACATTGAAGTGGCTGGATTTTTAAAAAAAGAAATTGCAAACTTGGACGGTTTGGGCGGTGTCAAGACTAGACTAAACCAGACCAGACCAGACCCATCAGAGAAGCAAATTTGAAGGCTGAAAATGACATTTGACTTAAAACGAATTTCGGCTCAGCATTTTTTCCCTACTCCAAATAAAACCGTGACACGTGTCCTTACAATGAAGTGGCAGCCTCTCATTGGTCAATCCATAAAAAGGTCAAAATTTAAGTCATGTTATCTTTATTTTATCCGTAAATGAAATGTTGAGTCCATTTTCCGAATCATACGTCACCACGTCTGTTAAAATTTGTAGAGCGAGGAAAAAAGTGTCATTTCAATAAGAGAATGTGCGATGTTGGTTGGGCTTCCGCAATCCTGCCACTCAATAGAGTTAAAAAGATGTCAAGCCCTTAAAAAAATAAGAGAAAAGTTTGACCCTGACTTCGATCGAACGATTGCTAGTTTTATATTTCACGCATGAAAATTATTGTTGTTGTCTTAATCATTGATCAAGCTTCCATCAGGAATTCCTCAAAATCATGTAAGGTAGCTTTTATCTTATTAGTAGGTGATATGTTGAGCCCATTTTTGGAGCGAAGAAATAGTATCGTTTCAATAAAAAATTGTGATAAGTGGGATGGACGCTTCAACATGCCTCCCTCCCACCCATTAGTGTCAAAAGACCAAGTTCATTAAGAAAATTTTAATCTCAACATCGAACGATATCCAACTACATACTTAACAATGCAAATTAGTATTGTCTTGATAAAATATAACAAGGGAGATTTGGTGAGAGATCCATCGATTAACGCTTACGCATCGTTAAGTCTGAGTGAAAGATTTTTTGGTTAAAAATGATAAGTCTATTGAAAAAGACAAATTTATCATTAATGATAATATTTTCAAGACTTTTTTTTTTCTCTTCAAGGTCTATTTTATTTTCTCTTCCACTCTCTCTCTTTCATCTTTCTCTCTTTACCAATCACCACTAGTTGTCGCCACCCACACCCACCACCACACACCATCCTCGCGAACCACCACCACCACCCCCCACAAAGTTACCGAAAAAAGTGTAGCAACAACAAAAGCAAAATAACAAGAGGAGACCAAGCCAAAATTTTCTTTTTTTCTTTTCTGCAATCCTAAGCCACCACAGACTCCACCAATCACATGGGATAATAGCTTCAAACACTATTAAAAGTGTCAATCGAGTTATGTCGCATTATTTTAAATTGTACTATTTTTTGAATCATGGATATTATTCTAGGTTGTATTATATATGATTGTGTCAAATGTAAGTGCTAGTAAAAAATAATTAATTCTTAAACAATCCATGCAATACTATATCAACAAATGAAAAAAGGATTAATAGCATTTTTAGTCCTTAAAGTATATATTTTTTATTAATTTAGTTTTTATTATATCAATTTTGTTAATTTGGTCGCTAATATATTTAGTTCTTATCATTTTGGTCTCTATATAGATGAACTGTTAAATTTTTAACGGAATGATCATGTGTTAGACACATAATACCATCTAAAAAAAGATACGTGGTTATTTCTATCAAAAAATTTGACAGATTGTTTAATTTTGATCAGGAACCAAAGTGATACTGATTAAATATTTTAAGGATCAAATTAATAAAATTGATAAAATAAGAACTAAACTTACAAAAAATTGGTAGAGCCCCAAAGTCCTCTCAGCCCATGAAAAAATCATCCACTGCCCTGGTTTAAAGCCATTGAGTCCTAGTGATATGCTTTTCGGACCTCAAATCGTCGCAGGCAATCCTTCCTTGCTTCTATCTTCTTCCTGCTGAAAGAAAGAACAAAGTGTTTCTCAAACTTCCAGAAACTGTACTCATCCCTTCCTTTGGAGGTCCTTGTTCCAAACCCCTGCCTATACGCAATCAAAATATACTTATCTAGCCCCTCATTAATTGTATGCCTGAAAACCCTATATTAGTTTGACCTATCTGCCTTAATCTTTCCCTGTCACAATTTCCAAAACCCTCTCTCTCTCTCTCTCTCTCTCTCCCCACATACATACCAAGTACCAACCCACCCACACAAACACATATAGTGATGGAACTTGTCCATTTCAGCCATGAGCATCCACTGTTCTTCAAGGAAGTGCGAAATGATAAAGGCCAAAAAGTTATCTGTCGTGGGTGTCAGAATTCGATCATGGACACTGCGTATAGCTGTGGTAAGTGTGATTACTTTCTGCACAAAAGATGTGCAGAACTCCTCCGACAGGTTAAAGATCCCATACACTCCCACCAACTAGCCCTCCATGAAGATTCGCCTTACGGTTTATTTACCAAATACATATGTAATGTCTGTAGAAAAGTTGGGGAGTACAGTTTCAACTACTTTTGCTCCCCTTGCAAGTTCAATATCTGCATGTCATGTTTCATGGGAGACCGCACCATTACACATAAAAGTCATGAGCACCCATTAGTCCTCCTGAGTAGGCCAGCCTTTTTCTATTGTAATATTTGTCACGCAGAAGATAAAGACATATCTTATGTATGTGTGACATGTCAATTCTGGATTCACAAGAGTTGTACATTGTTACTGTAAGGGATGAAACCCTCCACTCAGGATTTCGGCTTGACCTCCGCGCGTTCGGGAGTAGCCTTTACCTCTCTTCGCCAATAGGACCCTTTCCTAAGGCAATCCCACATCGGAAGAGAGTCGTCTTCCCCCCTCGCATATAAGCCCTTGCACTCAAAGGAGGAGGTACCCACTAGGCAGCCTAGTGGGTACCTCCTCCTTTGAGTGCAAGGGCTTATATGCGAGGGGGGAAGACGACTCTCTTCCGATGTGGGATTGCCTTAGGAAAGGGTCCTATTGGCGAAGAGAGGTAAAGGCTACTCCCGAACGCGCGGAGGTCAAGCCGAAATCCTGAGTGGAGGGTTTCATCCCTTACACAGGTCGCTAGTGGGTACCTCCTCCTTTGAGTGCAAGGGCTTATATGCGAGGGGGGAAGACGACTCTCTTCCGATGTGGGATTGCCTTAGGAAAGGGTCCTATTGGCGAAGAGAGGTAAAGGCTACTCCCGAACGCGCGGAGGTCAAACCGAAATCCTGAGTGGAGGGTTTCATCCCTTACAGTTACCTAATACCATCAGCCGTAGTGATCACCATCACCCTCCTTGAGCAGTACTCTGACTTAACCCGATTCTCTCAAAGCTCCTATATATGTCGTAAGTCCATTTATGAACATTCTTGGACTTATTACTGTGCCCTTTGACGATATTTTACACATGTGAAGTGTGCAACTTCAGATTCCAAGCCTTTGTGGTGATCTCTCTCTCTCTCTCTCTCTCTCTCTCTCTCTCTCTCTCTCTCTCTCCATATATATACATATAACAACATCCTTGCATTGTTAATTATAAAATTTTCTTCTAAATTTTGTGGTTTCAGAGGTGTTGAAAGTAAGAATAATGTTGATAAATTTCTCAAAACTTATCCACCACTCTTCCCAATGAGATGTTTCGTTGAAAAGATGAAGCGTGAAAATCTTGTAAAAGGAGCAGAGCTCATCCATTGGAGCCACACACATCCATTGAAAATTTCTGATGTGCAAAACAACGGTGAGATGAAGGCCGATGACATGATATTATGCGATGGTTGCGTGCAACCTATTTCACCTCCATTCTACCGCTGTGATCAGTGCAATTACTTTCTCCACTTAAGTTGTGCCAGCTTACCCAAAAAACACTCGACACCCAATTGACGAACACCTGATCCAGCTCTCTCGTTCCAGTGAATTCTATGTATACAACGATTGTCATCGTTGTAACGTGACGTCATTATCCAATAAAAACATAACAAATAAACAAGTGAATCTCACATATTCTAGTAACTATCCTGCCATATTATTTAATAATTTTTCAAATAGAGTTCACTTTACCTATTTAAAGTTTATTATTAAATGGTGTCACCATGTGTCAATTATGACGTGGTGTCACCGTTACATCCAATAAAAGAGGATGGAGAGTTGCCTGGAGTAAGGGCCAACTAAAATAATATTCATTGCAGCGGTGATATGACGTCGACATTATCATGTAATATCACTAACTAATAATATGTAGATAAATAAGAAAATAGACCTCAAACAAGTCAATTACTACATGTCCATGTAAGCAAATAATTAATCATTTTTTTTCTATGTAAGCCAGTAACTATCAAAGTGAATTTCACTTTATCCATTTGAAATTTTATTATTAATTGATGATATCATGTCATCAATGTTAATATAATATTACCATTATATTGAATATTGCTCAAGTTAGCCCCACTTTCTCTCCCCTATTTTTTGTCTTCCAATAGGAAAAAAAAAATATTAAGTGTTACGGTGACACTCCGTCATCATTGTGATATAAAAAATATTGGGTTAGAGTTTAAAAAAGTTTGATAAAAAGTTTGATAAATTCAATTCAATCCCACTATAAAGACCACCCAAACATACCCTAACATTACAGATGTTAAAAGGACTGTCCATAGGTACCGCCAATAAAAAATTTACAAAAGCATCTCCAATGTTAAGGAGATGGATTGTACTCATGTTAGAACTAAAATCAATCCTACATTTGGTAGGACTACAAAATAAAAAAAATTAAAAATTAAAAGGATAAAAAATTAGAAGAAGAAATAAAATATTATGTATGGTAAGAAAAATAAATAAATGAATTAACTTTCTTTCCAATTCACCAAAATCAATTCCTCAATAATTAGAAGAAAAAATTGATAGAAAATTAATTACGTGCGTTAAAATGCATATTATTTATCTATATATATTATTTGATATATACATATACTAATCATAACCCGTGTCTGAAGGCATAATGAAACATAAGAATCTAGCGTTCCAAAAATTGATCCTACTATACCAAATTTAAAATTAATTTCTTTGTTTGCATCATTTAAAATTAATTTCTACCTATCATTTACTTAAAAATAGCATTAAAATTTTATCAAAATGCACAACTCTAGCAAAAAAATTTTAATATGTATACACTATTCTAGATGGATAATGTATGAAATAAAAATTGTGTTAAATTATATATTAACCAAATATTAAATGATAGAATTGGGTGATGTGATATTTTTCAGAAAAAAATATATATAGAAAATAAAGATTCAATTTGTTAACTAATTTATTATATAGATATATCATATTTATCAATTACATAGTATGTATAAATTAATTTAATATATAAATATAATGATAAAATATATATTTATATTTATATTTTTTCTAATAAAAAAAAATTTACATCTTACCAAACACAAAAATTAATCTTTACTATTTTTTCATCCCTTTTATCAAATACAAAAGAGACAATCACTCTTATTTTTCATCTTTCTATTTTTTCTTCCACCCTACCAAACGGAGCAGATAGAACAAACTAATTCCCTTGTCTATCTTGCAAGAGATCACTGTGTGCCTCTTCTAACCAGCCCTTTTAAGCTTTTTACATCAACAATGTTCCCGTGATAAATATCATTTTCAACTAAATGCAACTACATGTATCCAAAAGTGAGGTGGTTGAACTACACCTGAGTGGTTGTGGCCACCACTTTACGTACTGTCTTCAATGGTGGGTCATAAATTCTATCCTGTATCTCCACGCATAGTATAACTGCTTTATAAGCAAAAGCTTTAGGATTAATCTCATTTTGTACCCTGAAAAGATTGTTCGAATCTCAATTTGCACCCTCAAAGATCAAAAATCTCAATTTACACTCTCAAAGATAGAAATTTGTATCAATGTGCACCTCAAAAGATCAAAAATCTCAATTTGCACCCTCAAAGATAGAAATTTGTATCAATGTGCATCCTCAAAGATAAAAAATCTCAATTTGTACCTTCAAAGATAGAAATTTGTATCAATGTGCACCTAAAATTAAATTAATAAATTATACCTAGATCCCCTCATGTTTGTCATTTAATCATTTGAACTTCTTCAAATTTAGAATATTCCCCTTATATCTCATGACGTTTGTGCATGTGTAACACATAACCACTTTTCGTTGATATCTATTAATATAATCATTAAAAAATATGATTTTATCCTAATATAAAATTATAATTTCATATTACCTTTTATTTTGTGAATTCGATATACTCTAAAGTTAAAAATCAAGCTTACCATTTGAATGTCTAATAAAACGTAGATATTTATATAAAAAGTAATATGAAAAATATTATATAAATATTTATATTTTATTAGACATTCAAATGGTAAACTAAATTTTGAACTTTAGAGTATATTGAACATATAAAATAAAGGGTAATATGAAATTATAATTTTTTATTAAGATAAAATAATATTTTTTAACGGTTATATTAATAAATATCAATGAAAATGGGTTATGTGTTATACGTGCACAAATGTCATAAGATGTAGGAATAATATTCTAAATGTAAAGAGATCTAAATGATTAACTAACAAACATGAGGGGATTTAGGTATAATTTATCAATTTAGTTTTAGGTGCACATTGATACAAATTTCTATTTTTGAGGGTACAAATTGAGATTTTTTATATTTAGAGTACACATTGATATAAATTTCTATCTTTGAGGGTGCAAATTGAGATTTTTGATTTTTGGGAGTGCACATTGATATAAATTTCTATCTTTGAGGGTGTAAATTAAAATTTTTTATCTTTGAGGGTACAAATTAAGATTCGAACAATCTTTCGAGGTACAAAATGAAATTAACCCAAAGCTTTAACCCGATTGAGACGTTGCATTATGCTAAACAATATACGTCAAATATCTATCTGGTAAATAACCAGATTTGTCACCGGATGCAAAGGCTATGCACAAGGAATACCACTGGTCCAACAGTCTTACTTGTAATGACGGGTCTAAGAATTACAAATATTTCCCTTTTTCTCTTGCAAGCAATATATACGGATCCAAATGTACCAGAAAGCGATACAACTAGTATACAAATTAAAAAGACACAGCAGTAGTTTTTTCTTAAAGGAAGGTACAAAGTCAACATACTGGCATTGACGATTATGAATCACAGAGAATGATCAACAGGTTGGGACTGGTATGTGCGGCGCCTCAACTGAGACTCTGATGTCGGCTGCTGCAAGAAGATTCTTGTGGGATCATTAGGATCAACATATCTGCGAATGAAGAACAAAATAGATGAACATAAGATGCCCTGCATCAAATCAGTCGCATAAGTTATAGCCAGTAAGTGGTAATGTTACTTACGCATGTCTCATCATTTCATCAACTGGAGTTTGTGCTGCTTGTAAAGGATCTGATCGAGGCTCTGGCCCCGAACCAGTCTGTCTATTATATTCTCTCACGGAAGCAAGTAACGCAAAAAATAGCGGGACAAAAGTTCCACAACCTCCTTCCTTAAACAGAATCTTGAATGACTGAGTGGAGTAGAGAGCCCTATGGTGATCATCTGGAACAACCTGAAATCAGCCGTGATGAGAATTGGATCTCCTCAGTAGATAAATGGACCACAACCCACACACACACATGCAAAAAGAGAGAGAGAGAGAGAGAGAGAGAGAGGAATCCTTCTCATGTACTTACTGGCTCTACATTTCCAGATATATTGTTGCAGAAGAATATTGGTTGATTGAATTTTTCCCCATGCACATAAAGCTGCAAAAGGAAGCAAGTTCATGTTCAGTGAGGGGTGGATGCATGTTTGTAACCTTGACACCTAATTATTTGCCGAATTGTACTTCCAGACTGACTGCCAGAAACCATCACCGTGAAGAGTGAAGAGTAGACGATCTGGCACTAATGTGAATCACTCCATTCGAAATGATAAATTTTTTCATTGGCATTATATGTCTAAGGTATATAATGTTAGACCTTATCATTCCAAGAAAACCCAAAATCAATCAGTACCAACAATATACTGAAGTCTCCACGTTCTTGACTCCTCAAATGATAAATCTAATCATTCAAGACCAATGGAAAAGACTGACTCATCATGTCGTAGGACGTAGAGTATGGAGTATGGGGACACCACAATGATTGCGTGGGGCGTGAAAATTTAAGGTTGCATCCCAATCTGACCATACATTCCCCCAAAGACTGAAGGAAATGTCACCATTCGGTCGACAGAATGGCACCATTCCGGATTTCCATATCTTCACCTTTTATTTCATTCAAATTATATTAACCAGATATATGCACTTCTTTCCTCGGAAGTGTACCATGAATTGTACTTACAGCTGAATTTTGTGTCTTGACTTCAGATCCTAAATATGCATCAAGGAAGCATCTATGATCTTGTTGGAAAATCCATTCGAGATTGATTAAGTAGTACTTACCTACCCAGGGGTCTTGGTCTTTTCGATATCACTCATGCTACCCCCATAATGGTATAAAACCACGGTGAACAGAAAATATTGATCATGCTATTATGGTTTTTGAGAGAGAGAGAGAGACCACGACATATTTTGGCCTTTTTTTTCAACATATAGTTTTGACCCAAAGAATTTATTTAGACATTGAAACGCACTCCAGAAGAATACGGGCTGAAGTATCATTGCACAAGTTTTGCCAACACTGAACAACCTCTGCTTAAGAAGCCATTAGCTGACAGAAGATCTTGCTATGGATGTGAGTTTGAGACCATGATCTATACCGGCCAAGTGTGAGTGTGAGCATGAAAGAGAAGGGAGGGGAGGGGGTAACACATCAACACTTTTTTCCCTTTTTACAGCACATCTAGACCCAAAAAACTCAATATGCTAAAAAACATTCCTTTTCACTGCACTAGTGCAAGCAGTTACTTGACAAGGGCAATAGTTATGTAACTTATAATTACCATCGAAAAATAGTACTTCTGACCGGTGTTGGTAAAACCGGACCAGCCCAACCAGTCAATGCCTAAGCCAGGCCGGTCCATAAATTGGATCATCCAAGCAATTCCCCCACTCTGGAAATCATTTAAACCGGACGATTCTTGTAAAACTTGGATGAACAGGCAGTTCACATAAATCTGGTCGAATATATTTTGTTAATAGAAAAGTAACTTTTCAAACTTCCAAATAAAATACTTGAACTCAACCTAAAACAATGACTGCCTTGACTTCACTAGGCTCGCCTCATTGTTAGCGAAGGAAAGCTTTCCAACCCAAGCCATATTTGACTGGAAGCTGCGGCTGGAATACACTTCTTATACACCACATTTAGTTTTGGATCCCTTGGACTTTCCGATGTGGGATATGTTGCATCACAGTAAAATGCTTTCACTCCTCGATGGCTTTTGTCTTCTAAGGCTTTGTGTTTAAATTGTTTCATAATCTAAGATTAGGTCATGGGTTTAAGTCTTTTCTCTTCCAATTTTTGTATACCTTGAAAATATACCTCTTAGATTAAAAATAATAATAAAAACTATAAATTGTGCATATTTTTATATTTTTATTGGATCTACTGTTACATAAAACATGTCATTTTTATAACTACTATAACTTTTTATCATGTCACTTCATATTAATAATTCTTTTTATTTTTAATTATACGACTAGTCCAACCAGTTAACCTAACATTTGAACCAGTGACCTTATTGACCCAATTCCTTTGTCGGGTTGATGTGCGGGTCGGTTCTAATAACTATGCTTCTGACAAATATTACGAAGATCATTAATTCACCCCCCATGGTCTTCCATTCTGTTCCAGTTGATATCAGCTAAATGCTACTATTTATTCATTTTTTTCTTATTCTGTATAACAGAAAGATTTGACAACTGCAGAAATCACAGAGGAAAAATATAATACACATTTCAATGAAATATCCTAAGGGCAATGATGCAAGAGTAAGTGCACAACAATAAGAACATAGGCAATCTTTTCATACCAGGGGCATATCAAAAGCAGTGAAGTTCTCAACAGGCTTATTTGCAACAAAGACCATCCGAATATTTGACAAGAAGATTGTTCCCTTTGTTTTAATTTTTCCTCCATCAGCTCTGCGAATGGAGAACAGAACAGGGGAAGGGTCAGTTTTAAACCAAGATAAACGCCGTAGAGAATAAAATCACGATTTCAATATATTAGGCCACTTCAAATCTAAAGGGGAAAAGCAATATTCCTGACAAAGACTGCTTTAAGATTTGTTCAGGACTTCCAGATTGCAAGGGGTTACACTTCATATATAGCAATTCACCAAAAGCAACAGAAGCCAACTAATATACCGATGTTCTAAGCACAAAGAGATTGAACAAGAAAAAAAATAAGAAAAATAAACACTCAACATCCCAAAGAAAAATAAAAGAATAAGCCAAGATGGAAGGACACCCCAAAACCCAAAAAATAAAGGGAACTTAAAATTTATGCTTCAATCAGAAGGACTTTAAAAAAAGGAAAATAAAATTTGAACCCATCGAAAAAACCTATGTACTTCCTTTAAAACTCTATTATAGACATAATGTTGCTACTTGCCTTCTACCTAGGACACAATTTCATACTTCACTCCCTCTCTAACAACATAGTTTCCTAAAAAGCATAGACACGGACACGACATTTCTCTAAAAATTAGACTACGAACACATTGAATAAAGTATTTATATAATTATTTCTAATGCCACAAGTTTGCAGATTGATCAAATTTATTATTATTTTCCCATAATAATTTGGGGCAAATATGTGTGTAATTTTACTATTCATTAGATGTCGATTCCCAGTAGCACGAGGCCCCGAGTATAACTCAAATATAGTTGAACAAATAAAGCCTATTAGCCAAATAAAATCCAAAACAAAAGCCTGCTTTTGCAGACCAAGCCCATAAACCAATTATATAGTTTCATTTAACTGCCACCACTTATGATCATTTGCGTTCATAAGAAAAATTTGATATAGCAATAATCAACCGCCATGTTGCATCAAAGGATAAGGATGAACAGATGATAACTGAGAAGACTAGGCCATCGTTTTCAATTTTCGTTCCATTTCTAAAGTCGGAGATAGGAACCCTCTCCCTCACCCCACCTCTCTCTCTAAACATGTGTAACATCACGCCTCTCAATTTTTCATCCCCGTCGAGTTTGCACGTCAAACCCTTTCTTGTGTCTTCCATTTCGTCATCGTCGTCAACTTTGTTGTGGGTTCTTCGATGTTTACAAACAACTAAGGGTACAACTTGAACAGGTTAAAGGATCAACCCTAAATATAAAATCTTCAACCCTAACCAGAACTCAACTCGAGTTGATTTCGGACAAGTTCGAGTTGAGGTCGGGTTACCCAATTCGGAATCAACAAACAATAATCTTAAATTAGGTGCAAGTCTTTGCACAATGTTAGACAATTACATAGACCTACTAAGATGAAATCCATTAAGACAACTAATTAAGGGTATAAGGATGAGCCTTCTTTATATAGAGAAAAGGAGAGAGGTCATTTGAGTTACCTATTCGATGTGGGATGACAAATCATTGTCTTCCTAGTGACATTTTTAATTATCCAATATCGGTTGTGTAAACTTATTTCAACGTCTATAAGACTATAATCCTCATAAATCATATTTCATTCTCCCTTTAAATAATAATAATTACAAAATATGTATTTATATTTTATTTTTATATTGTTTGTAAAAATATAATACCTAAATTCGGGTTGAACTCGGAGTTGGGTTCAAGTTGAGCCCGATTTCATCATTGCAGCTTGGATTCAGATTAAGCCTTTGAACTCGAGCTCTTAACCTAATTACTTCTGGATAAAGCTTTTTAACCTTAACCCTGACCCTAAAAACCTCAACCCTAACACTTTTTTTTTCTAGTTGTCCTGCACGAGGTGCACCCCTACAAATAACACCAAATTAGTTAGCTACATTCAACTTAACAACAAGGAACAAGTCCGATCGTGTCTGAGATGTCTCACGGCGTATCCAAGACGTGTCATAAATTCAAAAAAATCAAACACTTTTTCCGCATATTCCACAAATGTCCAGGTCCTAAATGTGTCAGATATGGATACGTGAGGGGAAAAAGCGTGTTTGTGCTTCACAGATAGTTTATCTATGGTTCAAAGCACTATGACCTAACAAGTGCAAAAAAAGGAAATACGGCGAACCCAAAACTCCCACACCATGCAGCAATGAAGAACTAACATGCATAAAACACCAATTCCAATAGAATATACCTAGTCATGAATGTTGTGAAACCCTGTTAAGAGGGTGTTGGTACATTAAAGCTTCCAGCTTAGCATGGGTATAATGAAAAAGGAGCCATAGCCTTTTTCTGTGAATGTGCAAACCCTATAAGAGGATATAGACAATCGACCTTACAGACTTTGACACGATGACACTTTTTCAAAGCGAACACACAGAACAAGCTAATCAAACAATAGCTCTAATGCCTCCAACGTCCAATCTTGTAGCAATCTAATAAAACCGGTACCCCAAACTATTGTGTCTTTGCAAATTCTGGCAACCTACAACAAACATATGTGGACCTACAATCTTACCGTGTATCCAAAGGCCAATTGCAAGAAACCATCCCCACTAATACTTACAGAGAAATTGCACCCTTTGGGTTAAATCATTTCCCTCACTAAGGGAGGGACACTCCATCCTCCTCAACCTTACTTGAAATTTTTTTAATTGTATCATATTTTTCCCATTTGCCCCTATCACTCTCTTTTCCATCTCCCAAATAAGGTCTTTGCATATGCAAACTAATGAAATGAAAAAAGGCAAACCATCACTCCACACACCCCTTACTTTCTTAAGGAAGCAGGCCACACTTTCTCTTCATTTGACATTTGTTCATTGGGTTCTGCTCATCGCGCAAAAAAGCCACCAGCCCTCAAAAACAAAAAAGTAGGACGAAGGGGTTATTTAACTCATCATGCACTACCTTGGTTCGTTTCAATTAATATCCTGCTTCAACAAATTGTCCTTCCACATACATTTGCGTTATCTATTTCAGAACACCCCTCATCAACAACGAGATGCAGATCGGAAAGCAGACTATAGGCCAGCAGAGGGAAAAAAAGATGTCCAGCAAAAGCCCAAATCATCCTTGCACAAGACAAAGCTTAATGTTCTTACTTTTTCTCCCTCCTCTTCTTGAGAGAGAGAGAGAACTACTCGCCGGATCATTTCACCAACTACATATCCTTCCATTCATGAATTAAATTCAGCTCCAAATTCTCAAAACCAAAAATAAAACCCATCAACCCTAAATTATGTAACTGTAGTTTCTAATGGCATTCCGATACATCAGAGGAACAAGTAGTGCAATTTATTGTATCCATCCAAGTTTTATGTAACTTCAAATCCAAGTCAATTCCTTCCTAGATAATACGCGCAATCAAACAAAATAATCAACATACTATGAAAACATTTAGCAGCGGCTAACATTAGAAAACACGAGATGAAAAATTACAGAGCAAAACAAAGGATAAAAAAGAGAAGGAAAGATTCTCTAACCCGGCGATCTTATCAACCTCAAACTCAACACCGTCTCTGGACAAGACGAACAACTCGTTGACGAAAGGTACGGGCATCCCAATAGGTAACAACTGCGGATTTAGAGCCATCTGAATTGATGTTGTAGTTTTCGTCAAACTGATTGAAATTTTGCTAGCTCTCGGTCGGAATTAGAGACGAAACCCCAGAAAGATCTGAGAGCGATCAGAAATCGTAACCCAGTAGCGAAGAGCACCCCGAACGAAGCAACGCGTTTTCTTCAATATATATAACTTGGAAGAAAACGCGTGGCGTCATTAAACAACACCATATATAGCTCTTTCGTATTCTACAACCTTCTCCGATGGTCGTGGAAGTCTCCACCCGGTCTCAATTTAGGATAAATGCTACCCCGGAATATTACTTTTTACCCTGAAACATTTAAAACAAATTATTTTTCACCCCAATGTATTAAAAAAATTACAATATAACCCTTCTATTAACAACTCCTATTTATTTCATAAAAAAATCACCTTAACATAATGAATAATAGAAATTAATGAAATGATTACATTTCAACATTTTTAATACATTGAGAGTACAATAAAAAAAATTGATCTATAAAGATATAAAAATGAGAATTTTTAAATCTTTTATGATGCAAAATAAAATTCACCGTAATAAATCATAAAATCTTTATAGGAAAAATTACACATTCACCCTAACTGTGGAATCGATTTCACGTTGTCCTTTTTAACTATTAAATTTTTTACCTTGTCCTTCAAACTATTGAATTTTTTACATTATCTATTCAAGTAATTGAATTATTTCACATTATCTCAAATACAAAATATTTGTTATCGTTGTGAACGTAAATTGTTAGCGTGTCGAAAAAAAAATCACATAGTTTGAACTTCAAGGATAATAATTAGAGCGATGTAAAATTTATTGCATGATTTAGGGTACAATATAAAAGATATGATAGTTAAAAGAACAATATGAAAACATGAGTAGTGGCAATTGAAAGAATCAAAATGCATTTTGCCAATCTTTAAAATTAAGATTTTAATGGATGGATAAGTATATGATATTCCCCAAAAAAAATAAAATAATTTTAAAACATCTAATCTTGTATTACCTTATCAAATATAGTGCCTCTCATGTTTCGCCACCAACTAGACGTATTAGTTTCAAACTACCCTAATTCAAAAGTTCGCTACAAATCGGATGAGAAATTGTTTTATATTGTCCGTGAATGTGTTTCACTTTGTTTGAATTTTAATCACACATGAAACCACATCAAAATACTTAATTGCACAATGAGCTACTAAATAAGACTAAAATTGGTATAGAAGCACAATTTATCCTTTTATCAATAATCATTGTGGTATTTTTGCGTGGATATAAAATGATATTACTTACCCATTAATGAATAATAGTATATTCTCAAAAAAATAAAAGTGATTTTTTGTTTTGAAAAATTATTATAATTAGAGTAAATTACACATATTGATGATGCATAAAATGGTTTTGTACACCACCTGTCAAGTGTGAATAATAAATGCAAGAAATAATATAAGGAGATGGAGAGACACAAGCAATTTATAGTGGTTCAGTCAACTTGACTTACGTCCACTCTTGAATGACTTTGGTTGCAGAGTACTTTATTAACTCAAGGGTGTGGGAAGCAGAGAGTACAAGCTTTTTGGGAGAGGAAAGAGTCGTTCTCAGGTAAAGTGTGATGCCCCCCCCAAGTGTTGGTGGCGCGTGCAATTTATAATAGCCCCCTAACAAGTTGGAGCTATTTTTCAGCAATTAAGCAACCATTTCGGTAGAGTTCACGACTTCTTCTCAACGGGCGAGGTGGTTGAGGAGCTCTTCATGAGATGCAGTCAAAGATAAGGTGAAGGTGGACCGTTTCCTTCTGCGGTGCAGGTAAGGCCCCCATGCTCTCCCTCTTGATGACGTGGCTAAGCAGAGAGTCTGACTGGTCTTTGGACTATGTTGGGCTTAGTGGATCTTTAACGAAGTTAGGCTCCTCAATTGAGATTTGGACTTTCCACATAAATTGAGCCATTTGGACTTGACCCATCATTTGCCCCCCAATGCTCCGTGTTCAAGGAAACTTGGAGAAGGGTGCATTAGTTTGCTCCTTGAGTTATAAGTAATGGAGACTTCCTCTGCTAGATGACTCTTTTCCTCCACAATGCATTTTTGCTTTGCATGCTTCAAGTTTTTTCCACTTTTATTAGGATTTTTAGAAGAGCCCATAACTTTCAATTTGGGTTTTTTCCTCTTTAAAAATCCTAGGCTATAAATATGACATTCTTTTTCATTCTACCTATTTTATTCACTTTGAGATTGAACACCCATCTCTTGAAAACTTTGAGAGTCCATTCTTGTGAGCTAAGTTCTTTCCATTCCATTAAGACTTGGGAGAAGGGAGGCAAGGCTTGAAATCTTTCAAGATCATTTTGTTGGTATTCTTGGGTGGAGTTTTTGAAGTAGGTATTGGAGATTTGAAGGAGGTGGGATAAAAAAGCTTCATTGGTGCCATGAGGAGTGGTGAAATTGGGGCTGAAAAAGTCATCTTAGGAGCCTTTGGAGTTACAAGGATTGAAGGAGGAGGGAGGAAAAAATCTCAGCTTGGCCGCCGCTGCTATGCACACGCACCAGCAGCCCGCACAGGTGCCTACAGGCACTATTTTAGGTTCTGGTTCAGGCACCTCACGTGTGGGTTTTAGCGGTTTTGGCAAGGTCCCCAACCCCGGGTAGGCATGCAAGAAAAGGGTGGACATCATAGGCGAGATGGGCAGCGAATTGGGGGCTGTCCTGGACAGTTTTGGCGCACTGGGCAGCTGCCTCGGTGCTGATTCTGCTGTCCTGGATAGCTCAGGCGCTCTGGGCAGCAGCTTAAGCGCAGGCACTGCTATCCTGTGCAGTTCAGGCACGCTGGGCAGCAACCTAGGCACTGATTCTGCTGTCCTGGATAGCTCAGATGCGCTGGGCAGCACTGATTCTGCAGTCCTGCGCAGCAACCTTTTTTTAGCTGAAGGTGCAGAAAACTGACTTAGGGAGCAGCGGGGAGAGCTGGGCAGCAGCCTGGGTGCAGGGGCAGATCTGGGCGCCACTCTAGGCGCTGATCCGAGCACCATAGGCACTGATTTGGGCTCCAGAGGTGCTATTTTGCGCAATTTTGAAGGGTCAGGCACCTCTCCAACTGTTGGGCTGCTCCGTTTTGGCGAGCAAAGGCGGCCAGGCACCCCTCCAACTGTTGGGTTGCCTCGTTTGGACGAGCAAAGGTGGTCAGACACCCCTCCAACTGTTGGGCTAGACACTACAGGCGACAAGAAAACTTTGGGTGCTGCTTTTGATGATCAGGACCTGACTGTGACTCCTCCAATCCAAGCTCCTCAAGACTTCCCAAATGGTGGCTTAGAATACTCCCTACGGCCCCGAAAGAAGAAGTGCGAAGGCAAAATGGGACTCGATGATAATGGGTCTAAGGTAAGTACCATTTCCAGTTTGTTTCATTCGAATGAAGATATCTTGAGGCTTGTTTATACTTATCGCATTCCTTCGACCGTGTTGTACCATTGGGCTGAGTTGGGCGAGCTTGTTTGCGATGACTCTTCTGATGATATTGTTGTTTACGAGGAGATGCTTGAGGCTGGGCTAAGATTTCACATGTCCTCTCCTATTTGTCGTATTTTGCATTACTTTTCCTTAACTCCGGGGTGATTAGCTCCCAATGGTTGGAGAGTTCTGCTGGGCTTTCTTGCATTGTGGAGGAAAGTGCACCATGAAGATGCTTCTCTTGTGGAGTTCTACACAGCATACAATTTAAGTGAAACTCCTGCACCAAATAGGGGGTGGTATTACTTTACCACAAGAAATGGTACAGTGCTCATGAAAATATACTCCAATTGTCACGGCTGAAAATCTTACTTCTTATTTGTTGGCAGAGAATGGGCTGTAGAATCTGACAGAGCTTTAGTGCCAATATGGTGGAGTGTTGCCATAAAACCCGGTACGCTGCACATTTGCTTCTTTTTTTTTTTTGTTGTGTGTATGTGTGCTCACCATTCCCTTGCAGACACACTTGTGCTTTCTCAAGACCAGGAATGGAGTTAGAAGCCATCAAGGCTTGCCCTTACAAAGATTTAGAAGCTCTTCTGCCCAAGGATACTAGGGGCGTTGCTCCCTCCCTGAAATCTGGTTGTTCCTCTTCGAAGAAAAAAGGTGAGTTAGTATCCTCCTTTAATTTTCTCTTCCCCTTGGTATTTTTCACCTCCCTGACACTTTATTGTTTTCGTAGTAAGTAAAAAGATGGTAGTGTCTCGCTATTCTAGCAGGAGCCCTCATTCTTCCAAGGTGGCGAGGACAAGTGATACCCCCCAAGTGACTCCTACGATGGTACCTCCTCAACCAACAACTTCTTCAGTTGCTACTCTAGAGTCTTCCTTGCCGAGCACACCCTCTGCTCCTCCTTTGTCCCCTCCTCATGCGGGAACCTCTGCTAGAGAACCGACTTGGCTTGGTCCCATGATGGGTAGACCACCAGTCATCAGAGAGAGGCTTGGGAGGTTTGGGTTCGCACTCGAAGTTTGTCATCTTAGTACTTTTGGCACTGAGAAGGTTGTCAACACATATTTGGAAAGCCTGGCTCAAGTAAGGGTCCGTTATTTCCCTTTCTCCACTTTCTTCTTACATCTTTTGTCACTTTTCACCTTTTACCTTCTTTAGGTTTCGACTTCATCTATCTGCTTGATTTCAAAGGCCTATAATCACGACAAGCTGAAGCTGAATTTTGACGTCGTGCAAAGAGAGCTTCTTATTGCTCAAGGGAGGATTGTCGAGTTTAAGGCAGCTGGTAGTACTTCTCAGGATGAGCTTTGTGGCAGCCCATGAGAGGACATCCAAGCTTGAGTCTGAGCTTTTGGCAACCCGTGAAAGGGACGCACTCAGAGAGGGTAAACTTATTGAGGCTTGTGAGCGGGCGACTAAGCTTGAAGCTGATCTTTTGGCGATCCACGAGAGGAACGCGCTCAGGAAGGCTGAGCTTGTAGAGGCCCATGAGAGTGCCATGCTCAAAGAGGCTGCTGTTGCGGAGGCAGAGTTGAAGGCTGCTCAGGAGAGAACTTCTCGTGCTAAGGAAGACTTGGAGAATGGCCTCACAGATGCTTTCATTTATAGTTTCAAGGAGCTCAAGGGAAGATCTCTGCTGCTTTTCTTGACATTGACTTCTCAGGTTTTGTGCCTATTGATGATAGTGAAGGGGGCTCTGATAATACCGAGGATGACGAGGAGGAGATGGAGGATGATCGTGAAAGCAGTTAGAGTGTTTAGGACTTTTGATTTTTTTTTTAAGAAAGACAGTTTATAGCCTCACTTTTGTATTGATACTCCTTTAAATGAAAAGTAAAAGATCTTTTTGGAGTGAAAACGTACAAAATTTTATTGATCTATTGCTTATTTAAAGTAACATTGGGTAATAATTCCCAAAAAGGTACATTGAATATTGGGTAATAACCCCCAAAAAATAAAATCAAGTCCCCACTTCCACTATTTTGACACTCTCAGGGTGTCATTGGTAATACCTCTTTAAGTGCTCCGCATTCCATGGATGGAGTAAGACTTTCTCCTCAAAATTTTGGATCCTGTAGGTACCCGGCCTCACCACCTCTGTTACGAGGTAGGGTCCTTCCCAACTAGATCCCAGCTTTCCTTCGCGTGCATCATTTGTGGCGAGGATCACTTTCTTGAGGACCAAGTCCCTTGGTTGGAAGGAACGAGGTTTCACCCTCAAGTTGTAATACTTCGTCATGCGTCGCTTGTACTCCGTGTTGCGAACCACAACCATCTCCCTTGCCTCCTCCACCAAGTCGAGGTTGATGCAGAGTCCTTCCTCGTTGGTGATGGGGTTATGGTACTGGACCCTTAGAGAGTGCACCCTGATCTCCACAGGAATGACCGCCTCAGTTCCAAAGGCGAGGGAGAAAGGGGTCTCCCCAGTAGGAGTTCTTGGTGTGGTTCGATAGGCCCACAATACACTAGGTAGCTCGTCCACCCAAAGACCCTTCGCTCTTTCAAACCTTGTCTTTAGGTTACGTAGCATTATTCTTACCATGACCTCTTCTTGTCTATTTTCCTGCGGGTGTGCTGGGCTTGAGTGAGGTTGTTTTATCTAAAGGTCAGAGTAGAAAGAGTTCAGCAGCTTATTGTCAAACTGCTTAGCGTTATCACTAACAATGGCGTGGGGAATCCCGAAGCGACAGACTAGAATCTTCTAGATAAAATCTTTGACTTTCGAGTCTGTGATTTTAGCTAAGGGTTCGGCCTCTACCCACTTGGTGAAATAGTCGATTGCCACCACCACGAACTTGCACTATTCTTTGCTGAGAGGCAAAGGGTCTAGGATGTCGATGCCCCTCTTGGAGAAAGGCCACGAACTTGAAATGGTTGTTAGCTCCTCTAGTGGTTGCTTGGACATAGTTACGAAGCGTTTACACTTGTCACACTTCTTAGAGAATTCCTGGGCATCCCTTACCATAGAGGGCCAAAAGTAGCCTTGTCTGAGCACCTTGTGGGTAAGGAAGCGCCCTCCAAAGTGGTTCCCACAATCCCCTCGTGGATCTCTCACAGGGCACAGTGAGCTTCTACGAATGAGAGGCACCGCAGCAACGACAAGGAATAACCTTTCTTGTACAATGTGTCCTGTAGGACAACAAAATTGGAGGCTCTCATTCTCAACTTCTTGGCCTCTAGAGGATCATATGACAGTACATCTTCCTAGAGGTATACCGTTATTGGGGTCATCCAGTTTGACTCAGCTGATGTACAGTTTACATTTGTGACCTTCATATCCAACTTGCTCGACTCAAACTGGTGACCAATGAACGCTGGCTCTCCTGATAGGGCTTCCACGGATAAGGCGAGCTTTACGAGTGCATCGACGACCATGTTGTCTTCTCTGGGGATA
Source organism: Ilex paraguariensis (assembly GCA_963454935.2). NCBI lineage: Eukaryota > Viridiplantae > Streptophyta > Magnoliopsida > Aquifoliales > Aquifoliaceae > Ilex > Ilex paraguariensis. The sequence goes on along the minus strand of CAUOFW020008335.1, from coordinate 52,111 downwards.
TGACTTATCTGGAAGTAGTGGAACTTTGCGATCATGCTTCTCGTTATGCCAAGGTATTCCTTTATCCTGGTTCCTTTGGCTTCGAACTCGCCCTTCACTTGATTAACTATCAACTGAGAATCGCTGAAGGTGGTGAGGTGTTGAGCTTCCATTTTCACTGTCAATCTTAATTCAGAGAGGAGAGCTTCGTACTCTACCTCATTGTTGGAGGCAAGAAAGTGGAGCTTCACCGTATATTTGAGAGTGGTGCCATCTGGGCTGATCAAGATTAGGTCAGCTCCTCCTCCTTCACTGGTCGAGGAGTCATCTACATAGAGTTTCCAAAGTAGAAGAGATGAGGGTTTGGAATTTAAAATGGGCGACTAGGCGCCTGGGGAGGTTGCCTGGGTGCCAGGAGAAGCAGCCTGAGTACCTGGACGGATTGCTTGAGTGCCAGTCTGGGTGCTAGGAATGGCTTGGGCGCCTAAGGGTGTAGTCTGGGCACCTACAGGGGCTATCTGGGCTCTAGTTGGGGCTTAGGCCTTGGAGATGAAGTCTGGGCACCTGGGAAAGAGACCTGGGCACCATAATTGACCTAGACGCCCAGCTTGGGCGTCTGAGAGTCCTTACTAGGCTTCTAGGTGTCCCCATTAGGCATTTTAGCATCCCTGCAGTTCCCTTCTTTAGTTGGTGTGAGCTCAACAATGAAGTCTACCAGGGTTTGTGCTTTGATGGCTGCCCTTAATTGATACTGAATGTCGAACTCCCTGAGTTCCACTGCCCATTTAAGAAGTCTGCCGGATATGTCTGGCTTTCTAAAGATTCTTGACTCTGAAAGTAGTGTCGTAGTCGTCTTACCGTCGTGATCAGGGCGAGCGCCAATTTTTCTAATCCTGAATATCTGATCTCTACCCCCCGGTATGCTCTACTCACGTAATAAATTGGCTTCTGTACTCCATTATCATTTCTGATAAGTACTGAGTTTACTGCTGATGAGGAAGTAGAAAGATAAAGATGGAGAGTTTTTCCCAAAGTGACATGTGATAGGAGGGGAGGTGTAGCTAGGTAGACCTTGAGCCTTTGGAAGGCCTCCTCCGCCTCAGGTTCCCACTCAAAGGCCTTTCAGAGAATCTTGAAGAAGGGTAGACATTTGTCTGCAAATTTGAAAATGAACCTATTGAGTGCAGCGATTCTTCCATGGAGGCGTTGGAGCTTCTTGGTCGAGGAAGGTGCCTTCATGTCGAGGATGACCTTGATTTTATCGGGGGTTCACCTCAATTCCCCCCTGATTGACCATAAAGCCCAAGAATTTTCCAAACCCCACGCCGAAGACGCACTTCTCAGGATTGAGCTTCATGTGATAGGACCTTAGAACATTGAAAATTTCTTGGAGGTAATCAATGTGGTCTACTCCTCCAAGACTTTTCACCAGCATGTCATCCACGTACACCTCCATCGTTCGTCCGATCTGAGACTGGAACATCTTATTCACCAACCGTTAGTAGGTTGCTCCTGCGTTCTTTAGTCCGAAGGGCATGACCCTGTAGTAATAGGTTCCCTTCGGAGTGATGAATGATATTTTCTCTTGGTCTAGGGGGTACATGCTAATCTAGTTGTACCCCAGGATAAGCATCCAGGAAAGTGAGCAACTTATGCCCTGCGGTGGCGTCAATGAGGAGGTCGATCCGTGGCAGCAGGTAGTTATATTTCGGGCACGTCTTGTTGAGTTCTGTGAAGTCGACACAGTGACGCCACTTTCCATTAGTTTTAGTGACCATCACTACGTTGGAGAGCCACTCAGGATATGTTACTTCTCTGACGGCCCCCGTTATCTATTATCTTTCCTACCTCCTTGTCCATAGCTTGGGCCCTTTCAGTGAAGGTGCCCCTTAGCTTTTAGTGAACAGGCTTGTGGCGTGGGTCTACATTAAGACGGTGTGTGGCCACTTCTAGGTCAATTCCCTTAAGGTCTGCATGTGACCACAGAAAGACGTTCATGTTACATCTCAAAAAGTCTATTAGTGGGCCAACCAGGTCTTTAGAAAGGGAAGAGTAGATGTATACTCTTCTGTCTGGGTACTCCTCATCCAAGGCCATAGAGGTGAGTTCCTCGACTGGTTCTCCTCTCTCTATGGTGGCGTTATCCCTCAGATCAAGGACCTCAACTTGCAATGTTTCATGTGGCTTCATGGTTTTCATAGAGAAGACATAGCACTCCCTCGCTGCTACCTGGTCTCCTCTGACCTCTCTGACTCCATTCATGGTTGGAAAGTGGAGGATAAGGTGATAGGTGGAGGGCACAACTCTTAATGTGTTAAGAGCAAGTCACCCCAGTATGATATTATAGGTTGATGAACAGTCTATGACCAAGAAATTGACCATGACTGTGGAGCTCCAAGGCGTTGTTCCAGCTGTGACAGGTAGGGTGATGGACCCTAAGGGATATACCTTTTCCCCTGAGAACCCAATGAGGGGTGATATGATAGGCTGCAGTCTCTCCCTGCTCAGTTTGAACTTGTTATAAGCCTCTGCGAATAGGATATCCGCAAAGCTGCCGCTATCCACTAGAATCCTGCGCACTTGAAAATTGGCCACGGTTATGGTGAGCACCAGGGGGTCGTCATGGCGGTACTGGATTCCCTCTAGGTCCTTATTTGAGAAAGATATAACATCGTTGTCGTCCTTTTGGCACTTTGGATGGGCGCATCTCGTCGTGGTGCCTTGCCTTTCTAGCGTGAGCTTTTTTGCAGAAAGTGAGTCTCCACTTTCTACTAGTCCTCCCGAGATGGTGTGGATCTCTGCCACGGGCTGCTGGTCTTCTTAATTGTGAGGTGGTGGTGCTCGTTCTCTGCCAGCAACATACTGGCATAGGTGGCCACGATGAATAAGTTTCTCAATTTGTCTTTTGAGCTCATAGCAATCGTCGGTGTCATGCCCGTGATCGCGGTGAAAATTACAGTACTTGTTAGGATTTCTGTGATTTGGAGGAGACTCCATCTTCCCTGGCCACTTTATGGCGGGGTCATCCTGGATCTAGAATAGGATGTGTCCGATAGAGGCATTGAGGGGAGTAAAGGCTTGTTGGTCCCTCTGAGGAGCAAGACCTAGCCGGGCTTTGACAAGAACCCTCTCTGTTCTGTTGCGTTTGTTGTTAGTCTCCTTCTTGTCTTCTCTCTCCTTTTCCTTCCTCATTTCCCCTACTGCTCTGGAAAACTCACCTCGTGCTGGCACTTGTGATGTCCTCAGGATTCATGTATTTCTGGGTCTTTGCTAGCAATTTTGGCATGCTCTTTGGTGGACGCTTCATCATTGAGAAGAGGAAGCTTGACGAGCGGAGGCCTCCCAAGAAGGCGGTCATCGTCACTTTGTCATCGGGCTCATCAACTTGGAGTACCTCCTCGTTAAAACAAGTGAGGTAGCTCCTCAGGCTCTCCTCTCGGTCCTGCTTTATGCTAAGCAGATGGGTGACAGGCTTCTGGTGGCGATGCCCCCCAATGAAATGCTATACGAATGACCTACTTAGTTCAGCAAAGGAGGCGATGGAGGTTGGGGGGAGCTTAGCGAACCATTGTTGTGCGAACCCCTTCAATGTGGTTAGGAACACCCTGCACATGATTTTCGTTTGGGACGTTGTGCAGCTGCATCAGAGTCTTGTAGGTGTCGAGGTGGTTTAGTGGATTTTTTGTTTTGTCAAAGGTCTCCACGGATGACATTTTGAACTTTTGAGGGAGGGGATAATTCGCCACATCAGGCTTGAAGGCGTGTCTGTACGCCTTACCAGGTAGTTTACCGTCTCGGGTCCCTGCGCCTTCATGGTATTGAAGACGTCACCCAATTAATTTTGCACTTCCTTGATCTTCTCATCTCAATGGTTGGGGGGTCCCCTGGAGTGATCATGGAAATAACTCTCGTGCTCCATGCTTTGGTTCTCGCTCTCATCCTCCTGAAGATAAGGATCCTCATCATGGGAAACAGGAGGAGGTGGAGGAGGTGGAACTCCTTCATGATGGGCTCCCCTGTGTGGGGCGCCCAAGGGGACTCCAGGGGGGGCGCCCAGGTGTGGTGCAGCAGGGTGTGGAGCTCCTTAATGTCCAGGGCATGGAGCTCCTTGGGGTCCTCCATGTTGTGCACCTCCAAGTTGTGCTCCTCTTCGTCCAGCGAGCATGAGTTGCAGTATCTGCTGGTTTTGGGTCACCAGTTGCTGCATGGTCTCAAGCATTTGTTGTGGATTTGGAGCTGGAGCATTTGGGACAGGGTTGGTAGGTAGAGGAGCAACCTCTTCCTCTCGTGGTAGATTGTTTTTGTGTTGGTTCATGGATCTGGTAGTGATCGTCATTGGTTCAGCAAATGGAATGTTTAAGAGTGAGAATTTTGTCTCTTTCCCACAGACGGCACCAAATTGATGATGCACAAAATGGTTTTGCACACCACCTGTCAAGTGTGAATAATAAATGCAATAAATAATATAAGGAGATGGAGAGACATAAACAATTTATAATGGTTCGGTCAACTCGACCTACGTCCATTCTTGAATGACTCTGGTCGCCGGGTACTTTATTAACTCAGGGGTGTGGCAAGCAGAGAGTACAAGTTTTTTGGGAGAGGAGATAGTCGTGCTCAAGTAAAGTGTGATGCCCCCAAGTGTTGGTGGGGCGTGTAATTTATAGTAGTCCCCTAACAGGTTGAGGCTATTTTTTAGCAACCATTTCGGTGGAGCTCACGACTTTTGCTCAACGGGCGAGGTGGTTGAGGAGCTCTCCATGAGATGCAGTCAAAGATAAGGTGAGGGTGGACCGTTTCCTTCTGCAGTGCAGGTAAGGCCCTCACGCTCTCCCTCTTGATGACGTGGCTAAGCAGAAAGTTTGATTGGTCTTAGACTATGTTGGACTTGATGGATCTTTAATGAGGTTGGACTTCTCAATTGAGATTTGGACTTTCCACATAGATTGAGTCATTTGAACTTGACCCATCACATATTATTCTCAAACTATGACAATTGTGTCAATTAAATTTTTATACTTTTTGTATTAATTGAGTATTTAAAATTTTTAATTATATCAATTCAACCCTTTTGATGGCCTCTGTTAGATTTTCTAACAAAAAATGCAAAGTGTGTCATTCATGTGGCACAAATGAGTTGAAAGAAACTAAATTATGATACATATGTCAATTAAGTTTCTGAATTCTCTAATTGTATCAATTGAATCATTTTATATTTTTTGTGTCATATGGTCACGTGAGTGGTACACTCTAACGGAGACAGACAGAAAGACTCAATTGACATAATTAGAGAGTTCAGGGGTTCGATTGATATAAAAATATATCAAGGGCTTAATTAATATAAAGGTCATAGTTTGGGGTTAATGTGTAGTTTACTCTTATAATTAATACGAGGGCGTTTAGAAGTGAGGACATTTCAACGGCCGCTATAGTTATGTAAAGATTCGTCCTCTGCGGCTCTGCCATTGAACGGTGAATCTCTGTCTCTCAACATCCCAAGCAGAAGCAACCTACTAAATGACAACTCCGACTTTGGAGTTACCCTTATCATCATCAGTCGCTACTCCTTTGGACGTTTCTCAGTTCCATCACACCCCTAATTACTGGTACTTCCCCTCTTTCTCTCTCTCTCTAAAACTTTCTCTCCCTTTGAACTATATTTCGTGAGATTACTAGAAAATCTCATGCTGATACATGTGTGTGTATTGTGGGCATCGATTTGTAAGTATATGCTAATATGCAGATACCTTTTTTGTTCAAATGTCAAGTTCTAGTATACTATTGATCTACTGTATGCCCAATTCTGATGGGCATGTGTCAAGCTGAGTTCATTACGTGATGCACACTTACTTAGAACATTATTTATTTTTTATCGTCATTGATTTCTTGGATTTTGCGTGGTTGAGCTCATTTTCCAATTGCCATTAAGTGAATAAGTGAATGCATCACCTGGATTGTATACAATGATGTAGTGTTTCTAGGCAAATCCGTGGGGTTTCACGTTGACTGTTTCTTCACCATTAGACCACAATGTGGGGTCAAGTTATGAAGTAGGAGATGGGTTCGACCCCTTCTTCTCCCACTCCTCATTCCTTTCACTTTTCTCTCATCCCACTATTTGGATAAGTAGATTTGATAATTTTGGAAATTTAGGTTGATACACTGTTACTGTTTTAGTAAATTTTAAATGACTGGTTGATGGTTAGTGAAAGAATGGTTACGCCAAATGATGGTATGTGATCGGAATACATTTAAAGACTTCTTAAGCCTTCTCCCCAAAAAGTAAATGCTATGTATAATCGTATAGGTGTCTGCACGTGCATGTTCTGGCATGTGATCATTTGAATGCCTACTTTGTGAATAGGTTTTAGAGTTAGTCATATAGTTCCTTGCTTTTTTCAGTATATGTATATGAAATGGGTTTCAACGAAGTTATCATGCTTTAGTGGTTGCTGATTTGGAGTTCAGATCCTTCCCAAGATATGATGCAAGATTTGCAAATGCTAATTGTGATATCTCATATTTCTGTATACAATAGTTGGAATGTCAAAGACCAAACCTTGCATTCATTTTTTTCCATTTGTAGCCCACTAAAAGGGACTTCCTTTTACTTTCTTTGTTTTGGAAATTGATTGGAAGAAAAACTCATTATGTTCTTCTTGATGAAATAAATTTTTTAGCTTCTCCATTGTTGTTTTCCATTCGATCATATAATGCAACTGATCTAATATAGTCCAGTGTGAATTCAGCATGGAAAATAATAGTTTTAATTTGTTGGCTGGCATTAGGACATGTCTTCCCTTTGATATCTCATTCAAAGAGATTCACCATAACGGGTTATCATATTTTGGATAGGACTGACGTCATAGATTTACAGCTTTGTATGATGTTTAATAAATCCTATGACTAGACCATCTTGGATAAACAAAAACACACCTATAGATCGAAAACTTTTTACTTTACCTTACTTTTTCTCTTTTCTTCTTTCATTCTCTCCCTTCTCTCTTATTTTAAGAAAGTAGCATGGGTTGCATCATCTGTCCACATATAAACACCCATATTTGTTTATATCATACGTTTTTAATTTGAAAACCCAGCAAACTTAGATGCATATTTCCACACCCTTGCATCTAAAAGTCGGGGAGTTCAGATTTTCTGACATTTGTGATTGTTTGGGTGATAACCATAATTTGACCTACATTCATTTTATGCACTAAGAGCATATTTAAGTGTATCATAAATTTAGGATTTCCGCTCATATTTTCCACAAACAACAATGCACTTGAATTCGACCTTGATGGTTGAAATATGGGATTATTGGACTTCTTTCACAAGTGATTTATGCCTTTGCACGCTTCCTGTGACTGCTTTCAATTAGTCATGTAAAAATAACCATGTGTGGAGTAAATGGATAATTGGAGTAGGGTTTGGTGGGTATAATCCAAGTCTTCTTCCTCATTGATTTCTATTCGTTGAATGTTTATTATTATTATTATTATTACTACTACTACTACTACTATTATTGCTACTACTACTGTTATTGTTATTATTTTTCATTTGGTGATCTAAATGTTGGAAATGCTTTGTTGTGCTGGAATTTTGTTTATTTCCTATATTTCTTTCCTTTTAAGATGTCTGGCTGTTCACATACACACACACACCAATTTTTTTTCACCCTTTTGTTAACAAGGGTCCAGTATTATGCACTGGAGTTACGTAAGGACAATATCGTCTATTGGTTTGGATACAGTTGGAGTATGGAGATCAATCACACCATTGTTAGGGTTTAAAGGCCACAACTCCTACCATGGATTGACTACGAGGGTCTAGAGCATCAATGGTTATACGCCATCAAACAGTGAAGTCATAAAGTAGTAGTATACATCTACTTTCTTCCTCGTATAATTCCAGCTGTCAAGGCATTCTGTAGTGATATATCATATTTAATTAATATTAGGGGGCACAAAAGACTGGCCAATATTGAATCCTACTAGATTTCATGGCACACGCGATGTTTCTACAAATTAATGCGTTTGTAATGTATTTTGAAGGAAGTGTTGGCCATGGATGAGAGAGAGAAATGGTTAAGGAAGTGTTGCTAATGAATGAGAGGGAGAGATGGCTAAGGAAGTGTTGGTCATGAATGAGAGAGAGAGGCGGTTAAGGATGAGAGACATGGAGAAGTGGGAAGTTTTAATGGATGTTACATTGATTTATATTAATACTGCTAATAAAGGGAGAGGACACCAAACCCCTCCTCTCCCTTTATTAATTTATAGATAAGAAGTTACTGCTATCTTAGTACTATTGTAGATAGTACTCCGACATAATATTTGTATTATGTTGTAAAACATTGAACCTTCCTCTTTTGGCCATAAAAGATGTGCTTGAATAGCAATCCCTAGACAATGATTATGAAAACATCACTGATATGCTGATCAAAGATAAGAAATGAGAGTTTTTTTTTAAATTTTTATGTACGTTTTCACTAACCTGTACCCTTATATTTTCTAATGGTTAGTCATTGCGGCCAATGAAAATGAATTTTCTAAATGCAGGAAGGGATCAGGATTGCTGCTACAGAAATAAGTCGGAGTCTTTGTGTTTAGTTTGACTGAGTTATTTATACATTTATCCTTTAACAATATTCGATGTCAGCTGCACACTGACAAAATTTTTCTTATTTTTTTTTCTTTTGTAGTGAGGAGAATGTGTACTTGCTTTGCAAGAAACTATGCGCAGGTGGGGCAGCAGATATGGAGGGATCTGATCTATTTGTTGTTTTCATTACCAATGAGAAGAAGCAGGTTTGTTCTTATTACTCTTCTAATTCATTCAGAAAATATTAAATGTTTTCAGTGTTCTCATACTAGACCTTTCGAAAGGACATGATTGTTTGCTTACAATAAGGTCTTTTTATGACTAAATTAAGACTAATTATGTATTTTAATAGTTGAGAAAAATCCTTGCAGTTCCGCTGGACATAAAGTGAAGAGTTTTAGTTTACCAATGCCGTTGATTTTTTGGCGGTCTATTTATCTATCTTGCAGAGAAAATTCCTTTTACTGGACGCTCGATATAGGACAAGTCTGGGAAGAACTCACCTAGTAGTTTTGATACCAAAATCAAGGATAGGCAGCAGAAGTAAGATTCTTTTAGGAGGTTGTTGAAGGTGCGCTGTTTTGCTAAAAAAGGTTGTCCAAAGTGTAGGATCTTAGGGTTTGATATGGTGCTATAAGGGGAGGGGATTATGCAATTGTTAGTAGTCTAGGGAAAAGAGTTCTCGGTGGTTGTAATGGTTAAGTCCTGATGGAGGGAATTTTGGGCATTTTAATGTAAGACCAACAGAGGTGAACCAATGCTTAATAAGATCAATCACAACTTAGTAAACCATAAACCATAAAAGTGCATAATTTTAGAGAAAGGAGAAGAAGAGGTGTGCTTCACCTTTGCCAAACCATAATGAAATAGTCTAATGCATAAAAAGGCTAAATAGATATTTATAGGCCGTTGGGTTCTCATGAATCTATTAGGGTTATGACTTAAATTAGGGACTTGCACGGTCTATTTAGACTGTTGTAGACAAATTAAGTACTCTTATTTTAAAACCCACATGACTTAACCTCAGTAAAATAATGACCTATGGACTATGGTCAATACCCATGTTCAACAATTATTTAAAATGTGTTAGCCCTTAAAATTCAACAGAATAAGAAAAACGAAAATCCTGCAATATGTTATTCTATATCTAACATCACTTGTGACTCCAGTTCGAATATAAACCTCATTAAACATCTCCAAAGTATCCCATGCATGAAATTTCATACTTACCCTTCTTCTTACTCTTATTTTCTGCATCCTTAGTTCAATTCACTTACGCATATGACTAATTCGCCAGTATTCTTGAAACTAGACTGAAAGAGATTTTTTTTCTTTTCCAAATCTGAATTAATTTGGTCTTCCTTTATGTTCCTTCCCAGTTCATTATTGTTCTTTGGTTTGCAATTACACTCTGGTGATACTCTTAAGAGGGTTTCCATCCTTGAAGATCCAGTTCTGTCTGTAGCTATGTCTGACCCACATACTTATGCAAGTGAATTCATCGGGAAGATAGTCAATTGTGTTGTATTTGAAAGTATACAAAAGAGTAGTATGCACAAAAGTTTTATACTGACCCAAACTCGTTTTGTTTTATAGTACAAGCCCAAATATTACTGTTCTAATTTCTGTAAAAAATACTTTATGGCTTTATGTGCAAACACCAGAAATGTATCACATCAGGCCTACAAATTTCATTGATGCCATACCACCAGACCCAAACCCATTATGTTATATAATACAAGCCCAAATAGTATTGAGTTCTAATTTCTGTAAAATTTAATGTAAGGCTTTTTATGCAGGCAATTGAAACATATTAGATATGAATTTCCTCAGGTCCACGGCTGTCAGTGCTGTGTTACCGTGAATTTTGTTATTCATTTGGCCCATAAACAGCTAATAAGGCAATGCTCTCCAATGCCTGTGCCAAAGAGAGCAATTTAATTCCCCCCCCCCTCCCTCCACACCAAAAAAATGTCAACCCTTGAATCAATACTAACTTATCAAGTGAGTCTTGTATAGAATTGGATGCTTAATAGTAGTGAGAGGACATTGCAAGGACTTAATACCAGTTGATCACTCCTGCACACAGTGTCCTGATCTGAAATGTGCACATCTGAGCATCAGATTGCCCAATGGGGACATGTCTGTTCAAATATTTTATTTGTCCATGTAAGTTAAGCAGCTTTAGATGGGGGCTTACAGGTTGTTTTGTTAACAAAAATGGTTTTAAATTTGACTGATTCCTTTGCGAAATCTGACTGAGAAGCATTCATATTTGCTTGGACCAACTTTTCGTGTTTGACCTCCCCAAATTAAGGTGACAAATAGAGAACAGTGCTAGAAATATTTGCATTGACTCACGCTCCCATCCCTAAGGTGTCTCGAAATAGTGATGGCGTTACTTCCCACCAGTCTCAGACTTGCAGTTCTTCACTACACATTTCAGGTCCAAGTCAATGTAAGCATTGTAAAATTCTTAAAGCAAACATGACTAAGATTGAGTTCATACGTAAATATCGGTCAGAAAAGCAGTGTGAACACCACGGGAAGAAACTAGAGAAACGCAAGCTAAGCAATTCATGATGAAGTACACAGAGGAATTATCCTAATAATCCTTCAGAAATGGTTGATTTGCAGATTGCCACCTGCCAGTTCAAAGAAAAAAAATTGCCACCTGAAAGCCTCCCCAGACATTCCGTCCATTTTGGGCATGTGATTTTTTTGTAGACTTAAAAGCTAGCATATTATAACTTTTTTCCATGTCAGAGAATTACGCAGATGTTTGAGTCCTCTTCTCTTCACTGATGACAAATTTTTGATGAGCTGTTCATCTTATGAAGAATGTGCTTCTTCTTGTACTTCATAGTTTAAACGTAATCCTGAGGTCAAAGAGAACATTTTTGTTTTTATTGGAACTTCTTGCTTCAACAATGATCTGCTTTCATGCCACCATCTTGTCAGCAATCCATTACATTAAACTTAAGGAGAATTTGAGCAACTACATGGTAGGATTTGAGGAACTCCCCTCTGACACCCTTACACATGGACAGCCTTATACCTGTTTTTCCATCAATGTTATTCCACTAGGCTCCTCCACTTTGAGCGAATTTTTGATAGATTAATTGTTGTTTTGCACCTATAAAGAAAAAGATCTTTTTGTGTGGGAGCTAACACTTCAAATATTCAAAATGTTGAGGCTTTGTGTTGAGTATGTTTTATTGGCCTGAAATTGAGACATACTCCACTTGATGACTGTCATGCAGGTTCCACTGTGGCATCAGAAGGCAAGCCAAAGAGCTGATGGCATTGTTCTTTGGGATTATCATGTCATCTGTGTTCAGGTGAAAACTGAATCCTTCTACCATGGTATGGTTTAGAGCAGTCTGGTCACCAGGTTTGCTTTATTTGGTGAATTGAGATAGTACTTTTTCAGTTAAAAAAAAAAAGATAGTAATTTTATTTTGGGGCATTGCTTAGTTCGATGGTCAATTGCTTAGAGAAAGCAGAACCGCTTTGGGTAATGGCTTGTATTTAATCTTTCTATGAGTTGTTTCACAGAACTCTCTTTTTTTTTTTCCTCTAATGTTGAGGAAACAATTACTGTACAGAGAAAAAAAGGCGAGAACTCCACTCCTCTAGTGTTGGATTTAGATTCAACTCTTCCATTTCCATCTCCTTTACCTTCATACATTGCAGAGACTATCCAACCATCTTTTCAGCTATTTTCTGACTTTAAGAGGTAAGTTTTTGTCGAGTTCTCTACTTATTTTTCATCTAGAGCTTACATTTTCTTGATCAGCATATTGATGCAGTAGGTTGAGGCCTGAGGGTAATTGATAATGTGGCTAGTGTTGTATATTCAAATCCTACTGGCAAAATTGCTGTAGTTAGCTAGCAGTGTCCCTTTTGTGCAAAAATAAGATTGTTAACTGTGAAGGACCTAACATGGATTACTGACGTAACTAATACTATCTTCTGTTGCCATCTGCTTTTTTTTGGAAGAAATTTCCCAACAAATATATTCCTTTTTAAGCATTTGTTTTACATGCTATAGCATCAAGCTCTACCAAGCTTTTTTTTTTTTCACTGAAGTTCATAAATATCCCTTAGGGGAACAAAAAAGAATTGGATAAGCATGAAATTGAATATGAGGGTTTTCATAATCCCTTTTATTTATTATTTGTAATATTCGGTTTTATTTATTATTTTAGAAATTATATTTTAACTTTGGTAGTAGAGTTATATTTGGAATTTTTAATTTTAGGTTTTTGGGATCCCCTTTATTAAGAGGTTGATTTATCAGAAGACTTGATTATTATTGTTTGATTGAAATTTGATTGCTCCAAATCTCTTTCTGACGACTCTTCCTCCTCCTTCTCTTCCCAAATTATTCTTCCTGATCCACGTCATAAGTTAAGGAAGCTTTGGATTTCTTTTTCTATTGTTGCTTTTTATTGTTTGCTGACATCTATGTTTCTCAATGAAAGTATCTATATCTTAAACATAATGAGAACATGATTATCATGGGAAGAATCTGCTTTTGTAATCTCAGGTTCTTCCGGATTGTGCATGCTCCAATATTCATCCGTTCCTTTGCATCTGATAGAAGACACATGAAAGATTCTGTAGGAAATTGGATTTCTCAACCTCCAGCATATGAACCCATAGTTGCCGAAGGTAATGCAGGAAGCAATAATATAACAAATTGTGCCAGCGAATATCAACGCATATATTATTCAACTTGGATTTCTGTGAAAAGTATTGATGCATGGTTATTTCATGAAAGATATATGTGTCAAAATTATGTTCCAAAATGGTGGTTTAAATTGTGTTCAATGTATAACTTTGAAGAAAGAGACAAAATCCATATTCTATCCTTAAGGATATGCATGGGTTACGCAGTCTGCCCAGTGTGGAAAAAAAGGGGGTTGGGCCAATTTTTTGGCCCTTTGGCAAGGCCTATGCCAAAAAAAATTGGCCTAACAATATTTAGGGCCAAGGCTAAAAGTCATGGCCCGTAGGACGGCCCAGTTGTTGAGACTAAACAATTGTTCTTTTTTTGATGGATAGGGGGCTGCCTAGCTGAAATATATCAGTAATAACTACTAACTACCGGCAGATAAAGTGGAAGGCCAAAAGATTAGGTATCCTGAAACAATATATGTATTGTTGATTGATTCATATGTTAATTTTATCTATATTTTTTAAACAATTAAGTATAAAAATAAAAATTAGTAAAACTGTGGGCCAAGGGCTTTGACTGAAACAATATATGTATTGTTGATTCATATGTAAATTTTATCTATATTTTTTAAACAATTAAGTATAAAAATAAAAATTAGTAAAACTGTGGGCCAAGGGCTTTGACTGGCCACATAATCTACCCGAGCCCGGCATCCAGGTCAGATTTTAATGACTTGCCTGACTTGTCCCATGGCATCCCTATCTGCAATGCCACGACAGAGCTTATGTTTCTCAATCTTTCACATTTGAAATGTTTGAATAGTTTGTATCAAGTATAATTTTGCATTACTAAAAAGGTTATCAATTATAGAATTTGCCTAGTAATTGAATTCAAGGACACTGGTACATGGCTAAATATTCAACTGGTTTTGAAGATACCACCTAACACAGGACATTGTAAGGAGTTTATATGCACAATTAAATCGTATATTCCTATAAGGAAAAAGGAAAAAAAATACAAAAATGAAAAACAAATTCTTCTTAAAATATACGTTATATCTATACACACACACACACACACACACACTGGCTAACATGTTCAGAAAAAAAGGTGTGTTTCTGGCTACAAGTTTTGATTAAGCGTATATAAGTGCTCTTAGAGGTATTGGCTTCCATCGGGTGTCATTTGTGAAACTCCTTTAGTATACTACCATGGGTTCACATTAGTATTTCTGTATGTGTTTGTGAGAGTAATAGCATGGCCAGACGAAGGAATCATATTGGCGATTACTTTGTTTTATGCTGTAGTGTCATGTCACTACTCTTGAAGCTTGTGCAGCCAGAAGGGTGCATGCGCATTTTAAGCCTGTAAGCGCGAGTACTTATTGGATTCCTATTAAAGTGAAACACACTTCACTGATAGTTTTCTCCTAGGTTGCAGAAATGGTGGTCTTCTTTTTGGATGGCATTCTTTGTTTATTACATAGATCCCTATTTATTGACCAGAATTTGATTGACATTTTTTTTGGGGGGGGGGGGGGGGCAGTTGAACTGAGTTACAGCAAGCTGCTGGACATGCTGCGGAAATTGAATGATCGGAATGATGTTCTAGATGGGATTTAAACCGAGCTTAGGTCCCTTTTCCACAAAGATTGTTTTAATGAGGGTCTTCCAAGACAATTTTTGGCATCATTTGTACTATGTGGTGGTTCTTTTCTGTGCTATGTACTTTTATTGAAGAATAGCTTAACTAAAAGTGCAGTGGATACCACATTCTCTACTTCTACTGCAGACTCTTAGTTTAACTTAAAATGCAGTGGACTGTTTCAACTTTAACAACCAATGCCCCCTTTTTGAATTATGATTCTTCATTGTTTAGTAGAGGGGACCAAACAGCTGACATGATTTCTAGAAGCAACCAAACTACTATGCTGGTTAAGAAGAGGCACAGGATAAATAAGAGTCCCCTCGTAGCTGGATTGAATTTGGGTTTCCTTTTTTAGAAAAAGGCCAAACATGTCTGCAAATATTTGTCATTCTGCTACTCTTACATACTCTCTCATTTGGTATCTCTTATTATGTGTATACTCTCCCTCCCACTCCCCCCCCCCTCTTTCTCTCCCCTCGTGTGTGTGTGTGTGTGTGTGTGTGACATGCATGCACTAACACCCTTGATGCTTCAACTAATTTCATGATTTCCTTTTCTCTATTTGTAATTGGTGAAGACATTTCACAGGAATGCTTGGTAAACATTGTTTTGATCGTTTGTTCTATTTTCCTGCATCTACTTGTGCAGATGGAACTGTGCACAACCTAAATGAATACATTGAGGTATCCCCTGCTGATGCGGCCAGAAGTATTGGAGTTGACTTGATTGATGAAGTTTTTACTCAGAAACTAGGTGTGCTGGTGAGTGAAAATCAATTGGAGGAATTCTTTTCCCTCGTGTGATTGCGGATACGCATAATTTTCATATGCTATATTTTGTTGTTGTAAAAAGAAAAATCGGGTGTGGAAACTGCGACTGCAAGCAGTTTTACTTGATGAATACTCTGTAAGCAAATGAGATATTGTCTGATGATTTGATTCAGACTCAATTTTTTTTTTTTTTTTTTTTTTTTTTTAACTTAGGTGTGTGATAAGGTAATCCGTTATGATAACCTTATTCATGAATGTTTATAAAATTACTTTTTTTTTGTAGGTTTTATTTGCATTTAAATTAAGTAGACTTAGAGTTTATAAGGATAAGAGTAATAGACTTGATTGCAAGTTAAATATGTTTGAAATTTTCAACTCACAAGTTATACACGTGTCAACCCAACACGCGTAATTAACCTTGTCCCCGATCAGCAGGACGGAGTATCAAGCCACTTCCTACATACGTGCAATCTGATTCAGTAATTCTCTTAAGAAGAATCTCTAGCTCTCAGCATCTCCAATAGTTCTCTTTAAAATAGAGAATATTTTTTTTTTAAAAAAAGAGCAACTTTAAAAAAAATTAAAATTTTATACACCACTCCAATAAAACTTTTTATTCTGATCAATTTATTATTTTATGCTTGTCTTTTTAAGAATAAATTTGACTTCTTTCTTTTTTTCGTCTTTTTTAGCATTGACATATATTTCAGGAAGAATTACATCTAAATCCTCTGAAATTTGTCACTTAATCACTCAAATTCTCTGACATTTGAAATATTACACACAAACTCCCTAAAATTTGTACGCGCATAACACTTAGACTCTTATTGTAAATATATCAGTTAATAAATTATACTTAGATCCCCCAAAAGTTTGTAAGTATATAATACTTAGACCCTTTAAGTTTAAAATATTGTACTTATACAAAAAATACTTCAATCAAAGATAGAATATCAAATATGTTAAATTTTACAATCAAAATTTATGTTCTATTGTATCATTTATTGAAATAAAATTAAAAATAAAATTTTAATTTTTTCTTAAAAAATCATAATTAACATACAATTATACTATCTATTGAAGTAAAATTAAAAAATCAAACAAGAGGTTTAAGTCATTCATAATAGAACATGAATTTTACATCTAAAATTTATGTTCTATTATGTCATTTATTGAAATAAAATCAAAAATAAAAATCTAATTTTTTTTAAAAACATCATAGTTAGTATATAATTATACTATTTATTAGATTAAAACTAAAAAATTAAACAATGGGTCAAACTGTAATAAATATAATATTTTTTATCTTTAATTGAGATAATTTGATATTTTAATTTGATCGTTTAAACGACTAAATTAAATTCTAATAGACAATATAATTATATACTAATTATATTTTTTAAGAAAAAATTAAATTTTTATTTTTGATTTTATTTCAATAAATTATACAATAGAAAATAAATTTTAGTATTAAAATTTAAAATATTTAATATTTTATCTTTTATTGGAGAATTTTTGGTTTAAATACAATATTTTAAACTTAAAAAGTTTAAATATTATATATTTATAAATTTCAAAAGGTCTAAATATAATTTCTTAATTGATATATTTCTAACAAATTGTTATGCACGTACAAACTTCAAGAAATCTGTGTGTAATATTTTAAATGTCAGAAAATCTGAGTGATTAAGTAACAAACTTTAAAAGATCCAAGTATAATTCTCCCTATATTTTATCACAGATGTATGCGATGAAAAGATAAATATAAATATTTTTTATATCTATTGGAGATGCTCTCATTCCCACCAAAAGAACTTCACTCTAGCTTCATTCCAACTCCAAAAAAAAGACCCACCCAAAACACACACACTCACCAATTGAATAAATAGGGCTAGTGATACCAGGGTTGCTTATGGAAAAGCAATCTAATTCAAGAACACGAATAACAAGTCACTTAAAAGGTTCTAAAATTAATTTTTACACAAGCAATTAATAAATATCCACACTACGTATTCGAAACCATTGCAGATGCCAAAGCTTTATTGTCGAAAAGCTCCAAAGAAGATCAGCATTACCTTCAAGATGGAGGTCGAATCTATTGGCGGATGCCTGCAGATTTATCACATTTTCATATTCTACATATCCTACGAGGGAGCAACCACCTTAATTGAGCGCTACTAAATTGATCAAAATCTGGAACCTATTTCTCTTTCCTATTATCCTGCTTGTAGCTGCAGGTTGTTATCACTTGCCGAGTTCCTGAGCAACCATGCTGTGTGACCCAATGCTTTAAACAGGCTAGCACCTAGACCGAATTGTCTATAAACTGCATATGAGCTTTTGAAGAGTATGCACGCGGCAGGCTCAAGGGGTTCCATCTTCGCTGTCTGAAAGTAAGCAATCTTGGATTTGCTCCCTGAAAACATCATAAAGAATCAAGTGAATAGAAGGTAGATATCCCCTACAAAAGGTAAAATGAATATCAACATGGTACATGGCCAAGAAAAACAGTAAGCCTGAACAGCATTTTTGGAACATTAGTCGAGTCAAAATTAAGGTTTGTGGCCTTTCTACTTCCATATCTTCAACTTCCCTCTAGGTCTAGAGTCTACGCTTTCTAAATTTGGATGATGACGTACTAGCATTCCAACTCCCCCTGAACTACAAGCTTTTTTTGAAGCCTCTACTGAATTTATGGGACATTTGAAGAAGCCCCTTTCTCAAAATCTTTCTATATATAATATAATATAAGGGAAGCTGGATGATAGTCCCACATTCAGTGGAGGAGGATCCTAATTAAATGGCCCAACACTCTAGAGAATGGATGGTCCCAATCAAGATTGTTGAAATACTTTTAAGCATGCTTAAAAAGTTTCCAATAGCCTTAAAAGAAGCAAAAAATAGATATTCATCAGATGTCAGAAACTGGTCTTGTAGCTGCAGTCCAGGCATAGCACCAAGGCAACTATAGCGGTCTTAAGCTCGGAATTTAAAATATCCCCTGATCAGACACATATGATTTATGAAGTGCTAAAAGGCATACATAATCTCTCTCACCTTAGCCATATCTGGTTGCCAAAGCCACCTTTTTTTGCCTGGGTAACAATTGCCGGTGGTAATTGTGAAACAAAATGCTCCATAGATGATGATTCCTTGGGAAGTATCTGAAACTGGCAACTCCCACAACATTTAGCCCCAAATATTTCAGCACTTATTTGCCCATTCTGAGAACTGCTTGAACTTAGGAAGTCAGATTTGTTTAGTGGGCTATTGCAAATCGGACAGAACAACTCAGGAGGAAGAGATTCATTATTCTTCAGATTGAATTTCTTTTGACGCCTTCGGGATGCCAACTGAACATTAAAGTCATCAATTTCTGGAATCCTATTGAAATGGAATGGTGTAAGCTTTCCAGCGGTTCTTACAATTGTGCATTCTCGAGAAGGATTTTCCTCCTGAAATACACCAAGATGTATTATGGTGTGGTAGATACCTTAAAGCATCAGAATCAACTTCAAGGAAACTGTGCACAACCGACTGCAAGAATATTTATAACAGACTCTGTCACAAGTTTTTTTGCTGAGCAAAATGAATTTAATTCCCTTGCACAGGTGTGTAACTAAAGCAGGATAATACTCTTCCAACAGCTAAAGGTTCTTTACTTATTGTGGCAGCATATGGTACCTGCTCTTTAGGAACCAAGTCCATGTTTCGTTTCAGATAATTAAATGTTATTTGACACCACTTCCACAATGTTCCCACGTTATTTGCAAAACACTGGTTTCAGAAGCAATACTTCCCATCATTGCTTGTTAAAACACCCGCAATTGATAATAAGATCACCATTGAATCGAATCTATGATAAACCTAATCTATTTTTTTTACCTGCAATAGCTTAACAAACGATGAGACCAAACCATTGATGCTGGAACGAGGACCGTTAAACACCTCCACAGTCCTTAAACTGCCCTGCCAAAATAAGATCAGTCCCATCATGGTGTAAAAAATATGATGATTTTATCAATGCATTTTAAACACTAAAATTCATTGAAATATTTTATTATCAAATTAACAAATAAAAAAGACAAAAACATATATATATAAAGAAGCAGACACACACCCCACCCCCCAAAAAAAAAAAAAAACTAAAAATAGGTAGCGTACACATATGCAAACCTGTCAAGACTGCAAAGCATGTCGACCTCTTGAGTGAGACAATCACGTAAGGGAAGCACCACTGGCACCTGCCATCTTGCATCGACATACTGGATATCTCCTGCCAAAGAATAACCTTGGCCCTGGTAAAAAAGAATATAATTTTATAACAAAGGAAGGTGCTTTTCCACCACGGTCCTTAATATTCGTTAAACCCATTGAACCTTTCACAAGGAAAAATGTGGCAGTTTCCTCAGATAAATGAAACATTAGATGAAAGTATACAGTTGATTCAGCATGCTAACTGTAAAAAAGGGCAAAATGAATGGTCAATGCAACACCGGAACATGGTCTTCACAAGAGAGAATGCAGCAGTTATGCTTATGTTGGTTTAGAGTCTTTAGACTTTAGATTATTATGCTGCTGAGATAGTTTTGTCTTTCTCATTCATGTTTGAGGAGCGGAAGGAACTTTGGTAAATCATGAATTATAGTGCTGCTCTACCATAAATCATAAATATATAAAGTCATATCATTGGTCAATACTGCTAATTCCTCATATGTCTATCATATTGGTTTTACTAATCACAATTCTTTAATTTCTAATCTTGCAGTCCTAACTCTAGTTGAAAGAGGTCCAGCGCCTTTCAATAATCTTAGTTTTATACTTTATAGCAGGGTTGGTTTTGTTATATTACCAATAAACAGATTTTGTTATCTGATCCTTGAGGTATGAAAACTAAGAAATGTCAGCTGAGACTAACAGAATCTCCTTTAGTTGTCAGCTGTATTTTGGTGTATGATTTCAAATGATGCCTATTTCTTCGAATTTTGATTACAAAACCCTAATTCACCAAAACCTTTAACTTATTGCTCCAAAACTCATGGAGAACAATTATTTGTGATATCTGAAATATATCACCTTCCACGCCAGGTCAAATCCATCCCTTATGCACCCACCAACGCTCTCTATGTTTTCCCCACCGTTTCACAATATACTAAACCAGTTAAAGCTTTTCAAATCTTTGCCTGGCAGTAAACCAATAGGCCATAGGCCACAATATTATACATTATGTAGGGATATCTCATATCTCACATCAACACCTTCATTAGTCAACTTATTAGATCAGAACAAAGCACAAGTGATAAGTGCCATAGGAAAAAACATGAGTGGTTTTATTATGTTAAAAAAAAACTGACAGCTTGGCAGTATCATGGCATACTTCTAACGGAAACAAAGAACTTGTACCTTAGAAAGTTTGTCAAAGTATACAAAGACTTTTAAATTTTGTCCTTCCGTTAATAGTGTTAGAACTAGAAAATGCTTCTTTTCCCATTTCCAATCTTACTTTCAGTCCCTTCAATATGAGCTCAAAAAAGGAAGAGTTGTTTCTAGGCAGAACCCAGAAACAGTTCATCCTCTGTTCCCCACAACCACTAAAAAACAAATATCATATTCTTTTCCTTTCATTTCACTAGATCTGTTGGGAAGAATAGTGGCTTAGATGTGTACCAAAGTTTCCATCTTGAAGGAAATAAATCTGCATCCGAGGATTGAAATTTTGTTTTGTTTTCACTGAAATGGCTGAAATGCGTCTATTAAACCAAAATGAATCAATTATAAAATAGCGAAATTCATATGTTTTAGGGTGTTTTGAAGTATCTCGACTATGTTTCAAAATGTTCTAGAAACAAATTTTAAAATTTTCAAGTGTTTCTATTCTGGTTCCGAAATGTTTCTAAAAACAATTCACAACATTTTTGTTTCTAAGATGATGGAAATAATGTACCAAAATAAAATTTTGATCCTTGTATATATCTAGTTAGAGTTGTCTATCAATTTTCAGGAAATTCTTCCATCATTAGGAAACATCAACTCAACAAAATCTACAGTGAAGATTTGTCATCCAGCAGCATGAAAGGAAGAAACCTGACTCACATTCAGTGATTAGTTCACTCACACGAATGCATATCAACCTTCAACTTTTATTGTCCACAGTAAATTTGTCCCACATAATTTTCATTTTGACTTCATCGACAACATACAAGGGAATTATTATGGGTACACAACTTGATATATGGACCCCCTCAAAAAAGGTACAATAGAGTTCTGCAAAAGCCATGTATTGAAAACAACAAAAATGAAAAAAAGAAAGAAAAAAATATACAACAGATACAAACCTTGACAGTTGCTGTAATGACATGGCAGGCTAGCCTTGATGTGCATGAACCTAGCACAAGTTTTGTGTATCCTTTTTCGAGAGCAATCTGCACACAAAAAAAATGCGTCATTTTGCATGAATTAGCCTCCCTTCCCTTCTCCTGTGTCAACACATAAATGACAGTATATAGGGCTAAACCTTTTGCAAGGCCAACATTCGCAGATGCACCAAAAGATCTTCTTTTCCAGTAACATCACTGACAGCATTTAGTAACTCTTTCAACTGGTCCCTTCCATCACTAGAGTCTGAAGAATAGATGCTTTCAATTGGAGCAACATGAAATTCTTTCTTGGGAGGAGCTACATTTGACACAATCAATTTCATGTCTTGAATTGAATTGTCGTAGTCATGAGAAGGGACTAGGTAAATAGCAGTTTCATCAATAAAAGCAACTCCAACACCAAATACTGGTAACGACCTATCCCTACTTGCATCAAAATTCTTCAGTGCTTTATGTTGCATCTCATGAACAAACTGAAGAGCCACCCTAAAAGATTCAGAGAAAAAACTTCAACGCCATAAACATAGAGAACTGTATCACAATCAAGCTCGCAAAAGGGTTCTTAGATACCTATCAACAAATATAATTCATAAATATTCACAGGAAGTTCGACAAGATGTTAATCTTTTAGCATACATTTATTTTCTGCTTAAAAAATAAGCATACACGTAAACTGGGAACATTAATATTGCTGTTCAGAAATAGCAAATTATTTCCATTCTCTACTCATTGAAAGCATTAAAATTAAATTCGAAATTGCAAAAAATTCAAACATAAAGTACAAAGTTGAAAACTCAGGAAAATTATAAGAAATCTGCTAAAACAGACGTAAATCGCAAATTGAAACGAATAATTGAGTTCCTAATTCGCATATTTCCGCAAATGTTATAAAGCCTATCAAGAGGGAAATTTGTAGAGAGAACCTGGAAGAAGGACCACCGGAGAAAGCGACGAGGACGTTGTCGGAAGAAGAAATCATGGCGTTGGAAGTGACAGCAAACCTAAACTTGCCGAAAAGATTACTTCGGAAACATTCCGCACAAAATCGACCACCATCTCCTCCGCCGCCGCCACCGGCGGCGACGATTGCTTCGTTAACCTTGCATTTTAAGCACAGGTTGTGAAGATGATTATCGCCGTTGCCACTATACACGATACCATTGGCTGATTCATTTTTCTTTGTTTCTTTTTCAACTTCGCCGGTGTCCTTATAGCAACCGGACTGGCAAGTTGCTGAGCTGCATGCCATTCTCTCTCTCTCTCTCTCTCTCTCTCTCTCTCTCTCTCTCTCACACTGGTCGGTGGGGTGTGGGTGTTTAGGGTTTTGGCTTCACCAGACAAATGAGCAATTTAAAGAGGGTAAAATCCAGTTAATCCCCTAATGGTTCGGTTGTTTTGCACTTTACCCCCATATGTTCAGAAATTAGCACATAACTCTCTTATACTTTGAACTAATTTGCTACCATTAGAAATTCTCTTTAAATTGACAGAATGTAGCATGCAAGCACATAATTTGAGAGTAAGTGTGTGAAAATATTCGGTCTAAGTCAACTTTGAATGAAAATGGACAAAAATACTTGTACAATAGTTATGGAAAAACAAACACAGAGAAAAAAAAATTACAAACTCCATATTCTTCAACCTTTTGTCAATCCTCTCCCGCAAAACTCTTTTCCTCACGAGCAAAATCCCCCCAACTAAGCAACTCAATCCACCATGGCACAACCACCCAATCAAATGAGATAAGACAAACAATCTGGTGAATTAAGAGCTTAATTATAAAGTCTTACGTTGGGTTAAACTAGAAAATTTTTTGTCCATTAAATTTTTTTTTGAGTTTGAATGAACCACTATAAGAGAAGAGTTAAACAATCAAGTAACAACTAAAAATTAGGGCCATTTCTAGATAAATCAAGGCAAAAGATAAAAGCTCATATGATGCTATACTTTTGTCATGACAAAGATAGCCTTCCAAACTAGTTCATGTTGGTTATTTGACTTAATTTCTCCTTATTAATTATAAAAAGAGTATTATACAACTCAAATAAAATTCAAAAAATTACAACTCAAATGTATCATTTATTTGATGAGTTGGTCTCATCAACTTTTTTAGTGAGCCTCACTCTTTCAACACTTATCCCAAGAATGATATGTATTTGTGTTATAGTTTTTGGGTTTTATTTGGATTGTGTTGTATTTTTCTTATACAAATTTGGATATAATGGCTGAATTAAAACTCAATTAATATTTTAAGGGTTTTTATTAAAATTTTACGGACCAAAATGAAATTTTACTCCTACTTCAAGGGTATACATTATAATTACCAAAAGAAAAGAAAAAGTGAAAACAGAACTCCTGCACTTCCCACGCGCGAACAAGGGCCATCTCCGGCGTTGCTTCCTCTGTTGAGCTTCTACTCCTACTTACAATTCGTCACTTGGCTTCTCCACCGGAAAAAAAGGTTTCTTCGCTCTTCCCTTGTGAACTATCCGGCGAACATAGTTTTTTTTTTCCTGTTTGATTATTTTTTCCTGTTTGATTATTGCGTTCTGGGTAAATACTGTAGGGGATTATGTTAGAGACAAACAATGTAAGAAGAAATGGAAAAAATCCTTTCACACCCACCTTGATATTCTCAACGTTATGCGTATAAAACCCTGATATGATTTAGCTAAATAAAGGTTGGATTGATTGTGTTGAAAGAACAATGTGAAGTTTCCAAATTAGTTTTTTGTGTTTGGGATTGACATGTGGTGTTTGGTAACGAGTTGAATGGGGGTTATACAACAGCAGTTTATAACAATTCATGATGGACTAACAATAATGTGGTTAACGTCCATTTGAGATTAGCTGGGGTGTGGTTGATTATCTGACAATTTTTGACCATGGTGGAGGATAACAACGAAGAGACTAAGCCCATTTTTAAGTTTAACAGAGGCCTAGTATTCTTGAAAATGACTATTAATTGTGATTTTTTGTCGACATAGGATTTTATAGGTGCTAAGGTGAATTCTGATAATGAGCTATGATGGGAGGACTCATAAGTAAAGTGGGAAATTTTGGACTGGTCTGTGATAGTTTCTTAATCCAGTGAAATAAGGATACTATGTGCAAGTTCAGATTCAAGGCTATTTCCTTGAAATTGAAGACCTACAGGAATACAATCAATAGAAAAAAGTATCATGGTATCAGATATAGGTTCACTGCAATGTAACTGTCCAAGAGCCAAATATAATTCAACCTGACCTTTCTCTGGGTTGATTTGCTTGGGTCTGGTATTTTAGTTGGATTCGGTAGTATTTAAGGAAGATACTAGAATTGACTTGCAGCCCTAGTTGTCGTAATTTTTTTTCTCATTTTCTCTTTGTAAGTGAATTTGATTTGGCTATAACATTCGTTCATCTTCATAATTTGTGCTGGCATAATTATGCTACTCCTTTTTTTGGCTTTTGTTTGGTATTTTGGGTGCTAGTTTTTCTTATAAACAACTCTCTACTTACCATTATATTTTTAATTTACAAATATATTATCACACTTGTTATTGCTGTTCAAATCCAGTGGTAAAGTGATGAATTTGTTTTGATTTGTCAATCTATTTCTGCTTTGAAAGGTTGGAGACGTTCGTGCCGAAGCAGATCAAAGATGATGGGTTCTGCAAATTCTGGTGATTTGTCATCAGAGATGGAAGTGGATGCTTTTAGACGCCTTTTCCCTCTGCGCTTCCATGAGCGTCATCTACTTGAGTCAATACGACCTGATGCCAGGATGCTTGGAAAAGCTAGAGATACTACACTGGCTCTTGGTTAGTTAAGCTTTGTTTTGTTTGTTGAGAACTCGTAATTTTCATCCTTGCAGTACATTGCTGTTGATTAGTTAAGCATTGTTTTATTTGTTGAAAACTTCTAGCTATCATCCTTTATTTAGAAATTAATATATTCGAAGTCTTTTTTTATTGAACCCCTTTAACGTAGGAGCCGTTGCATCTGCTGATGGGTCAGCACTAGCAAAGATTGGTTGCACCGTAAGTGATTATTTTGCATTAGCTCTCTCTCTCTCTCTCTCTCTCTCTCTCTTGTGCGCCCACAAATAACATGTGGGATGAAGTTGTGTGGAGTTGAGATGAGTTATTCATGCACAAGTCCTGTTGTGCGTGATGAGTAAGTGACCTTTTGCAATTAAAACTAATTCGAAGTTTCATATCTTGTGTCATTGCACAGACAATGCTGGCTGCCATTAAAATGGAAGTCATGACCCCTACAGCAGAGTCACCAGATATGGGCTGCATAGGTTTAGCATCATCCCTGGCCAGTCTTCTAATATATTTTTTTTCCCTGTTCATTTATCCCATCTAGTGTGAATATTTAAATTTTTGTTTCCAGCTATCGATTTCCATATGCCTCCAATTTGTTCTCCAACTGTTAGGCCTGGCAGGCCAGCCGAGGCAGCACCAGTTGTGTCGAAGCAGTTATCTGACACCATCTTAAGGCATGGATCTCTTTCATTATATTACATATTTCTTCTCTTCTAACCTAACTGAGTTAAAATTGGATTACTGTTTTCTTCGAAATTTTGATCTGAATTGCCCTCCCCCCCAACCCAACCTAATGTTCTGGTATTGGCATTAGTCTTCTTTAGCTGCATATGCTTTTAGACTCATGGATATCATTCTCTGTTGTGGCAATGGCAACTTTTGATGAAACTCGCATAGTCATGCAATATCTTCCAGGACCCAAAAAAAAAAAAAAAAAATGAAAGAGTGGGAGAAAGGTAGCCATGAAATAAAAAAAAGACCTAGCTGTCAAGCTCTATATGCTGTTTGTGTTCCCCTCATTTTTTTCTTCATCGAGTATAATGGCAATCTTCTTTGTAGAAAAGCGGTATCAAAATTTTCAAATAGAAAGAAAATTGTTGATTGGTTATTGGAGGTAATGTTACATTTCATATCATTCAATTGATTTTTCTTCAGACTGTCATAGCTATTAATTTCTCATAATCATGCCATAGTTGGCCCTTTTTTGTATTTTTTGTCCCTTTTTTTCCTCTCTGCTGTTGCATTTCCTTCTAGTTCACATGCTTTCCTTTAGTGATCATAACTTTCATATTTCTAATTAAGACATGTAGGTGAATGTTTTTATGATTCAAAAGTCTTGTTTGCCCTGATATTCATCTCCTTTCCTTTGGGTGTGGGATATTGATGTGTGTGATTGACTAATTATTTGGTTGTAGTTCTGGCATGATCAACTTGAAGGACTTATCATTGGTCAGAGGGAAAGCTTCTTGGATGGCCTACCTGGTAATGTTCTCAGATTCTGCCTTGCCCTTGCCTTTATTTAAATTTAGTAAGTGTGCCTTTAATAAATGAAATGTTGGATCTGAGTTTTTTTTAATGAATTGTGTCATCAACAAATGTTTGGCTTCCAACTGTTTGGTTACTGATCATAGTGTGCTCTGAGCATGACGCTTGGGAAAACTGCAAATAACGCTGCTCACTTGTTCATCTATTGGACGATAAAGAATTTTATCTCTTGCTCGTGCAGGACATATATTGTTTAGATGCTGATGGTGCTCTTTTTGACGCCGCATTACTTTCTGCTGTTGCCGCCTTCTCCAATTGTAAGTTCGACAAGGCTCTGCTGATTGTGCTTGGTTGACTGCAGTCATAAATGATCAAACTTCCGTTAATAGAACTTGGAGTATGTTTAAAAGTAAAATGTACTTTTGCCTATGTTTGCTTTCAATATATGCACTTATTTTTTGAAGTTTGCAAAAGTTGAATCATGTCAACTAACAGATGATAGAGGACCAACCCCATTAAAATTGTCAATGCTAATGAATAAACGGCTTCAGAAATGTCTTTGAACTTTTTCTGCCCTTCTTCTTGGAAAGTTTACAGTCTAAATTTTCCTTGGTGAATCATATTGTCTGAAATCGCTGGAATGTACTAATCCGTATTCATGCTGATATCTCTTGCCTCCATTCAGGTCACCCAAGGTCCTAAAGTTCATGACTTGTGCAGACATATAATCA
Source organism: Ilex paraguariensis (assembly GCA_963454935.2). Lineage (NCBI taxonomy): Eukaryota > Viridiplantae > Streptophyta > Magnoliopsida > Aquifoliales > Aquifoliaceae > Ilex > Ilex paraguariensis. The sequence goes on along the minus strand of CAUOFW020008335.1, from coordinate 24,026 downwards.
ACCTTACACTGGACTTGTTTAAAGTTCAAAACTTTGTGTACTATGTTACTCCCATTTTTAAGTAACTTTCATGTTTTGCAGTGCAAATTCCCATAGTTGCTCTGAATGATGATGGAAGAGTAGTAGTTGTATCCGAGGAAAATGAGGGAGGAAAATTGAAAAAGGAGCCAGTCAACAAAGAGAAGAGGAAGCTCAAGTTGAGCAGCATTCCATTCTCCTTAACCTGCATACTTCACAAGAATTACATTCTGGCAGACCCTACAGCAGAAGAAGAGTCCATCATGGAAACTCTTGTAACTGTGGTATTGAATTTATCTGGTCAGCTTGTGTCTCTTTACAAGCCGGGTGGGCAATTTCTTGCCTATACATCAGCTATCCAGGTCAGTCTTCAAAGGTCATATGATGATCGGTGTTGAGGTTCTCAAATGACATAACTAGTAAGACATGTCAAATATACCAACTATGGTCTTGCAAACCCTAGCAGTGCACCTAATGATGAAACAAAAAAAGCCACATGGCCCACAATTAGATATAACTTACAATTTTTTGTGAAAATGAAATTCTGAAATATTTGAACTTCTGTAATTCTGGTGTAGAGAAGGATGGTTGAAGTTGGTTGGGATATTGAAATAGTTTTGTGTGAAGCAAGATGCATTTAGGTTTTCACGATTCTCCTTTTTATCTGTCTAGTTTAGAGAACCTTGGCAGTGACCCTGTTTCCGTTGGTAGACCTACTAAAATGCAAAGTTGTAAATGGATAGACAGATACTTAAAACCTGAGTGTCATTTGATGAATTGACAACCATTCTCTTAAATACAACAAAGCTTTGCCTGTAACCTTTTGTTTTATCTTCAACCCCTAATAGGGTGTATCTGAATATGGGATGCTTACTAAGCCACAAAATATTAATGACATATTGCATATATGAATGACACCGGTTGGTGCAGCTGCTAATGAGAAGGCATGCTGAGTGCAGGATTGCATGGCATTGACAAGACAAAGAGTGAAGGAACTTAAGAAGATCTTGGATGAAGCCATATGTGATATGGAAATGGACTAAGTTGTGGGAGACTCCATCGGCACTAGCATTTGGTTGTTAGCTGGTCTATTTTCCTTCAATTTTGAGTCAATTTTGGTAGCACTTGTGAAAAGATTTTTTCTTATGCATCTAGAGGACAATTGAGTGCATATCGATTTTTCTGCCAAGTAAGTGGTGGTTGTTACCATGTTTCCTTTCGTTATTGCATTTTCAGTTAGTTTGAAGCGTGGAGCTTCTGTATGCAGATTAATTGGTAATTGTGAGAAGTTCTAAATTGTCTATGTCACAAATGCTGTAAATGAAAGACAAATTTTGAACATGTTTACTTTTTTCTAGCATAAAATCTTGCTGTTGTAGAGAGAACTTGGGATTATTTTTCATTCTGTTCTATGCATCCTACATCTGGAAGAATTTCTAGATGTGGGGAGAAGGATTGAATGGAAAGTAAAACCTGAACTGAAAGTTGCTGGAGGAGTAACGTTGGTGGTAAGTCTGGTGGAAGTTCAGATCGAGGGATCTGGCTGAGAGAGAGCATGTTTGCCGTTTCTCGTGGCCATCTGGATGTGTTTTTTTTTGGTTTACAACTAGGCCTGTTAATTGTGTCGGTTGGTTTTAACAGATTCGTGTTAAAAAATGTTCTATTAAACCTGATTCGTTTATTAATTTGTGTTTAACAAATCGTGTTATATCGGATTTTTGTCGTGTATGAATTGTGTATAAGTAATATACAAACAAGTCGTGTCGTATATTTATTTTGATTGATTTTATTTATACTTAATTCATTTACAAATCGTACTGTGTCAGGTATACTTGTTTACAAAACGGGTGATTTAAAGAAAATTCAAATACTCTAATTTCGTGTCGTGTTAACGAGTGATATTATATTTTGTCATTCTTAATTACGTAGGACTTTGCATTAAAGAATTAATTGCCTACTAAACAACCAAATTATGGTTGTATTTGATGATGAACAAAATTGGTTTGCACACCACCTGTCAATTAAGTAATGTAAAATACAATAAAGTAGAGGGGGAGAAAAGACAAGATTTATAGTGGTTCGGTTAATATAATCTTCGTCCACTTTGAATGGCAAAAGTCGTCGGAATTTTATTATATCTGGTGTGGAAGGAGAGCACAGGATTACAAGCTTTGAGAGGGGAGAAGAGAATTATGTTCAAATGAGTCTAATGCCCCTCAAGTGTTGGTGGGTGTACAATTTACAATGGCTTAGTGTAGTAATTGAATAACTAGTCTGACAGTCATAACAGGTTAGGGTTGTTTAATAATAATTAAATATCTTGGCGATCTTTCCTCTCCTTAGCTGATAAGGAAGTTATGGTGCTCTCCAAAAAACTTAATCAAGGATGAGGGAAGTTGATTCTCTCTAGGCTGCGCGAGTGAGACTCATGAATGCTCTCTTACTCTAAGGTGAAGAGGAGGCTCTTGGACGACCCTTGCTCTCAGGTGGTAGAGGAGACTCTTGGATGAGCTCTTAGACGATCATGTGTACTCCTCTATTGATGTAACTCTTGAAATTTGATGAGCTTGACTTGATGTAAACTTTTTTGGGCTTAGTTAACTAGACCTCTTGGAGTTGGATCATTGAGCTTGTAATATGAGTTGAGTCTTTGGACTTGACCCATCAGTATTGAATGGTCCCTACCAAGTAAGAAAAAATCTTGATTTTCTATCAAGTTTGTGGTTGTAATTATTCTACTTCTATACATTATCAAGGTTCCTCCCTTTGGTTAATGGGTAATTTTATTTTGACCTAAAAATTTGACATAATTTATTGATTTAATGATGTGGTATCATTTGAATCATTTGATTAACATCAGGTTTTAATGTTTGATGGAGTTCACAGTCAATTTAAAGATTACAGTGAATTAAATCAAGAAATTAAGTTCTAATAGCATTGCTCTTGCCTAATTGAGGATTATCATGAAAGCTTTTGACAGCTAAAAATCGCCAACGAGAAGGCATCAAGAAATATCTTCGTAAAATGTTGAAAATTATGCATTCTTACTTATCTTGCAAATAAATAATGGAATTATTTATCGAGAAAAAACAAGAAACATTCTCAACATCATTTGATTGAATAGGTGACACTACGTGTCTTCAAAATATGGCCTAACCTTCCTATTATTAATTTTTATAATTTTCCGGTGCTCAATTTTCTGTGAAAGTTGTGTGCTTGTCATCGGACTTGGTAGTAGTAACTTTGTTGCATATATGAGTTATGTGGAAATTATCATTGACCCTGCCCCTTCAAGGGATTTATATGGTTCGGTAACTAAGTATATAATTTTTGTGGACTAAGATATAAGTTTATGGAATTTAGTTACAATAAAATCAAATAAAATTAGGATCACTATTAAAATGTGATCACATTATAATTCTTTTTTTTTTGGGATCATATTATAATTTTTAAGATTAAAATAATAAGTTTTTAATCATCAATTTCAAATAACTTAAAAATTATAAATGACCTTAAAAATTAAACAAAAACTCTTTAAAAATTATTCATGGCGGTATGAGACGAATTCTCCCCCTTCAAGAGGTATCTAAATCTATAGGGCATGTTTGGTTCGGCTAAAAATAAAGGATGAGATTGGGGTAATTGGTTTCCATCCGATCTATACAAATGATATTAACATGAATGTTATTTGATCGTATCTTTTGTGTAACGAGTTTGAATCAAGATATAAATCTATAATTTTAAAACCAAATTTACTACTGGATTACGTAATAGTGTATGATATTAAATTAAAAATAACAAAAAAAAATATTGAAGGCAAGAGTTAGCATAATATGTAACTTTTATATGAAGGTGTAGATGTAAGTTTACAAGTGTAATAAAATCATAGTGTTTTTAACACTAAATTTGTTAAAAATAATACCACCTACCATATGTTATTCAATAATAATCAATATCATGTGTTAAATGACAATAATGAACAAAATTGAATTTAATGAGAAATTAATATATGGTTGCTATAACTCGATCCAAATTTTTTTTTTTGGCTACAGAGTGTTCAAACTTGCGTCAATTACTTATTAAAACTTAGTAATTGACCCCCGTGACTTGAGTTGAGTCAGAACATGTCCCTAAAAGGACAAATGGTGGCTAGTCATTAGGGGATATAAAAAAAAAATTTACCTGAAACTTCTGAATTATAAAAAATTAGATCTAACCACTTAATCTAAACTTAATATTATACCATGATTGAAGTAGATTAATTCAATTCAATCTCTTAATACTTAAACTAAACATGCCCATAGAGGAGGGAGGAGGGAGGAGGGAGGAGGGAGGAAAGGAGAAGAGGGGGAGGGGGGGAAGGAAGAAGCATCCAACTACTGCAATTAAAATCACTTGGCATTCTAGGATACCTGGACCAATTGAAAGTCACAAAAAAAATCAATTCCTCTTTTCACTGAGAGACACAACAATCAGAATCTTTACAAAACAAAAAGGGCTTCCTTACAGTGACATAAAAAATCTTCCACTCTCTCTCCTCTCTCATCATCCACATTGCATCTTCAGTTGTCCATGCCTCTTCTTGGGGAATCCAAACCAACCAATAGGAAGCCACAGAACTTCATCATAATGAAACCCAACGGATAGATAAGTACACTCCCATTTCCCTCCCTCTTTCTCTCTCTAAAATCCTCAGAACCAAACTCAACCTCAGAAAAACCTTGCCTTGTTGTATTCCCTTGTTGCCACGTGTCCTTCCCTCACACCACTAACTGAAAAAAAACCAACTGTTTCATTTTCCAAACAGTCACTACTCTCCACAGAAATATAAGCTCAAAACCTTTCAGTTCTTCAAACGAAAGAAAAGAAGAAGAACCATCACTGAAACACAAGCAGAACCCAGAGAGAGTTACATAATTTCAGACCCATTTTTCTGAAACCTCTCTCTCTCTCCCCGTTTATATACATTTTTATCTGTACATTTTCTCCACTTTCTCTCTGTATAACCAGAAAACAGAGGGAGAGTTGTTGATTCTTGAATTACAGGCTTGAACAATGGCTTCTTTAGTTTCTTCACCTTTTACATTACCCACCACTAAAGTAGACCATCTCTCATCATTCTCTCAAAAGCACTACTTTCTACACTCTTTTCTTCCCAAGAAAACCAACCAAACCAACTCCAAATCACAGATGAGAGTGAAATGTGCTGCAGTTGGCAATGGCCTATTCACCCAGACCACACCCGAGGTTCGTCGAATTGTCCCCGAGAACATTCAAGGCCTTCCTACCGTTAAAATTGTATATGTAGTCATAGAAGCTCAATACCAGTCTTCCCTTTCCGCTGCCGTTCAAACTCTGAACAAAAATGGGACCTTCGCTTCATTTGAAGTTGTTGGGTACTTGGTTGAGGAGCTTAGAGATGAGACTACATACCAAACTTTCTGTAAAGATGTTGAAGAGGCAAATATCTTTATTGGGTCATTGATTTTTGTTGAAGAGCTTGCTCTAAAGGTTAAGGCTGCAGTGGAGAAAGAGAGGGACAGGCTTGATGCAGTCTTGGTGTTCCCTTCAATGCCTGAAGTAATGAGACTCAACAAGTTGGGTTCATTTAGTATGTCACAACTTGGTCAATCAAAGAGTCCATTCTTTCAGCTATTCAAGAAAAAGAAGCAATCAGCTGGATTTGCTGATCAGATGTTGAAGCTTGTCCGGACATTACCTAAGGTTTTAAAGTACTTGCCAAGTGATAAGGCTCAAGATGCTAGGCTTTATATTCTTAGTTTGCAGTTTTGGCTTGGCGGATCACCTGATAATTTGGTGAATTTCTTGAAAATGATTTCTGGGTCTTACATTCCGGCTCTGAAAGGCATGAAAATCAAGTATTCAGATCCGGTTTTGTTCTTGGATAGTGGAATTTGGCATCCTTTGGCCCCTTGTATGTATGATGATGTGAAGGAGTATTTGAATTGGTATGGAACTAGGAGGGATGCTAACGAGAAGCTCAAGAGTCCGAATGCTCCTGTAGTTGGGTTGATTCTACAGAGGAGCCATATTGTCACTGGTGATGAGAGCCATTATGTGGCTGTGATTATGGAATTGGAGGCAAGAGGGGCTAAGGTGATTCCAATTTTTGCTGGTGGACTCGATTTTTCGGGTCCCGTTGAGAGATTCTTGATTGATCCAATTACTAAGAAGCCATTTGTGCATTCAGTGGTGTCACTGACTGGATTTGCTCTAGTTGGGGGACCAGCGAGGCAGGATCATCCAAGGGCTGTTGAGGCTCTGAGTAAGCTTAATGTGCCTTACATTGTTGCATTGCCTTTGGTGTTCCAGACTACAGAGGAGTGGTTGAATAGCACATTGGGGCTGCACCCAATTCAGGTGGCCCTGCAGGTTGCTCTTCCAGAGCTCGATGGAGGCATGGAGCCTATTGTTTTCTCGGGCCGGGATCCTAGAACAGGCAAGTGATCAATCTTTCTTCATTAGTGTTTCTGAATATTGAGGTACCGCTTAGTAATGTTTTTTTAAGTATTCTTATTTTATTTTTATTTTTTGGTTTTCTAACTACTTGTGTAAGTAACATTTGGTTTTGTATGTTTATTATTTAGTTTTTTCCTTATCCGAGCTGGCTCTCTCCTCCAAGTATAATCAAATTAATGCTTGTAAAGGTGTATTTTTTTTGCAGCAAGATTCACATAGATCACTTTTGTTATACAGTTATTGGATATGCTTTTGCTTTCATAACTTAATTACTTTTTTGCTCCAGAAAATTTACTTAAAAAAGCGTTATGAAACAGTACCTAAGTGTGTTCCATTGCATTTTTCTGTTATTTTGATGCTCACTCTTATTTGTTGCATACTGTGTTCTCTTTCTATGAATTCTTCTCTGTTCTTGTATTTTATTTGAGTTAGTAAAAGTTGAGCCTTTGTCATTGGAATTATGTGCTTCATGGTCTGATCTTTAAATGGATTAATGCAATGTAATTGCAGGGAAATCACATGCTCTTCACAAGAGAGTGGAGCAGCTCTGCACCAGGGCAATCAGATGGGGTGAGCTAAAGAGGAAATCGAAGGTAAGTCGTCCCTGGCTAGAGTCTTTGTATTGCATTATCTTCTTGGCTTGATGGCTTATGTACATCTTTTTAACTTTAAGTCTGCTGGAAGAGTGCCATAGTTTCCCATGTAAGGCTATAAAGCTTTCAGATCAACCTTTTTATTATTTGTTTAGGGTTTACCAATAAAATTTGTTGTGCATTTTGCTAGCCCTTCTTGAAAATTGGGAGAAGATAATACAATATTATTTTATATGATTTAGTTTCTGTTTGTTTATCAACCAGGTTAGTTTTGAAATGCATAGGCAAAATTGTGGCAGGATGTTATTTTTATTTTTGATGTTGGCATAATTCAACACAACTCAGCTGAGTGGGTTTGTCGACATGACAATCGTAATTATCACCATACTTACTAAATTCTACAGGTTCTTAAGATTTTTTTTACCCAGTTTCCCTTTCTTATAATTTTTCTAACTGTAGGATGTTTGGGGATGTTCACTGTACATGATATCATGGGTCTTGTATGCCTTGTGGTTGATTGTGCCTTAAAAGAAGTATCTTATCTTATACAAAAGAAACTGTCAAAGTTATTTCATTGCTGCATTTAATTCGTGCTAAAGGTTTATATAATTGAGCCTGATCATAAAAATTATACAGGAAGAGAAGAAGCTAGCAATCACCGTTTTCAGTTTCCCACCAGACAAAGGAAATGTTGGAACAGCTGCATACCTGAACGTTTTTGCCTCCATTTTCTCTGTCCTCAAGGACCTTCAAAAAGATGGTTACAATATTGAGGGTCTACCAGAGACTTCTGAGGACCTAATTGAAGATATACTTCATGATAAAGAGGCTCAATTCAGCAGTCCAAATCTTAACATTGCCTACAAAATGGGCGTGAGAGAGTATCAGAAGCTAACACCATATGCTGCTGCACTGGAAGAGAACTGGGGAAAACCCCCTGGTAATTTGAATGCCGATGGAGAGAATCTCTTGGTCTATGGAAAACAGTATGGAAACGTCTTCATTGGGGTTCAGCCCACATTTGGCTATGAGGGTGACCCTATGCGTCTTCTTTTCTCTAAATCAGCTAGCCCGCATCATGGATTTGCTGCTTATTACTCCTTTGTTGAAAAAATTTTCAAAGCTGATGCTGTTCTTCATTTTGGTACTCATGGTTCCCTTGAATTCATGCCTGGAAAACAGGTGGGAATGAGCGATGTTTGTTATCCTGATAGTCTTATCGGAAACATTCCCAATGTCTATTACTATGCTGCAAACAACCCATCTGAAGCTACCATAGCCAAACGACGGAGTTATGCCAATACCATTAGCTATTTGACTCCTCCAGCAGAAAATGCTGGTCTCTACAAGGGACTCAAGCAGCTAAGTGAGCTGATCTCATCATACCAATCTCTTAAAGACACTGGTCGAGGGCAACAGATTGTGAGTTCTATTATCAGCACAGCTAAACAATGCAATCTTGACAAGGATGTTGATCTTCCTGAAGAAGGTGAAGAAATCTCGGTTAAAGAGCGCGATCTTGTGGTGGGGAAAGTTTATTCCAAAATCATGGAGATTGAATCCCGCCTTTTGCCTTGTGGACTTCATACCATTGGTGAGCCTCCATCTGCCATGGAGGCAGTCGCGACCCTTGTTAATATTGCTGCATTAGACCGTCCTGAAGATGGAATTTCCTCACTCCCAGCAATTCTGGCTGATACAGTTGGAAGAGAGATAGAGGATGTTTATAGAGGGAGTGACAAGGGCATCTTAAAAGACGTGGAACTGCTTTGTCAAATAACCGAGGCATCACGTGGAGCTATTTCTACCTTCGTGGAGAAAACAACTAACAAGAAGGGTCAAGTTGTAGATGTAGCTGACAGGCTGAGCTCAATCCTTGGTTTTGGTATAAATGAACCATGGGTTCAGTACTTGTCGGACACCAAATTTTACAGGGTTGACAGGGAGAAACTTAGAACTTTGTTCAAGTTCTTAGGGGAGTGCTTGAAGTTAATTGTGGCTGATAACGAGTTGGGAAGTTTGAAACAAGCTCTGGAAGGGAAGTATGTTGAGCCAGGTCCAGGTGGGGATCCAATCAGAAACCCGAAAGTTTTGCCAACTGGGAAGAACATTCACGCGCTGGATCCACAATCTATTCCAACAACTGCAGCACTGCAGAGTGCGAAGGTTGTGGTCGATAGATTGCTTGAGAGGCAGAAGGCTGATAATGGAGGAAAGTACCCTGAAACAGTTGCACTCGTGTTGTGGGGAACAGATAATATCAAGACATATGGGGAGTCATTGGCTCAGGTCTTGTGGATGATTGGTGTTAGGCCTGTTGCAGATTCATTTGGACGAGTAAACCGGGTGGAATCTGTTAGCCTTGAAGAGCTCGGGAGACCAAGGATTGATGTTGTAGTTAATTGCTCTGGTGTGTTCAGAGACCTTTTCATCAATCAGGTATTGATTTATCTTGCTATCATCGAAGTATTTTTAAGTTTCGCTCCATTGAATGCTAAGATAGTGTGTTACATTTATGTTGTGTAGCAGATTGTTGTACTCTTTGAGTATATCTTTTTGAAGATCGTTTTCCTCTGATCTTTCATTTTGTTCACAGATGAATCTCCTTGACCGGGCAGTGAAAATGGTAGCTGAATTGGATGAGTCGGAAGATGAAAATTATGTCAGAAAACATGCACTAGAACAAGCCAAAGCGCTTGGCGTTGAGGTTAGAGAAGCTGCTACCCGAATCTTCTCAAATGCCTCTGGCTCCTACTCTTCCAATATAAACCTTGCTGTTGAGAATTCTTCGTGGAATGATGAGAAGCAGCTTCAGGATATGTACCTGAGCCGGAAGTCCTTTGCATTTGACTGCGATGCTCCTGGTGCAGGCATGACTGAGAAGCGAAAAGTTTTTGAAATGGCATTAAGTACAGCTGAAGCCACATTCCAAAACCTTGATTCATCAGAAATCTCACTTACGGATGTGAGTCACTACTTTGATTCAGACCCGACCAACCTTGTACAGAATCTGAGAAAGGATGGGAAGAAGCCTAATGCATATGTTGCAGACACAACCACAGCTAATGCACAGGTAAGCATACTGACTTGTTATATAGCTGATTGCTCAGGACTTGGTGAACCTTTTCAGAACAATTCGATACTTCTTTTGGCTAACGATCCCAAATTTGGTACTGTTTAGGTACGCACACTTGCTGAGACTGTGCGCCTTGATGCAAGGACCAAGTTATTGAACCCCAAGTGGTATGAAGGAATGTTGTCCACTGGGTACGAGGGTGTACGAGAAATTGAGAAGCGCCTCACTAATACTGTTGGCTGGAGTGCAACTTCCGGCCAAGTTGACAATTGGGTCTATGAAGAGGCTAATACAACTTTCATTCAAGATGAGGAGATGTTGAACAGGCTCATGAGCAAGAATCCAAATTCTTTCAGGAAATTGTTGCAGACATTCTTGGAGGCCAATGGACGTGGGTATTGGGAAACTTCAGAAGACAATATTGAGAGATTAAGGCAGTTGTATTCAGAAGTTGAAGACAAGATTGAGGGTATTGATCGGTAAACTATGAACCAATAAAATATCTCCCGAGTACAAATAACATCGCCTATGTACTTGAGCTATCTTTCTCTTTTGATCTCATGAGGATGCATAAATGCAACTTCGATGAATGTGAATCTGTTTAGAAATTCCCCATTGTAATTTTATTCATTTTTGGGGTTTTTTTCATTGTGCTGTAACTTCTGAGAGAAACTTTTCTTCAGCATGAACGTGTGACACTAATATTCCCAGTAATTTAAGATGCAATAATTACTTTCCAAATTAGCACTTCCATTACTAGCATAAGTAGTTGTCACTGGTATTATCAGGTATATCTTCATTATCGCTGGCTTATTTGCAACTTCTTGTGATTTTTAATGTTGTTCATGAAATTAGCAGTAATATAGAACTAGCAGACTGACTTGAGGTAGAGATCCCTCCAAATCTTCATCTTCTTTTGGTGAGGGGAAAGTATGGCTTTAATCTTTCAGCAGTCGATGATGCTCCCGTTTGTTGGGAAATTGGAACTCAACCCAGAACTGAAATTTAAGACGAAAGGTTGATTGAATGGCTTATTGGCTTGAGATTCTTGAAATTACAGTTCTGAAGCCCAAGTAATGGATGCTTGATATGCGGTTCTTCAATTTCTGGGACCATGGAGAATGTACACAGTAGGAACTTCAGTTGTTTAGATCTCGGATAATAGAGATTCAACCACTTGGCAACTCAAAAACGAAAACCTGCAAACAAGTGGTAAACTTTTTATTTGTATTAATCTAATACTTCATGTACAAATTAGATTGTCAAAGAGTACTTCTAACAAAACCAAAAGCAAATGGCAACAAAAAAGACGGCACAAATTTTATTCTCCTACTACACATTTGGTTTTTGTGGAAGAAAATTCCCCACCAGTAACAATCATACAACAGAAATCTACAAAGGACCCCCTTCCCCTTCCAAAAGAATGGTACAAAAAATGCAGAATTTGATGGTGACGTGTGGTACATGTTTTTCTGTCAAATAGTTGTTTTTGCCTTCACACTAACTCCATTAGCAGGGGATCACCGGCTGCCATTATTCTAATCAGCTTTATGAAATCCTGCTCGCTCGACACATTCCAAGGATGAACTGCAGGTACTTCAGCAGAATAGAATGTTGAAGAATTAGTAGGTGGTTTCTGCTTATATATCATTGTATTGAAGACTGAGTCAAAATTCTGAGGTAAGTCCATTGCCACAAAGAACATTGGAATTGCAACCTTGTGATGGATATCTAGATCACCCACTAGATTTACAAGATCGCTAAAGTCGGCTACAAATCGCCGAGGAATGTAGAATACCTCAGAATTACATATCGTAAGGCTCTGGTCATTTTTTACAGATTCCTTGTAATTGACTTGCAAGTGAACTGGCATTGTAGTAACAACTTTCTTCACCATGTCTGCTTGCTTTATAAACCAATCTGAGTTGCCATCAATCGTTACAGTAGTCCAAGACTTGGATACCTACATGCATGAATTTGTTAGAGAGAGAGAGAGAGAGAGAGAGAGAGAGAGTATATTGGTTGTTGAAGGCAAGCCTACCACAAGCAAACCTACTGGCTTGTGGTAAACTAAAACAACAAAAATAACTAAAAGTTTGCAGTACCAGAGATGATTAACATTATAAAAGTTTGTGTGTTATTTCATGCATTTCTAAAACTAATATATTGTTTTAAATGCCTGTAAATTAATTTTGTCCACTATAATTGAAGGCTTTTTTCTAGCAGCAGCAACGGGCCCCATGCATTACCAAAACTAACAATCTTCAAGCTGTTAAATTTTCTTTTTCAAACAACAGGCACAAAGAGGAAATAGAGAAGACCCGTTTTGCAGTTTTTTTTTTCACCTTGTCTGTGATCCAGAGCTTAAGCTTGTCTGCTTGCAACAAGTTCCAATAATTTAGAATAGTATCATCCTGGAGGAATAAGAATCCTTCTGCACTTGTGTATCTAGCAAATAGTTTTGGCAGATGCCTGCAAATAACATCTGAAAACATTATAAGGGGGAAAAAGACGAGAGAAATGCAAAGGGTTCTTTTGAGAAACCAAAGTTATCATGAACACTACTGGGAACCACAATGAAGACATCTGAATGTCACATGACACCTACTACTCCAAAGCAATATAAAAAAAATAAGAATATAAACAGAAACATAGAGGATTACTTATGCAACCAGTGCTTGCTTCTGGTAGAATTATTATCTAAAGTTTATGAAGCAACAAGCCAACAGCTCAAACTGACAGTACCCTGATTCAAATTATAAATATCATCCTCACAGTAATAGATGCATTTGTTAAATGGAAAAGAAAGATCATATCAGGCAACAAATGAAAAAAAACCATACACCGGAAGTGGTCTTAGAAACCTCCCACTATGGATTCATAATGGACCATATACTCCCTAATAATAAAGGGAATAGACTCCAGGAGTTACGCATGTTTCCTTTCGTTGTCATTATGCAATAACTTTATAGCATAGTACTGAATCTACACATACCACCCTTATTCAAAACTTACATCAAATCACATTACCAAGAGCAAAAGAAATCAATCATACCCTATTAGACAAACACTATTGGGTTAAAAAAAGTATCCAAAGCTTAACCAGTTGATTTCTTCAACCTAAAGAACTTTGTATCCCTCAGCCTAACTCAATTATGCAATCATTATCCTTTCCGCGATCAGGCATCATTGCTTAAAATTCAGGGTGTCAGGAGTTTAGAGAAGATAGAAAAAAAATTTAGGAGTCGAATAACATGAGTTTTGATCCTATCAAAGCAAAAAAAAAAAAAAAAACAAAATAACATGAGTATTGTTGAGTTACAAGGTGACTTTTACAAGGATCATGATCCCTAGTTTAGTCAATTCTAAATTACAGTCAATTTCTCTAAGACAGAACTTCACAAGATGTCTAGGGCATAATAAATAACTTTAACCTAATGTGGTTAAAATTCAAAGTTGTGGGATCCCAGCCAAGTGTCATTTGGCCAGGACTACATATAAAATTCTTACAATAATAAGCCAAATGTAAAGTAACTTGATGTTTGGAGCTTAAGGTCTATTTTGGTGAAGCATGATTTGGCGCAGGCTTTCAGAGTCATCACACATCCCACATCCCACCCTCAACCCTTAATGCCACGATCGCTCCCTAAAAAATAAGATGAAAACATATAAAGGGCAACTTCATTTAGGAGTGTATGAAAACCAAAACTGAAATCAAATAAAGATGTGCAGAAACTTTACCCAAACAACACAAGCAAAGGAATTGCAATAGTTCAAAATATGCCAAATGTGGAAACATTTGAAATCAAAGTAATCTATGCTATGACAGTCTTCTTTATAAAGGTCCGCGCTTCGTCACCTAGAATAAACTATCATTCATGTCCTAGAAGACATTTCATACAAAATAAAGGATCTCTTAACTCACTTGTCTCCTAACTCCCTTAAGTTCTTAGCTAAGCCAATGGACAAAGAACTATGAAACTAGTTAATAAATCCCAATGAAGTGGACATGAAAAAAGAATTAATGGGACTAACTTGTAGACATGGTCCAGCTGGCCTTCCTCGACTGCAAGATCAACATCCTTCTGCTCTGACAAAATAATCACAGTTTTAAATATCCTGCCATAGAGCAATCTCCATTCCAAAGCAGTACGCTCAACAGGTCCACTACAGAACAATATAAGCACAACATTCCCAAAATTCTTCCTCCATCGAATCAAATTTCTGATTTCGTAATTTACCGTCCCTATTTCTTCAACTCCAAGATGAACTGATGGTAGCTTTTGAGGAACAAACTCCTTCCAATCCCCATGTCCAATGTTAGCCCGTGGTCGATCTAACTCAAATGACATTAGCCTTGGCTGCTGGTACCCAACAGACAGCAAGTCCTGAAGCCAAGCAGCTGTAAACTTCACATCTTTCTCAGTCCAAACTCCTTCCTCAGCCATTGCATAGCTCAACTCCAAAATCTTTTCAAACAATGCATGCTTACCCGATCTCCATGCAACCAAGAACTTAATCAAACGGCCTACATTCACGTGAAGATCTTTCTCCTCGGAAAATGGGTATCCTTCAATTCTATCATACCTATGAACCGCAGGAGGATAAACAACAACATACCCACCAATTTCCCACAAAAGCCTTTGTGCCCAATAACCCCTCAACACATCAGAAGCCATTGTGCTAACCGAAACAGGAAGCATCAATCCCCAAAATGCAGATGAATGATAAATTGTATTGAAAGAATTAACTGGCACCATTAGACCTTGAGGCAATGCCACTTTCTGGGCATGCTCATCAAACCTAATGTCGAAAGTTTCCAAACCAGATTTCCTTGTAAAATAGAAAATTGAATCCACATCCGGTAAGCCATTCGAAATCCCCTGCTGAATAAATTGTTTTCCACCAAACACCTCAGTATAAAACTCCTCATGTCCAATCTCACCGACATTTTCCAATGGCAACCCCCTAGGCCACACAGAACGTTGCCCAAAATGAATATACGGATTCACAACAGTTCTATTAGGATTTTCATGACTATATTGCAATATAACCTCTTGTCTAGCACTTTCACCAACCAATTCAACATCAAAATGCTTACCAATATCATTATCAATCACATCACCACGATCATCAGCATCAAAGATTTTCTTAGCACCATGTTGAATAGCAAACAAATAGCCAATAGTTTTTCTAACATATGAATCATAAGGCAAGTAATCAGCAACTCTAAAACCCAAATTAGCTTGCGATTCCAAAGAGAGATAGATAGTACCTTTAAGGCTCCAATCTTTGGGAGTCTTGGAATTCCCAATTGCCAAAACTTGCCACCCTTTGATCTTCGCCAAATTCTGCAGTGAATCGGAGGGGTAATTCGATACGGAGACAATGATCCAGTTCTCGGATCGGAAATTCGAGAAGGGGGTGGATTTATCTGACATTGTTGGAATTGAATTCCAATTGATTTGGGGGAGTTGCAGGGTCTGGAGGTGCTTGGATTGCTCGGATTGGAGGCAGAGGAGTGTGGCTGTGTCGCCGGAATTTCGGAGGAAGAAGAGGGCGGCGATGGTGGCGATTAGGAAGAGGATTGTGAGGATTTTGCAGAGGTTTTCGGATACCCATGTGGAGAAATCGAGGTTTTTGGGGTCACGGAAGCGATTGGAGTGAAGGGTTGGGAGGGTTCTGTTCTGGGTTTTGGGGGACTTTGGGGTTGAACTATCTTGGACCAACATTGTACTTGAATCACAACAATGACAAACCAGACACGCACACACAGAAGACACTGGCACAGACTATTTGATTTTGACTCTTTTTCAGTCCAGCATTGACTCTGTTTTACAGAGAGAGAGAGAGAGAGAGAGAGAG
This sequence comes from Ilex paraguariensis, assembly GCA_963454935.2. NCBI lineage: Eukaryota > Viridiplantae > Streptophyta > Magnoliopsida > Aquifoliales > Aquifoliaceae > Ilex > Ilex paraguariensis. The sequence goes on along the minus strand of CAUOFW020008335.1, from coordinate 7,994 downwards.
AGTTTCAGCTCAGCTGGTTGTGGCTGCCGACAGCGGACATGTATTGTGTAGTGAAACGTTTTCTTATGCTTGAATGTAACTGCTAGTACCCAATAGTCTGGTGGTGGGAGTCTGTCTGCTTTCCTTTGTTTGTTTTTTCTATTATTTATTTATTTTTATTTAGTGATTTGTCATGGATGGATTGGACTGGTTAACTAATAATTTATTTCTCACCAAAAAGGAAAAATAATGGTTGGCATTGGGATCCCGGGTGCAATTTGAACGGCTCAACATAAACCCAACTCATAAAAAAAATAGTGTTAATGTTGAAATTTTTAAGGTTAAATTTAAGGTTAGGATTAGGATTAGAAACTATCAACACAAATTGAATTTTGGCTACACTCAGGTTAAGAGTTCAAGTTTAACCCGAACTAAACTCAAATTCATGTATTATATTTATATAAATAATATAAAAATAAAATAAAATAAAATAAAATACATATTTATAATAATAATAATTATTATTATTATTTAAAGAGGGAGTGAAACATGATTTATAAAGACTATAGATGTTCAAAGAAATTTACACCACTAATATCAGATAAGTTAAAAAGACAAAATTGGGCCTAAATTGGGCAACCAAATTTTAACCTGTACTTGCTCAAAATCGACTCGTGCAATACTCAGATCGAGTATCTTGAGTTGAGGTCGGATTAATATTAGAATTAAAATTGAAGATTTTATACGTAGAATTAAATTATGGTTGATCCCTCAATTCACGCCAACCCACCCAAACTGCACCCCTAATTAGGATTAGATTGGCAATGGCATGGGTGCTAAAAAAGTTAAAACTATATTGGTTTTGAGGATGTAAATTAATTTAATTGTCTTATCATCAAGGTAAAAAGAGCTATGATAATTTTAATTTCTTAGAAGCCCATTGATTTACGGGTGAAGCATCATTCAAATACAACAAACTTACTTTTGCAAATTCTTCTTTTTTTTGAAGAGAAAACTATGCAAAGATATAATTTACGTAAGAAGATTCTGATTACAATTCGAAGAAAATAAAGCCTTAAGTTCGGGAGGGGTAGCTCACCCAACTCAATGAAATTGAGTTTGATGAAGCCTTGATTGTAATCTAATGAACTGCTTGATTAATAGCTCGTGGCTTGTGTAAAAAATGTAAATTCAAAACCTTAGAAAAGTGTCTAATATCACCAACAAAAGCACTAATGTCCCATGGAGAAATATATTCAGTCGAGCTTAGTTTAGTAACCTCCAGATTATCACTTACAATGGTTGCCAGATGAAACTCCAAGACTGAAGGCAGGAGACATGCTTCTCTAACTGCAGCTGCTTTAGAGAATTTGCAGATTCAATACCTCTTGTTTGATCATAAAATGTTTAGTTTGCTGGAATAGACTACTAAAGTGTTTAAGATCCCGTCGTGTGGAATTTGATAAATTTGAGTTATGGGCGCATGATTAATTTAACCCAAACTTCTAAAATTTGAGAAATGATTGAAATTGGCTATTTGTTTTTTTTTTTCCTTCTCTTAAACTTTAGAAATTGCACATAAAAGCAAGTAGGCTTAGAACCCTTCACATAAGTTTTTTTTGGATTGCAACGATGAATCTTAGCAACTCTTTTGAATTAGGCTACAAGGGATTAATCCCTCATGAATTTTTTAATTCTTATGTAGATAATTGAATTGAGAAAGAGATTAGTTGAGGTACACGTAAATTGACCTGACCACTCCTGACAGTTGAATAAAAGAAAAAAAAAAGTTTTATTGGGGGTAATCATCAAATTGAGGAGAACGATTAAAGAATAATTATCAAAATTTGTTGTGTCTTGCAAATATAAGTGTTTTTTCATTTACATTATTTATAAAGTAATTCTTCATAGTAATTTTTCATTTTGCTGCTTTAATTTTTCACACATAACGTACACGTAATAAAATAGAACTTAATTAAGAAAATTTATAAGAAGTTTATTATATATAAAGTACTAGAATTAGAATAATTTTCATAGAAATTGTTATTTTGACAAATCATTTTGTAAACAAAGTATAAATAAGCACGTCAATCATCGAATTTTGAGTGATTCAAATCTAAGTTCGATTTAAAAACTCTATTTTGAATATGATTATATTACCAACCAAATTTCGTCTTTACAATTTATATAAATATCCATATCCATTAAATAATAAAAATTTGATCAAAAACTAAATCTTAAATACACACGTGTGTGTGCATATATTTTTGTGAATTGTTTATGATACCGAATTCAAAGGAAGATGAAATTGGTAACTTAGTGTGGCATCGTAGAAATATGAGAAATAGCTAGAGAGTGAAAAAATAATTGTGAGATTAAGTCTCATATATTTTTGTGAATCGTTTATGATACCAAATTCATTTACCAAATTCACAATTTTTTTTAATATGTGACCAAATATATACGAAAGAAAAACTAAATGCAACGGTTAATTTGTCAATTCTTAAATCCAATGCTACCACTGCCACCATTCCCACCACCCTTATCCTTAGGTAAAAAATTTTATTATTAAAGGGTGATATCAGTTGTTTGACTGAATATTGATTGCCTACCCAATCAGATCCATTTATATAGTTGTGTACGTTTTGACCGGACACCAATCCCTCTGTTTTTTATTGAGCCCAATTTCAAGCCAGCCTAGGCCCAATTGAGATTTGCCCAATGACGTGGCAGGGTTTGGTTAGCACTGTTTCAAATCTCAATAGGTTCACAACTAGTCACTGTAGAAACAAAACAGACCAATCACTATGGACACATAGATTGCCTTTTACCACATTCCAACTGTGATTGGATCTTCAGCTAACAGCTCTGTCTTTTTAGCATTCTCTTCATGCAATAGAACCATATAGAAGCATGTATAAACCGTTATAGACTGCGTGAAATAGAGATTAAGCCAACCTTTCGTAAGGAAAGTTCAAATATTTCGAATCAGCCCGCCATTTTTGAAAACACTGAAAGCAAAAACAGTTTGTTTTCAGAAGCAATGGAAGCATTTCCTAGTCAACTCGAACGCACAGTTGCTTCAGCTCTTCTCCTTCTCTCCACCACACCTCCAATGTGATAAAACAACAAATAAACTGATATTTCACTCTATGTTCAAGTTGATTATATTTCAATTCGTACTTAAGTTTCTATGATCTCTGTATTTGAATCTAATTGAATTGTGTTGTGAATTTCTGTAGTTGTAAAAGTAAGAGCAATAACTGTTCGGAGAGCTTGATGTTGAGCACATCGAAATCGAATTCGAAGTCGTGTGGTTCGTCTTCGAGTGTGACTACTAGTGATGATTGTTCGTCTGCGGAGGTTCGAGCTCATGAGCTCCAAATGGTCGCTGTTGTGGCTCGTTGTTATGAGATGAAGCTCAAGGTGATCATCCATATTTCTCCTCTTACATTCTAATGAAAAATTCAGTTCTATTGATTTGGCTTTGAAGCTCTATTCGCTTCGCATTGTGAGTTTGTGTTGGTGAAGCTCATAGAAACTCGAATTTTTTCATATTATTTTCGTTATTCCGGCGGTAATTTTGCTTAATCATTGTTGTAACTCACTTAGTTCTGAAGCTTCGGTGATGTGTGTAGGAAATTTTTTTATCAGTGATAGTGTTCTGTTTTACTCTGTTTTTCTAACCACACGAGTAAGTCGTGAATTGCAATTGGTTGCGATCAAGCTCAGCAAATTATAGATTGAAGCTCTAATTGAGTAGTGTTTTTCTATTTCTTGATTGAAAAAGACTTTTGATCTGCTTCATATTGCTTGAAATTGACTATTAACTTGCTCTGTCTCTGTTATTAATCTACTTCCTCTTCAAGTGTTAAAGTTCCGTCCGATTAAATTCAAATCTCATGCACATTGATATTACGAGTAATATAACTCATCTGTAGGTTGATATTTCTGACTTCAAAAGTTGTCCTGATTTTCTGTTGAAATCAATTCTACTTGCAATGCAAGGTGGTGCGAAAGAGACGGTCGAAGAGTAGCTTTTGGATCTCCGATCACCAGAAATTGACCTCCGGAACGCCGGAACCGACTGTCTCGGAAAATGTATCTGAGATTACTGAAGCTTCTTCGTGCGTGTCCAGTGGCGCCAGCGGGGTCTCAAGCGCGCGAAGCTGTAATGTTTCAGGTACAAGATTTGAGAAGATGGATAGCTTGGCTTTGGCGCGTGATTTGAAAAGGCAGCCAGAGGGTTTGGGTTTGGTCTCGGCTCAGTTGCGAAGCCGAGCCGAAGCTATCTTGAAGGTGCTGTCTGGTGGCTGTGCTTCGGAAGTGAGGATTCGCCAGTTGCTTGGTGATAGCCCTGACACAAGCAAAGCGTTGAGAATGTGAGAACCTCTCTCTCTCTCTCGCACACACACACAGACAGAGAGACATGCACACACAGAGACAGACACACACCCTTAACACATTTTATGTCAGGGAACCAGTTTTGACATGGCTGAGGCACGTGTATAGCCTGTGCTATGCAGGATTTGATGAGTTGGGTAATGGCCAATGGGTGCAGCAGTTTTGTGGGCTGGATATAGTTCTGTATAGTTCAACAGAATGTTTAAACCACCTGAGACATTCCTAAAATCACAAACCTGATTGTGCGCTTGTGGGACTAATCATGACTCGTAACTATAATCGGGACTAATTGAAACAGGGGTAAGATCCAGGTATCAAACCGAACTAATGTTATAATTCAATCTGGAGAATTTATAAGAAATTAAAGTTATTCTTGATCAATCTCAATATTTATTATTGATTTCAATTTTCTTTTCGTAACTAACCCAAAAAATATAATTTTACCTAAAAGAATTATAATTTTTTGTACAAATACTATCTTCGTTACATTAGTAAAATTCATCAATTTAATGGTATGATTGTTTATAGAGCTGTTATCACTAAACCCATCTCATTTATGTGCAGGTTGCTAAAGCGAGATAAAGTCAAGAGGTCTGGAGTTGGAGGTCGTAGCGACCCCTATATTTACATGGTAATGCCCACCAATGATTTAATTAATATTTGTATTCAAAATGATGCATGTTACGATATAAAAAAAATGCAAAAATTTATTGGTTGAGTTTAGAAGTAAAATTCAAAATAAAATAAGTGGGAAGCCAAAGAAAAGTAAAATTCACAAAAAAAAAATAAAAAAAAATCGAGGTATCTCTCACAGCAGTGCTTGGGAGAGTTAAACAATAGACGGATTGATCCCACTTTTGAAGGTTGTCCTATCCCATTTTTGATTAAGACGACGAATTGCTCAATAAATAAATAATGAGGTGAAAGATTAAAAACAATTCACAAAATATTCGCTCATTCTCTTTAAATACTCTTTGAAGGGTAATCAAGTGCCGAGAAACAGTGCTAATGAATAATATTTTCAGGATTTATAAGATAAGACAGTTAGATACCGAAAGATTACTCAAGCGAAGTTAAGAATGAGACATTGAATTGGGGTATGCTATGCCATTGTTTTTAGGACAAGGGTCTAACATGCGACCAACGATGGTTCTAGGAGGAGCCTATGGGATATCGTCCCCTCAAAAGTTTGAACATTTTCTTGGTATAATATACCCTTGAGAGCCTCTCTAAGGAGTAGTCAAAAGGCTTGCCTTCTTGAATTATAATTCCTTCATCTATTCTTGCACAGTAAATAAAACCCTTGCTTATAACAGGATCTATTCAATAGAATGACCAAAATAATATTTGTCGGGATATACATATATTTGTTGATATGTTTAGCGTGCATAGATCATGAATTGTTTTATGTGTGGGTCTCTTAATTTGAGGATTTTCTTTGCAGATAGCCTGATTCGGTAGCATGCTTTTATGCCCATATATATACCAAGACTTACACAGAATCATCGTTAATCCCACTGGCCACTGCTAGCGAAAGTTTTTCTTCACAAAAAAAAAAGAAGGTAAATTTTGACTTTGTAACCCCACGACTGGTTCTGTTGTGTGCATTGGGTATATAGCTGTTAGCTAGTCTCGGTGACCATTTGTGTTTAGTTCTTCGGCCAGAATTTCATCCATGTGCAAGCAGAAGGATCGGTATATAACACGATAGCAGGTTAGTTGTGATGTGCTAAATTTCTCAGTGTCAGCACACCAAACACTTTAATATTTCCTAACTGTCCCTTATTTGGAAATTAAGTTTCTTTTGCCGCTGTATATTTTTGGTATTCTTTGCCTTTAGTTTACATCCTCCCCTATAATCGAGTGGATCTGAATACCTCCTATCACAAAGGGTTCCACTACGGGTGTCCTTGATCCAGGCTGTAATAGGCTTTGAGAGAAATTTTTTGAGCTGGACTTAGCTAGCGTAATCCCAAATCCTTACCCGTTTCAGTTTTTGGGCGAGTAAGACTGGATTTAGGATAGGAGTAAGCTACTTGTAACCCAGCCTATCACTCATTGGGTAGGCCTATTGGGCAGGACAACTGGATAGATCTTTTCATTTTAAAATATAACCATATTTTGACCATTGTTTTTGTTTCCGAAGTATTTGCTGTGTTTGTTCATAAAAAAAAAATTAAGCATGTGCTGATTTGCATCTTTTACAAAATCAAAAGATGGGTTCCACTTGTAATAAATTATAAATATGCCACCCAACTTACCTAACTGGACAATTTTTGTTTTCAAAAAAAGTGGGTGGAAAGGCAGGATTTTGGACTGATTTTTTGTGGCCGGGCTAATGGGCCGGGTACTAGGCTTGGGAAGCAAATCCAAACATTTTTTTTTGAAGAATATTAAACTTGAGTGGAAGCGGGTCAACTATCAAATTTATTGAGAATTAGAGTTTAGGCCAGGTATTAAGTCCCGTCTTGTGGTCAACTAGACCCATGGACACCCCTAGGATCTACTGTCATTAGCTGGTGATAAAAATATGTGATACAGTTATAAAAATAACAATGGTTGTCTTGCTCCCTCTAATATCAATAATCAGTGCTCTTAGAGTTAACAAATTAAAAAAATAAATGGAGGGCTAGGGTTAGGAACTGACGGTGGAGCAGGAAGGGGATGGGATGGGATGAGAAAACAATGCTAATCTTGTCTCCCTCTTACATTGTTTGGATAAAAGTACTGTCACTCTGCGAATAGCCCACGGTGCTATTTCAATTGCCAAATCAAATATGTGAACCCAGTTGGCACGAAAGAACATTACCAAGATAATGACCTGAGTATGAGTTTCACTTCTCCGTCTATTTTGGTTTGGAAATGATTAAAAAAAATAAAAATCTACATATATCTAATTCTCTAAAAAGTTGTTTAGTAAGAAATTCCATGTACCGAATCTTTTCACATGTAAAAATAAAATTGCATAAGGGCTTTTTTGTCATGCGTTGCAAGGGATATACTATCTTTGCCCGTGCACTGGATGCACAAGATCAACTGGAGCAAGTGCAAGTGTACTTGTATGGGGTCATAAGGGAAGACTACATTTGGGTGTCAAAGCAAATATGTATGAGATCCGTATCCCATCCGATATTTTTTAAATCTATTTTTTTTTTTGGTTACAAGATCCATTATTAATGATAGAGGGGTCTACCAATGTACAATGGATAATATTAGAATTGACGGTGAGTGACTTAAAAGAAACAGCAGAGAAAAACCTATAGTAGAGTAAACATCACTCCATACTAGTCACTATCACTCATTTGTGAACAATTGACAATTGCAAGAAGTAGCAATCATAAGGGATGAGAAGGAAGCAAATACAGGAAAAGGGGGGGGGGGTGGGGGGGGGGGGTTTATACAGTATCAAATGTGATAATGATATTTGTATGTTTTATTTGATACTAGGAATAATAATTTAAGTACGAAGTAATAGATTGGAAGGAAGAGAATTTAATGTCAATAATTTTGAGAGAGATATTGATGACCGTTTGATGATTATTTGAAATCATCAAATGTACTTATGAAGTTCTGTTCTATTTATAGGGTAAGATATTTTATATATGTGCATA